>JADLZL010001367.1:600000-1098330 GCA_015844335.1 Chrysopogon serrulatus
CGAGAGAGAGAAGTGGGCTCTTGCATTTGATGTAGGAGGTATGCGATGCGGTGTCATGACTACCAATGCTTGAGTCGTTCAACAAAGTGTTCAAGGGTATCCGTGCCGTGCCGTGTGCGGCATTGTGGAGTACACGTTTAGGAAGTGCAACGAATATTTTGTGAATCGTTGGAACATAGCAAATGCCTCCAAAGAGAAATGGGGGAAAGCCGGGTAGAGAGCACTTAGCTCTTTCGGAGACTATAGCTTCCAACCAAGTTGGTGAAGCTTACGGACCCATAAGGCTAGTGTACAACATAAGATCTGCGGGGAGGAACCAATCCGGGAGGGGAGAATACGGAGGTCGAAACTATAGGGTTGGCGTTAACAAAGGAGAATGCTCACGCAACATTCCACAAGCTGTTCCATGTCCCTTGCTCTCATGTCATAACAGCTTGTAAGTATAGAGGCTTAGATCACGAGAGTGCAAAGTTTATGTCTCCTTTGTACCTCAAGTCAAACACCCTAAAAGTTTGGGAATCAAGTTTCGAGCCATACCTAGATCCTAGCCAATGGCAGTATTGTGGCTTGGAATATGTTCACGATCAGGAGCTTTTTAAAGACAAAGAAGGGTAGACGGAAGAAAAAAAAAGGTTGCGTGGGGTTATGGATGCATCAAATGGTTACGGTGTTGATATGTATGGTGCTTTGGAGATTTCGATGAGGCACCGGGGCAACTTCGTTGCTCGAAATGCCACAAAACCCGGACACACAGCCGCCACTCATAAGAAACATAAGAAGAGCAAAACATGAGGATAGTTCACACCAATAACTTCTATTCTTTAACATTGCAAGGTAGATATGGTAGAACTTAGTATATGGTTATTTATTTTGATTCTTATTACTTGTTGTTATTCAAATTGAATCCACTAACGTTGTTTTCATGTTCAAATACTTGCAGGATGGCGCGCCCCCAATACTCTCTTCTTGACACCCACTACGACAAGGACCACCGAGCTCACCTCATCGTGGATGGCGTAGGGTGAGTGCCTCTTACTTGTGTTATTGTAAAGTTTGTAACTTTGCCCATTGTAATTGTACTCACCGAGCCCTTGTGTTTTTTTGCGGGGACTTGCCCCCTCTTCGTCCTCGTACTCACCAACCCCTTAGGTGGGACGGCGCCACGCTCCCTTCCTTGCAAGGGCAGGTTTCTCGACGCCGGCTCGGGCTATCAATGCCGGGCTCCCTACCTTGGATGCTCATCGATGACAAAGCACTAGTGGATAGGTGGCGTCTGAAACGCATACCTTTCATCTTCCTTGCGGGGAGATGGCGGTGTCTCTTCGAGGATGCCGCCTATATTACAGGACTCCCCGTTTGTGGACAGGGCCGTGACGGGGGTGACGATTTCTGAGAAGCTGGAAGGACTTGGTGGAGGGGGTTACCGGGATTAGGCCGGTGATCCCGAACAAGGAAGAAAGGAGAAGAAGACCTCGGGTGTAAGTTCTGCTGGTTGCGTCAACGCCGACTTCTGCCCGCCCAATGCGGAGGCCGGCGTCATAGAGAGGCATGCTCGTGTGTGGATGTGGCACATGGTTGCTAGTTTCTTGTTGCCGGATGCCTGCGGGAACACGGTGTCATGGATGGTGCTGCCTCGGCTATCGGAACCATGGGAGAATATTGCACAATGCAATTTGGGCGTCCGCCACACTTGCATGGTTGTATCGGCAGCTATGTGAAGCGTGCGAGGCGTCTTGATGAAAGCTCAAACTTGATTTGGCTGCACTTATCTGCTGCAAGTGCGGATTTGGGAGCGACTTCCCATTGGTAGGGTTCATCGCAAGGAAGTGCCGGTAAGTAGATGGTTCATTTAGTAAATATTCTCCCATTAAGTAGTGCGTCGTTTGTTTTTACTAACAATTGTTATTTGCACAGGCGTGGAATCATGATGATTGTGGACCCCCGTTTGCTATCTATGGGAGGCGTGGTCTCCGTCAGGTGGGCCTCCGAAACACCGCTACATCCGAGTACTCTCAATGATTTGGATGTCATCACACCAAATCAGGTATGTCATGACATTGAAACTATAGTCGTTGTATTTGTTATTATGGACCCACATAATGGCATACTCACTATGTTATCCATGTTCTCTCCATGAATAGGTTGAGTGGTGTCCGTATCGAGGGCGGAGGTAGTGAACTTTCCAATGGACCCCATTTGTGCGCGGGATAGCGAGCTATGGCGCTGTGATGTCCCCTTGATCCTCTACTATGTCGTGGAGTGGCACTTACCTTGTCGTGTGATGAGGCAGTTTGGAAGGAGGCAAGATTTTCCTGTGGAACACCAAAACACTAGCCGACAACTGCACAGGTTAGTACACTAGCATAGCATATTCAATTTTAGTGTACATGTCATTTAGTCTCACCTACTAACGTTGTGAAATTGCAGTGTCTCTAGGAAGAAGAGATTTTCCGGTAACGATTGGCGTAATATGCATGCCGTCCCGCTCCACTTGTGGGAAGGAAGACAGGGCAGGCATTACCAAGATGGACCATGTTGGACTCCATCCCAATACCGTGAGTACTTGGTATGGCTCCATAGGAACACAAGGATTAGTGTGCGTCCCCCAATGAGCAACATTCCAATAGATGAAGGCGATAGTGATGATGATGACCCCTACGACGAGATCACTAGGGTCGGAGTGCAGCCAGAGAGGGCTCCCCTCGAAAACTACATGGTATGGCCGCCATTCTATACTACATTTCAATTACTCCTCAATACATAATGTCATAACTAAATAATATGCTTTGTAGTCAACCCAGCTAGCCTATCTATCAAATGAGGCTGGAGTATATCTTGGACGTGTTGGGGGAATGGACGATACATTACTAGAGGGATTGGCAAAGGTATTCTGAACTTTGACACCCCAATTTCACTTTGACTAACATTACATTACTTCAACTATTGTATATGTCGATTTCTGCGAGAAGGTCATTAAAACTTGCAAGCGCATTGCTCGCAAGTTCAGGCGTGTCCAAGCCGAAGATGTCATGTTGCCACCTCCGCCCCGGGGCAGTTCTCGGCGTGCCTCGGTGATACGCTTGCTATGGACACTCGAAAGCTCCGTGCAAAGGCGAGGGACGGCGAGGGCGATGGCGATGGCGATGATGATGGCGATGACCAAGATCCAACCTTTGGGCGGGGCGAGTTGGCGGCTCCACGGCTACACGGCGCTCCACGGCCGACACGGAACACAGTGCGTGATGAACTACTTTGTTTGAATCTTTAAGGCTTCAATATGAGGTCCACATTGTAAATTTCGCTATGTCACTACCAAAACAGCGGCGAAAAGAGCAACGCCAAGCACGAGAAGAACGCCCGAGCACGTCGTGCTCGAGACCGCTCCGATGTCGGCACCCCAAATGTGCTTCCCACAAATCCGGAAGACAACGTCGCCGTCTAACCCGCTTTCACCCCTAATCCATGAATTGTTGTCATCTACTTGCATTTGAACTTTAATTAGGAACTACTTTGTGAACTTGGCATGTAATATCTTGGGCGTTACGACTTGGTTGTGAACTTGGCTTGTATTCGAATATTGAACTTGGTTTGATGACCTTCGTGTTTGTGTGGGACGCTTCAAAGTGAACTTGGTTTGTGTGTGAAATTAGTGTTTATTAAATATTTTGAAATATGACCGCCAAACTGTATTTCTTGTGAGCTTGAAAGGGTTCTTTGCCAAGGCAGCTAACAGTCGTCACGCCCGAGCGGACTGGCGTGGCAGCCACTTGGCGATTGGCGTCCGGCATCCACGCCCGGCCCTCCTGGCGTGGCGGCCATTCCAACTGATACCATGAGCAGGGGCATCACGCCCGGCCCGCTGGCGGGACCAAATGTAAAATCCGGCCCCTGGCGGTCTGGTTTCGGCCAAGGGCTGGCGCGACTAGTCACGCCCGGCCCGTGCGCGGCAGTATCACCGCCCGGCCCGGCGCCATGGGCATCACGCCAGCCGCTGGCGTGACTAGTCGCGCCAGCTCTTGGCCGAAACCAGTTTCGCCAGGGGCTGGTTTTTACATTTGGTCCCGCCAGACGGAGTGGCGCGACGTCTGTCACGCCAGGCGGCGGCGTGGCTGCCATGGTTCATGAATGGAGGCTCTTTATCACGCCAGGGGAGGGAGGGATGGACAGCCTACACTCCACAAAAAACACCGTTACTTTGGAGTTTTGTATGTCAAATCTCTTTTTTTTTTATCATTTGTTTCATCAAGCAAGTAAAATTTTTGAACAGCCCATAACTTATGTGTGCGTACATACTTGAATAAAGTGGCAAACATCACGACTTTAAAAGTTCGTACATACCAAGTACTTGAATAAATAGTTAGTACAACCAAAGTCATGTTTGCCATCCATAACTTATGTGTGCGTCCTAGTTCATGCATACTTCCAAAAGAGGGCCATCATATACTACATAAAAAGCGGTTCAATGCCAATTAGGGCAACCCATTTCGACTAGCCGACAACTACTAGTCGAAGTAACCATAGTCTTCGCTGGTCCACTCAGGCTTCGCATCCGGGTCATAGTCAAAGTCTGGAGGTGCGTTGTAATCGTTGTCGTCGTTATCCTCGTCCTTAGGGGCCGGAAGATGTCCGTCGTTCGGTGGGGAATCGGAAGCGCAAATAAGGAAAAATTATTAAGACCCCTACAAACATGATGCAAGAGTTTGGATAATTAGATTGACACCAAATACTCACAAAGCTCACGACACATATTCTTAGGTTTCCTGCCATGTTGCACACGCCAACGGTCCTCGCTCTTCATTCTCGGCGATGATAAAAATCCATCTCCCTCTTGCGCTCGAGATCCATGAAGTCGTAAGCGCTCCTTGTTTGTGCGCCAAAATCTAATGAGCTCCTCACCGTCATGCGATTACGCCATGTTTCTTGAACTTGTAGTTGGTGGCTCTGTCAAAGTCATCACCAAGCATATTCCATGTCTCTATGGATGGGCCTCGACTTCGTACTTCATGCGGCACGTTTGCACGGCATTGTGCAGCTTAATCCTCTGCCTTTTATTCATATAAGGCGAACGCACTTTCTTCTCGTACACTTGCGCCCACACCACTGCACGCCCGGGGAAATCCTCCCAGTCACATGTCTTCCCCTCCTAAGCAAAACAAGATCACAAAGCAAAACAAATGCTTCACACCATGTAATAACAAATAGGACCAGGACATAACTAAGTGCACTCACGAATAACTCATTTGGACCGCCGAAAGCATTCCCACAGTAGTGGCCCCACCCAAGCTCCGAAGGAACTACTCCTTCGCGAGCCTTAATGCCACATTTGCACTTACGGTCCGGCAACTTTAAGCATGGCCATGTCTTCGAAAATGTAAACTCTTTAACCTCCTCTTCAGAAGGCCAATGTGATCTGGGCCCATAGACGTACTCGTCAAAGTCGCAAGCTGGAAATCCACGCTGAAATGGATAATATTTGCATTCATTGTGTTATACTTTCAACAAGCGCATATGACATCAACGACAACAATAATCAAAACAACACTTACATTGTCACGTTGACCACAGCGGAAAAACGGAGTGAACATTCCATCCTTACTTGGTTCTTGGAGAAAAGCAACCTTCCCACAGTGGCAGTGAGGAGGATTGTTCAGCCGCTCAGCTCGTGCAAAACACTGCTCAATCCCACTCATAGGAGGAGGATTCGAGGGGGGAGGCACCCACCTCTTAAACTCAGGATATGGATAACTCTTCCAGGGGTTGTAAGGAAAGAACATGATGCGTCTGTCTAACATTTCATCTCCATCCAACCACTGGTAGAAGTCGCATCTATTGATACCTCCAACCGTTGGGGGGTGTTGTCGAAACTGGCAACAGAAAAAAGCACGCCCTGAAGACCTTGGATGCCTCGACTGCTTCACAGAGGCCGGTGCACCACAAAAGCACTTGGGCACCGGATCACCATCAACGAATGGAACATCTATGTTGTCGTGGACGGGTGGATGGTGCACGAAACAATCATCATCGCCAACCTCCATCAAACCTATTATTTAGTTATATATACAAACATTACTATCTTTTAAGTATATAAACTAAAGGCACCAACACAAAACATAATTAGACCTAGTTTTAAATAAGCCACCTACTTCAAATGCAAATAATTCATACTATGAGTAACACAAGATCATGTGCAAATATTGTACCACTACAAATCACACATACATTCAAACCCTAGAAAACATTCTACATATCCACTACAACCCTAACCCTAACAATTTTGAAAAGACAGAGCCATCAAAGCAAATAATGATAAACTAATGTCAGTACATGTGTAAAACACAGCTATCAAAACCACAGCAGTCAAAACCACAGTAGTCCACACAACAGCAGTGTAAACCAAAGCAGTGTAAACCAAAACAAAACCAAAATATGATTCAATAGGCTTACCTCAAAGACCAAATGTTACCAACCAAAAGTGCTTAATCAATTTTGGCCTCTAAATGGACAAAAAGGGAGAAAAGGAGGAGAGAAGGCAGCAAGAACTGCTGCTGCTCACGAGTGAAGCCGGAGGCCCGCTACACCAAATGAAGAAAGGGGGAGAGAGAGTGTGGAAAAAGTGGCTTTTCAGCCGGAGGCCCGCTCGTCGCGCCAGGCGGGCTGGCGTGACGGGCCGCGGCGCATGGGCCTCCGGCCGCACGAAAACCTAGCGGCCGTCGCGCCAGCCCGGCTGGCGTGGCGCCTGTCACGCCCGTGCATGTGGCGCGATGGGCGTTCCACGTCCGCATGCGCTGCGTCGCCTCCGCCGCGTGGCGCCCCCTGTCACGCCACATGCACTAGCGTGACACAGTGCTTTGGTCACGCTAGGCGGGCTGGCGCGACCAAAGGGAGCACCCCGTGCAAATACTTTTCCATTGTGAATATTGGTGCAATTACTTTAAAAAAAGGAATAAAAATAAAAAAAAATCCGGTACCTGGCAACATCGAGTCACCATGGGACGACGTGCCCAGAACTTCGCAAAGACAAATATGCAGAAGGCCAAAAACTCTTGCAGTAGCCACAGGCACTGCTAGCAGGTCAAGGAGACCGAACCAAAAGCTGCATTGACCCCTATACGGAAAGCATTGGGTGGCTTCTTCTCAAGTGCTAACTTATTGTAGGCCGAGGAGATGAAGCAGAGCTGCAGTATCAAACGATTATGATTCGTAACTACTTTATTATAGCCTAGGAGGTTTGATTACAATTTACTGAGGGTGTATATGGAACGACTCTGTCTCTTCGGTTGCTGCACACTGAACCTGAAGGCGACACGAGCTCGTGTAGGAGGAATAGGAGCAGTTAATCAAACTGAGAAACGAACTTGGCAATCCGATGGCTATATCATTTTCGATGACGTGGTTTAACGTGAGAGCAGCTTTATAGCAATAAATGACTTTAGCGGTCTCCATCTATATAGGTAAACTATATAGCTAGGTTAACTACAAAAAGTACTCTTATACATGACGGTTTACTTTGGTCACAGACAAGCAAAAATGCGTCACAGTTAACTCTTCATAATGATCAGAAGAAACGCCATGTATCCTGCATCATACATTTATTAAATAGACTAGGATTTCTATGACAATTCCTGAAAAGGTCACGATTAAACCGTCATGAAAAACCATATTTCTTGTAGTGTTATACTCCCTCCGTATTGTCAAATGAAGACGTCCTGGAGTTTTGAGCGATTGCATGAAAGGAGGACGTCGTAGAATATTTGCCTCCATATGGACGTGACTGCCCCTGCCCTCCGCTCGGCTCGGCTTCGCATGGCACTCGCGCCGCGTCCGCTCGACTTCCCCGCGCACGCACGCGTCTCCTCAGAAAATCGCGACCTCCTCGATTGAATAAGCCTCACGCCCAGACCCGTCACGCCGCACAGCACTCGCGCCGCCAAACACTCGCGCCGCGGCTAGGGTAATATCGCTATGGAGACCGGCAGCGCTATGGAGACTGGCGGCGTGCGGGTGCTGGTCGTCACGGATGGCGCTGGGCCCAAGTCAGAGGGCGCCGTGGAGAACATCTCGCCGGAGTTGGAGGAGCTCGCCGCGGAGAACGTCGTCGACCCGCTGCTGTGCATCGACTCCAACCCGCTGCTTGCCGCGGAGGACATCGGGCCGGATTCGCTACTGTCCATCTGCTCGCTGCTATCTGTTGGCTCGCTGCTGTCCATCGACTCCGACATCTTGCTCGCCACGGACGGCATGGCGTTGGACTCGCAGGAGCCGGACGAGGGAATCCTGCAGGTCGCAACGGACGCCTTGGTGCCGGATTCGCCAATGCCGCCGGACTCCTTCACACCAGAGTTGCTGGCGCTCACGCCTGACTCCATAGAAGTGGTGCCGGATTTCTTGCCGCCGGGAAAGAAGAAGAAACGGCATTGAGAAGATGAAGAAACAAAGGACGGAGACGTTTTAATCGGAGTACGCAGCCAGCAGCCTGGCTCACAATTGTGGGGCGGCCGAAATTTTTGAAGCCACGCGCGGCAGCCAAACGCGCCAAAGAACGAAAAATGTGCCCGCACCTGCGTGACGCTCGAAACAAAACTGTGAACGCGCGAAAGAACGAAAAATTGTGGCCAAACGCAGCCTGGGCCGCCACAACAAAACGCGCAGCGCGCGTGACGCATGCACAGTCACACAGTGCCATGCAAAAACGCCGTGCAAAATTGTTGCAACAACATAAAAAAAGGGCGGCCGCCAGGTCTTGAACCATGGAGCTCTGGCCTTGAGCCGCAGAGTGTTGGCTAGGTGAGCTACGTTGGATTCCTATATAGGTAGCATCCTTGGCTCTATTTAATAGGGGTAAGACAGGAAACTATCCCCTAATTAATCACCCCTTAGTAATCATACTCATGTCCTAAACGTCATCTAATTAGGATACTGAGGGTGTATATAGATTAGACTTACTTTTGTATTTAGTTCTGCCTATAAATTTTATGTTCTTGCCCACAACTTAAGCTCCGTTTAGTAGGTAGCTTCTAATTCCCAACAACCTTTAGATCCAGACCAACGAGTGGTTGTTAATTTCTCTTATCAGATATGTATAGTAATAAGTAATAAAAATTGTCCGTATTTCTTCGCAAAAAAAATTGTCCGTATTTGATTAACATTGGAGAGGTATACCTCTTCTTTGAGTGTTTCTATGCTAGATTCCTGTGGCGAGGTGTACATTTATTGTTAGGCTTATCACCTCCTCAAAATGTTGCTGACTTATTTAATTATTGGTCTAAGACGGGTGGTAGCGAACATAATTCACTATTATTAACGGCAGCAGCTGCTTTATGTTGAACGGTTTGGCTAACACGAAACGAAGTGGTTTTTGACAAGTGTCCACCGAAATCTTTGTTGCGGGTACTTTTCAGGGGAACTTATTAGCTCCGTCAATGGGCAAAACTGCAGCAGCGTGACGACTTCGGAACCAGCTGACTCTTGTTAGCCAATACCTAGAGACGACAGCGTTGCATTTCTTTAGCTTCAATGGATGTTTGTCTTCTAGATTTATCAGTTTTACTTAGTCGAGACTATGGTCGTTTAGTGTTTTCTTTTGTTGGATGTTGGTTCTGCCTATTTGTGTTTTCAAACTCTGTAATAAGGGGCGTGATTATACCTTTTGGTAGATGAAGCCGGATAAAATCTATCTATCCTTTATCTAAAAAAATATATAATAAATAGAATATTATTTGAAACTTTTTAGATGGTGTACTTAAAAATAGGTAATTACTACACTGTTCAACTATATCCATAAGTCACAATCAATCCTCACTTCCCAGCTGTAAAAAGATGACCACCTGTGATAGATGGTTCACTTTTTAATTTGACACAAGTAGATATGAGTCACATACAAAATTGTGGGAGAGAGTCAAAGAGACGCAAAGGAAAAAAGAGGTGGTGAATAGACCATGTCGAATATTGTTCATTTCATGTAGTACTGGGAGGTGCTGGGAACCAAAGGGCAACAATTTCCCATGAGAACCTGAAGTGAAAGTTTGGACTGCTGCGATCCTCCTGCAACATCATTGATAGAGATGGCACTGAGGATGCAAGTTCATCAACTCAGGCATGGCCACTAATACGGGCAGGGATGAAACGTTTTGCTCTTCTCTGCTTCTCCAACACAGCTAGGGCATGGTTTCTCGGCCAGCCAATATTTCTTCTAGCCAGCCATGGGCTTAAAAGAAGGGCAGGGTCTATGGAATAACAATCTCTAATGACATCTCTAACTGCTCTGTTCAATCTCCTTTGTGGACTATACCACTGCGAAACGAGGATCAGGGCGTGTATGAGCGGCCTCTCTCATTAAAAATAATAGCAAACAGAGAGAGAGAGATGTATTGCTTGCACCATGAAGAATAATGTTCCTGTTTTCATAGGGGATGTTGCTCTTTTCATAGGGCTGGGAGGTATTTTGAGTCGAATTAACAGCAAAATATCTAAAGCAAAACCTCTCCACAGAATGTATCAACTGTTGGGCGACCTCAACTCTTTGGCTCGGACTTTGACCAACCAAACGCACCCCTGCATAATATACATCAACATAGGCCTCCATGAATCATGCTTGAAACAGATCCACAACACCATGCTGCTGTACTCAAGCCTTCTCTGGTCGACAGCAGAATTTGGTTTCCACGGGGTCCTAGAAACAAAGGGCAACCATACGCTACTCTGCATTTTATGTTATAAAGCTAACACAGGGAATCCATCCCATGATTCGAGGCATAGTGACCTACTTGTTATACATAGGATTCAACAGTGTACTCTCTTTGTCTTTGATGATGGAAATGTGGACACACGTGGCAGCTTTTACTATAACAGTATAATGCAATGCAACTGTCAGAGGTCGTCATCATGTCATTTCCTGGCTATGAATTTGTTCCTCGGTGCGAACATTTATATATATAATGAAACTCCAGCATTTTTAAACAAGAAAAACCCATTCTATTGCAGGAACCACACCAACAGTTTTGTGTGTGTCTTCTCTGGAAAATAGAAATGGGAGGTTTTCTATAAAAAAATAGAAATGGGAGGCATGGGGAATGAAAGTAGACTTTTCTTATCATGAGTTCTATTTTGGAAATTCCAGAGGTCTCCATCGGTACCTAGAGGATGTCCATGCGTGCTTCACGTGCTCAAAAAATGCTGGTACCAGAGTCCAGCTGCAGGGGAGTAAGAGCTTCACCAGGTGAGAGCATGCACGGAATGGAGAAGCACCCCTGCATTGACAAAAATTATGTTAGAAGAAAATAAAGCTGGTCAATCTGTGAGAACACTAAGCCACAGAGTGAGTCCTACATACTGCGACAAGAAAAATAGAAGAACAATAAACAGATCGAGAGGTCCGCATTTTCTGTATGATCTTTATTGATGTTTTCTGTCTCCACGTTGTGATTTTGCACAACCGATGACTCACCAAACTCGTCCGACGAATGGTTCAGTGTTGCATAGGGGTGTCCTTATCCAGCACTGCACCAAGCAAACATATAAATACTATATCGATCCACAGGGTGGCAGAGATAGTATTCTAACTATCGAAACACAATTATTTAAGTTTACAGTACCCCTTGGAGCCTTCTCAATGCATAGGGGGTGCACCAGGTGAGAAATTTTTTCCACTGTCGGTTCTGTTAGGAAAACCACTAATAGAAATCTTATTTTCACGGATGGTTCAAAAACAAAACCACTAGTGGAAATCATATTTCCACTGACGGAGGCAACCGCCAGTGTAATTGGGATTTCCACTTGCGGTTCTAAGTTAACCATCAGTCGAAATTGATGATTTTCACTGGCTTCTCCTGCTAGCGGAGCTGAGAAATGCAAGTTCAAATAGGTTACCAACCGCCTGTACTAGCGTGTGCAACTCCTTAGCTTGACCAAAACAAAAGATTTCGCTTTTGTAGAACTTAATTTTTAGACTAGACAATTGCTAAAAAACACAAAGCAACAATTTCATGTTCTTTCCTAGTTCTAAATCATGTCTAGAAATATAGCCAGTGTCATCTGTATATTGTAGGATAGGTAGACTCTCTTCTATTATTTGTGGAATTACTCCCCTTATTAAATTGTCTCGGCCCTATTTAGAATGATAGAAAACATATCCACTGTAATATTAAATAAATAGGAGATAAAGGATCACCCTACCTAAGGCCTTTCTTGGTCTGGAAATTGGGCCCCAATTCATCATTCACTTTAATAGAAATATTTTCACCTACGACTACTTTCCTAATCTAGTGACACCACCAGATTGGGTGAAAACCCTTCGTACGTAAACATGTGTAAAAAATCTCAACTGGCTTTATCATAGTCCTTTTCAAGGTCAATTTTGAAAACAGCACCATCTTTTTTCTTAGTGTGTATTTCATGGATAGCCTCATGTAAAATAACTGCCTCTTCCATGATATTTCGACTAGGTAGAGAAGTCATTTGTCGCGGTTTGATAATTGTTTCTGCTACCTTGCTGTAACTGGTCAGCTTCTCTGCTTTTCAGGAGGAGAATAATTGTTCCAAAATGTAACGAATTTAACGCCAAAGAACCCTCATGGAATTCCCTAAACAGAGCCATCAAGTCCTCCTTTATCATATTCCAAAAGGTCTGATAAAACTCAGCTGGGAAACCATCTGGCCCTGGTGTAGTATTATGCTTCATTTGGAAAATTGCTTCCTTAATCTCTTACTCTGAGAGCTGTGCTACTAAAATTTTATTTTCCTCAATAGAGACTTGAGGGATATCATCACAACGAGATTCGTCTAAGGACATAGGATCAGAATACTTTTAGAAGCACCGAAAAGTGAGCAATGGTGGTGAAGCCTGCAAACTCCGTCTTATTATCGCAAAGTAGGAGGACTATGCATGCATCTAGAGGTTTCGGAAAGCATTTAGGCTTCGATTATACGCATGTACTAGTCGCGGAACCAAAATACATGTACATGTACATACACAGAACCAAAAATTATAGATTAATCCACTCGGCGGATTTACAGTTATCACCGGACTTCAGATTCAAAATCTTGAAGTTCAGACACAAGTATATACAATAAATGAAGATCCGGCACTATATTTTCAGATTTCAGACATTGTATTGCACACATGAAAGACTGAAACTATGATTAGTGTTCCCAGGCTGCATGCAGAACAGCTACCGCACACCCGCTCCTAGGACACCTCCCAGCACCACCACCACTTCCTCAACTCGTGCATGGACCTCATCGACGCTAGCCCCGACCTAGCAACGGATATAGTGAGGATCGAGTGCAGGCAAGCCAAGAACCCTAGCACCAGGGTGAAAAGAGGGCAAGGAAGACAAGGGCGATGCATTACCGGCGAGAAGGCGGCGGAGAGCGCGGCCGTTTGATGTGAAGCGGTTCCGGTCACCGGCGCCAGCGCCGGTGCCTCGTATTGGGCTTTTGCGTCCCTTCACGAAGCTTTGCACCATCACTCCGAGCTGCTTGCAGCTCGCGATCCGCTCGTGCCCAGGTTGTGTTCCCGACCCACAAGGGTCCGTCTCCATTCCGGGCCGAGGAGAGGGGGAAACGGTCCGAATCGACCAATTTTCATTCTAGGCCGCATCTAACCGAATAGCTATTCCTGGCTTGATCTGATTTTGAATCGGGCCATGTCGATCCAGGCGGAACAGGCTGCGTTCTGAGCCTTTCTGGGCCAAAACGGACAACGCCTAAACTATTCCCAACAGCCAAAGCACTCTCTGCAGAAAACTTGCTGGAAACAGTGTTGCTTCTTTCATTCTCGAGACCTCCCAGCCCTAAAAAGCGACATGTGACTATCTCTGGCCAGTCTCTACCACAATGTTATAAGCGAGGTAAGGTAAGTGACTCATATATTGAGAATGCTGTTGAAGTAGAGGTGTATGTGGAACTAGAGTACCAGACTCGAGCTACCAATATTGGGCTCGTTTTTGTTTCTTCCATTACAGTTACTGCTGCATACAGTAGCATGTTGTTTAGGCCGGTCCAACTGGAGGACAAGATTTCTCCGTAATATGGAAGAAATAAAGCATGATGGCATTGCCGCCGACGAGAGAAGCAATAAGTGAACATTTATTCTCTCCCTGGGTGAAGTTTAAATACAGAGATCAATGCAATAGTTCCATTCTTGACGTGGGCATATATCTACAAATAGGTAGCTTCTACAGTCCATTCAGACACTACTACAGAACAGGCCTTTGGTCATTTGGGCGAAATGAGCAATAGCTTCCAAAAAATGGTGCCCGGGACTAAAAGACCCTTTAGTCCCGGTTGGTAACACCAACCGGGACTAAAAGTCCAAAGCCCCAACGGCTATGGTGTCAGGCAACTGCAGGGGGACTTTTAGTCCCGGCTGGTGTTACCAACCGGGACTAAAGGTCCATCTTTAGTCCCGGTTGGTAACACCAGCCGGGACTAAAGGTTTTGTCCCGGTCTGTGACACCAGCCGGGACTAAAGATGGGTCTTTAGTCCCGGCTGGTGTTACGGACCGGGATTAAATCCTCCCCCCTATATTTGAATCCTTCTTCCTCCCCTGGCCGAGCTGCCCGAGCTCACTTTCTTCTTTGTTCTTCATGTTCTTCATGTGTTCTTGATTGATTTGTGCTCACATCTCCGGCTATTGATTCATTTCATCACTTCTACGCCATCATTTACTTGTTTAGAGGTTACCAACTTCATCTTCTCAAGTTTTAGCTGCGGTTTATCTCATTTTGTGGTGTTGTACATGTTGTTTTTTATTTTTTGATTTCTACACTATTTTAAACACCAATCACTTCATCGTTTAAATATTTCAATGTAGATAACTACAATTAAGACCCTAAAAATTAGTATATACTATTTATTACTATTATGTCTACCATATTATTTGGTTTTAGTTAGAAAAATACTAAATTTATGGTTTTTCATTATAATTAGTTTTTTAAAAAATAACATTTGATAATACTTTAGTTTATAATTTTGTTTATAAATAATACATTTGAAGGATTATTTAATTATAACTAAGTATGAATATAAAATTTATTTAGAAAAACAAGAATAGAGAATTTTAGGTTATGTGTTAGTTGGTTACATAGAATTCTTTATTTTTGCAATTTGTGATTGGTTTTATTAGTTAATTTAAACAAGTATGCATGTCACATTTCTTGATTAGTTAGAAAAATAAATAACTTTGGTGTTATTTAGCTTTGCTTTGTTTAGAAAAAATAGAAATAGATAATTTAAAGTTATAATATATTATTTTGCAATTTGTGATTGGTTTTATTAGTTAATTTAAACTAGTATGCATGCCACATTTCTTGATTAGTTAGAAAAATAAATAACTTTGGTGTTATTTAGTTTTGCTTGTTTAGAAAAAATAGAAATAGAGATTTTAAGGATATAATACATTATTTTGTAATTTGTGACCGGGTTAATTAGTTAATTATAACGAGTATGCCTACCAAACTTCTTGATTATTTAGATAAATAGAGAACTTTGGTGTTTTTTATATTTTGCTTGTTGAAAAGAATTAGAAATAAAGAAATTTAAATTAAGTTCTTACTTTTATTTCTATAGTAAAAATTAGAAACTTATCATACTTTATTTTGCAATGCAGAACATGACACGTGGTTGGATGTACAATGCCGATCGCCGCTCCAAAGAATTCATTGATGGTGTGCATCATTTCTTGAGAGTGGCCGAGGAAAACAAGCGGGATGGATTCATACGTTGCCCATGTGCCTTGTGTCAGAATTTGAAGGAATATTCTAGCTCTAGAAATATTCACTCACATTTGTTGAAGTCGGGTTTCATGCCAAACTATATTTGTTGGACCAAACATGGAGAAACTGGGATAATGATGGACGAATTTGAAGAAGAACAAGAACAACCGAGAGCCCGACGACCTTATTGCTCAATTCGGTGGCTTCGATGATACAAAGAATGGGAGAAGCTGAAGAAAGGGAGGTGCTCCTGGTGAAGGTGATGCTCTTGCTGATGCCATTCGTGATGCACAGAAAGAATGTGAAAGTGAAAAAGAGAAGGCAAAGTTTGACCGCATGCTAGAAGATCACAAGAAATTACTATACCCATCCGCCCAAGATGGGCAAAAAAAATTGGGTACAACACTGGAGTTGTTGAAATGGAAGGCACAGAATGGTGTATCTGATAAGGCATTTGGACAGTTACTGAAGATCCAAAAAAAGATGCTTTCGAACCCTAATGAGTTGCCCACCACTACGTACGAAGCAAAACAGGTCGTCTGTCCTTTGGGATTAGAAATCCAGAAGATACATGCATGTCCTAACGACTGCATCCTATACCGTGGCAAGGACTATGAGAATTTAGAGGAATGCCCCGTTTGTAAAGCATCACGGTATAAGATCAGGCGAGATGACCCTGGCGATGTTGAGGGGGAAGAACGTCCTAGAAAGAAAATCCCTGCAAAGGTTATGTGGTATGCTCCTATAATACCTCGTCTAAAACGTCTTTTCAGAAACAAGGACCATGCAAAGTTGTTGCGGTGGCATAAAGAAGACCGTAAGGTAGACAACATGTTGAGACACCCTGCTGATGGGTCTCAGTGGAGAGCAATAGATAGGGAGTTTCCAGAGTTTGCAAAAGATGCAAGAAACTTGAGGTTTGCTCTAAGTACGGACGGTATGAATCCTTTTGGTGACCAGAGCACTAGTCATAGCACTTGGCCTGTTACTCTATGTATCTACAACTTTCCTCCATGGTTATGCATGAAGCGAAAGTTCATTATGATGCCGGTGCTCATCCAAGGGCCGAAGCAACCGGGCAATGACATTGATGTGTATCTAAGGCCATTGATTGAAGAACTTCTACTTTTATTTAAAACAGGTGTTCAGACGTGGGATGAGTACAAACAGGAACACTTCGACCTACGAGCACGTTGTTTGTGACAATCAATGATTGGCCTGCTCTAAGTAATCTTTCAGGGGCAGTCAAACAAGGGATATAATGCATGCACAATAATTGTTTTGATGATCTTGATAGTATATATTCGAAAAAAAATGCAGAAAGGTCGTGTACCTTGGGTATCGTCGATTTCTTTTACGTGAATCACCCGATTAGAAAGAAAGGCAAGCATTTTAAAGGTAAGGCGGACCACCGACTCAAGCCTCGCAAATGTAATCTGGAGAAGATGTATTTGAGATGGTTAAGGATGTGAAAGTAATTTTTGGTAAGGGACAGGGCAGCCAACCGGTTCAAAAGATGCTGGGTCATGCACCCATGTGGAAGAAGAAGTCAATATTTTGGGAGCTACCATATTGGCAAGTCCTAGAGGTCCGTAATGCGATCGACGTCATGCACTTGACAAAAATCTTTGTGTCAACCTTCTAGGATTCATGGGTGTGTATGGGAAGCCTAAGGATTCACTTGAAGCACGACAAGACTTGCAAATAAGCATGGAAGAGCGAGACAACCTGCATCCAGAGAAGACAGATGATGGTCGCCAATATTTAAGACCTGCTAGCTACACTCTTAGCAATGAAGAGAAAGAAATCATGTTTGAATGCTTAAGCAGCATAAAGGTTCCATCTGGATTCTCCTCTAATATAAAAGGTATAATAAATGTGCCCGAGAAGAAATTTATGCACTTAAAGTCGCATGACTGTCATGTGCTTATGACGCAATTGCTTCCAGTTGCATTAAGAGGAATTCTACCTCCACATGTACGTCTAGCCACCGTTAAGCTATGTGCATTCCTCAATGCAATTTCTCAGAAGACAATCAATCCACTGGAACTTGCTGCTCTACAGAATGATGTGGTTCAATGTCTTGTCAGCTTTGAGTTAGTGTTCCCTCCATCCTTCTTTGATATCATGACACACCTCCTAGTTCATCTGGTCAAGGAGATCAATATTCTTGGTCCTGTGTTCCTGCATAATATGTTTCCTTTCGAGAGGTTTATGGGAGTCCTGAAGAAATATGTCCACCAACGTGCTCGGCCAGAAGGAAGCATTGCAGAGGACTATGGAACAGAGGAGGTCATTGAGTTCTGTGTTGAATTCATTCCTGAACTTGACCCAATTGGTGTTCCTGAATCACGGCACGAGGGGAGACTGAGCGGAAAGGGAACAATTGGAAAGAAAACCTACATCGGTACGGGGGACGATTGTTTCAATAAAGCACACTACACAGTTCTTCAAAACTCATCCGTGGTAGAGCCGTATGTCAAGAAACACAAGGACTTTCTACGATCCCAGTTCCCAGAGAAGAATGAAGCTTGGCTTATGCGTCAGCACATGGACACTTTTAGTGATTGGTTACGAAAAGAATGTCAGGGCAATGACCAGATTGATGAGCAACTATATTTGTTGGCTAGGCAACCATCATGGCACATCCTCACGTACAAAGGATACGAGATAAATGGAAATATATTTTACACCCTAGGCTAAGATACAAAAAGCACGAACCAAAACAGTGGAGTTCGTGTAGACGCCACCGACCCGAATGGAAACAGACAAACATATTATGGCCGTATAGAGGAGATTTGGGAACTAGACTACGCACCTAATTTTAAGGTCCCCTTGTTCCGGTGCCAATGGGTCAAGAATACCGGAGGCGGGGTAACAGTTGACAAAGACTATGGAATGACAAAAGTGGACCTCAACAATATTGGATACAAAGGTGAACCATTCGTCCTTGCTGCTGATGTGAATCAGGTATTCTATGTGAAAGACATGTCCACAAAACAGAAGAGAGGGAAAAATGACAACAAATCAACGAATGAGCCAAAACGCCATATAGTTCTCTCAGGGAAAAGAAACATTGTGGGAATTGATGACAAGTCAGATATTTTAGAAGATTATGAAAGGGATGACCGAATCACGCCTTTCAATGTGACCAAAGATTCGAGCATCATGATAAATGCCGAGGACACTCCATGGTTACGTCAAGATCATGACCAAGGAACATACGTCAAAAAAGAAGATCACTACTGTGCCCGCCTAATAAATAGAGTGTATTATAGTATGTGTATGTGACACTTGTAACATAAGATGTAATGGTGACTATGGCATTGATATTATCAGAAATGAAACTGTTATTTCTTAACAAATTAATACCTATTCTTTTATTTATTAAGCAAATAACAAAATTAATCTAATTATTATAAGGGATGGAAAGATTTTTAGTTCCCAAATTTATTATGAAAGCAATTAGACAAAAAGAAATGAAAATATTATTTTTTAACAAATTAATATCTAATATTATATGTAGTATGCAATTAACACCTTTAACCTAATTATTGAGTGCACAAATAAATAAGAATAAGAAAAAATATTTCAAAAATATTAATGGTAAAGGTGAATATCACGTGTAGCCCGATTTTAGAGATTAATGATGATAAATAATCAAAATTTACGTTTAAATAATGCACAAACAAATTTTCTATCAAAAACACCTACTTTAAGATATTTAAATTAAGTAATACATTTTTGCATTAACAAAATACTAATTATTTTTTTACATTTGCAAACACTATTGTAAGGTAAGAACACAATATATGGTACATATTACATAAGGAGTACAACAAGGCAAAAAAAGAAAAGCAATTATGATTTTTAAAAAATTTTATGCCTAATCTTTCATTTACTATGCAATTAATAAGATTTTGAATATATATAAACAAGTAGGAAACAAATAAAACAAATGTAACACAGCCGAAGAGCTGAAAGTGAAAAAAAATCTTTTAGTCCGGGCCGTGGTAAGCAGGGACTAAAGGTTAACTTTTAGTCGGCTCCAACCACGCACCGGGACTAAAGGTTGACCTTTAGTCGGTGCTCCATACGCACCGGGGTTAAAAGTGCTTTAGTCGGTTCGTGGCTGGGCAAGGGACTAAAGGTCTGTCTGGGTATTTAACCTCTGGGCATCTTCCTTCTTCCTCCTCCCGATCGGATCGGCGTACACTTAGCCGCCGCCCCGCCGCCACGGCGACCTCGCTCTCTCCGACGACCTCACCGGCGACTCACCGCCCGGGGCTACGCCGCGCGCTCGTCGGAGCCTCGCCGCCGTCGGCGCCACCTCTCCCTCGGCGCGCGCCGGCCCCACGATCCCCCGCCCCTCGCGCCCTCGATCTCCGGCGAGCCCCGCCGACGACGCGCGCCGCCGGAGGGCCAATCCGCCACGCCCCGACGCTCTCGACGAGCCCTCTCCCTCGGCGTCAAGTCCGGCCGCCCTACGGTCCCAGCGCGCCGCCCGGCGTCAAGTCCGGCGAGGTCTCCCTCGGCGTCACGTAGTCCCCTGCAGCCCTCTCCCTCGGCGTCAACTCCGCCGCCACCGCCCGCCGGCCTCTTTCTCCGGCCGACCAGAGCAGCCTCTCCTTCACCGTCTTCACTCCCGGCCGCAGGAGGCGCCGCGCCTTACCCCCCTTCAGCGCGGTGTGAGCCGGCGCTGCATGTGTTGTATGTTTGTGGTGTTGCGTCGGCCGTCGAGCCGCGGATGTGTATTTGTGGACGGCCATCGAGCCGCTGTGTTCTGTGTGTGTTGTGGCCGGCCATCGAGCCGAGAGCATCTGCATGCAGAACTTGGCGCGAGAAGGAGGCGCGAACGACCCAAATTTTATTTGAAACCATAATGGCGTAGCGACGACCGAACGAAAGAAGGAGCGACCTAGCGACAACCCATCGGCGACCCGAATGAGCGAAAGCACGACCTAGCGACGACCCAACGACAACCGACCGAAGCGAAAGCACGACCTAGTGACGGCCGGACGACAACCTAGCGAACCAAGTCGGACGACCTACCTAGCGAACATGACACGATGACCTAACTACTTAGCGGCGACTTAGCGAATATAATTAAACACCTTACTCAATATAATTAACTTTATTATGTAATATATTAACCAAGTCTTGTAATATTTAATGGTACTTATTAATAAAGTATTGTGATATTAATGTAATATATTAATGAAGTCTTGTAATATTAATGATACTTATTAATAAAGTCTTCTAATATTTAATGGTACTTATTAATAAATTATTGTGATATTAATGTAATATATTAATGAAGTCTTGTAATATTAATGGTACTTATTAATAAAGTCTTGTAATATTTAATGGTACTTATTAATATAGTTTTGTGATATTAATGTAATATATTAATGAAGTCTTGTAATATTAATGGTACTTATTAATGAAGTATTGTAATATTTAAATAGAATTGCAAGTAACTTTATGTAATATTGTAATATTTTAATAGAATGGCAAGTAACTTCATTAATAATATTAATGTCAAGTAACTTTATTAATGGTTCTTTATTTAACTTTATTAACTTTCTCATAACTAGTGACTTTATTATGTAACTTTATGTCAAGTAACTTTATTAATGGTACTTTTATTTAACTTTATTAACTTTCTCATGACTAGTGACTTTATTATGTAACTTTATGTCAAGTAACTTTATTATTTAACTTATGTGCAATATAGCATTTCACTGCCTCCATAAATTTCCTAAGTGTATATTTGCTAAGTGTATAGTTTTCTATTTTCTTGTGGCGCTACATGCCAAATTGAATTCTAACATCTTTTAATTAACAACTTCTGTAGAAATGGCCGATCCGATTGATAACATGGATGAGGCAATGATGGACCTAATCAACAGCGCCGGCAATCAAAATCCCCAAGTTGAAGGTGATGACAATGAACAAATAGATGATGGGAGTCAAGATTACTTGATTATGAAGAACTTGTAGGAGACAATCGATGAGGTATATCTACAATCTAGTCTCTATGTATGTACATGAAATTAAAAAAGAATGACTTTTTTATTAATACATTTATGCTTGTTTGTGTAGCCCTCTGGATCAGCGACAACTACCGGGAGTGGTAGAAAAGTGCGAGGCCCGAAGAAGCCGTTGGAGGGTCGGTACATTCTGTCGGAATTCGACGAGGGTACAGGCCAAGTACTTGGGGAACATGCAAGAAAATTTGTTGCTCATTGTGGATACTTAGTGAGGGACAGGCTCCCGATCGTGTGCTCGAGAATGGAGGCAACCGAAAGATAACCCGCGCTATTAGTTATGTCTCAGATCGTGACAAGGAATTGCTATGGAAAGATATCCTTCAACATTTTACGCTCGATACACAGGATGAAGCTTTGAAGGAGAAGGTTCAAATCTGGGCAATGCAGAAGATGGCCAAACAATTTCAGGCTTGGAAGAAGAAACTCCACAAGACTTTTATTGTAAATAACCGGACACCGGATTTCACCAATAAGGCCTACGTCAAGTTGAGGCCTTTTTGGGATGAGTTCGTACGGTTCAAGAACTCAGATGAGGGTCAGGCACGGATGATCCGTAATCAGGAAAATGCTAGCCACAAGCAATACCACCATCACTTGGGTTCAGGTGGCTACCGGACTGCTATTCCCAAGTGGCAGAAGCTGGAACAGGAAATTGTTGACAAGGGGATGGAACCAGAATCACTGCACTGGCCTGAGCGCACCAAGTATTGGTTCTTCGGTCATGGGGGAACCTTGGACCTAGAGACCGGGAAGGTAGTGTACGGCGAGAAGCTGCAGAGAGTGGGATAGAGAATGGCCCAAGCCCGAGGATTAGTTGAAAGTGGCGCCTGGCAGCCAAATAGAGAGAAGGATGAGCTGACATACGCCCTGGAGACTGCTGAACATGGTGGGCGAACAAGAGGCTATGGGGAGATATCGTGGGAGTATGGCTTCCCTCAAGATAGACCCACTTATAGAAGCCACCAAAGAAAGAAGGAAGAGGAGGCAGAGCGATTGCGTAGGTTGGAGGCAATGGTGATGGAGTCACAAGCAGCGGCTCGTGAAGCGATACTGCGAGAAAAAGCACTTGAAGAGAGAATGAACGAGGAAATCAAAAGGCAAGTGCAGGAAGCAGTAAGTTCAATGCAAAGGCAAACTGCATCAGAGCCTGGAGTCAACATTAGCCCCCGGTCGGTTGAAAAGCGATTTGCGCTTCCACGGAGGCGCCAACTATTCAAGACGACGGGGCTGCACTTTCCGGTGGATGACGTCACTCAAGCTCAGACAACATGTGAGCTGCACATTCCACAAGGGGGCTACCACGGTCATGGTTGCCGTCGGTGTTGTAACTCCTATCGACCCAACGAAGCCACCAAGAATCCATGGAGCCATAGTTCCAGCTGGATATGCTAATGTCTCGGTGGATAGAGTTATCAAAGGCTATGAAAATGTGCAGCTCGAGATAGAAGGAGGCGATGGGGAGAAGACTCTAGGACAAGCAGAGAAGGCATTCATTTGTTGGCGCAAGCGCTACATCATTATTCCTGGGGCTTCACCTAGTAGTCTACCACCACCTCATCATCATGAACCTAACCCTAGGTGGTGATTAAACTTTACGATACATTTATTCACTAACTTTATTTTGCATTTCCTTAGTTAGTTAGCGGTTTACTCATATACCTCTTTGGTTCCACAGGTGGTCACCAACATGTCATAGTGCCGCGGGTGATGACGAGGCAGTGCAAGACACGGCCTGCATCGCCCAGCTGCAACGCCGCCTCCTCGGGGCTGCGCGCCGCCTCCTCGGGCTGCAACGCCGCCTCCTCGGGCTGCAACGCCACCACCTCGGGCTCCAACACCGCAACCTCGGGCTCAAACGCCGCCTCCTCGGGCTCAAACGCCGCCTCCTCGGGCTCCAACACCGACACCGGCTGCCCCCTCGCCTCCACGTCGGGCTCCAACCCCGCCACCGGCCGCACCATCGCCTCCACACGTGGCTCCAGCGCCGAAACCGGTGGACCCACCATTGAAGAAGAGGCCGGCCACACGATCAAATGTGTCGGCCGCCCCGCATAAAAAAAAAAAAAGAAAGCCTCTGAGAAGAAACAACCCGTCATTCCTAAGAAGCTATCCTATGAGAAGACTGGTGCAGAAATAGAAACTTCGGTAAAGTCAGATGTGGACAGTTTCTTCAAGAGACTTAAGGATGAAAGAGAATCCAAGCGGAACCCTGAGAAGCCCTACCTCTTGCTAAAGCCAGAAGATCTACGGCAAAGGGTTGAGGCTCAACAAAAAAAGAGGCGTGCAGCTCAGAAAGAATCGTCATCTTTATCTGACTATGAGCGCACTCTAACCAAATCCCTAGAAGAAGAGAAGAAAGGGAAAAGAGCACGCAAGGGTGTAGCACAGCTCGGGGAACAATCAAAGCAATCAGTGCCCCCGCTAGTCGTTGGGAATCAATATGGTTCAAACATCGACGTGCTAGACCAGCAGTTACCTCCAGGTTTGAACTATGAGGATCTCGAGGATTTTTTTGCCGACACTGGTCTTACCTTATCCCAAATGATAGCTGGGGCAGCAATTGAAAGTGCAAAAGAAATTGATCATTATCAGAAGACATATGAATATGGCAAGAGTCTGTGCAACCCTGCGGCCTTCAGCAAACTTGGCACGCAGATGTACTTACTAAACAAGTGGTACCTCGATGCATGTGGCAGAAGAGCAGATGACTATATTTGCGTCCGAATTAGAAACCATCATTACTTCCGTGGTGATGATGTTATTTATGTTCAATTTAATGAGCTACACCAGCTATGCCACATGGACGCCTCGGACAAAGCTCTAATCACCGTACATGCGTAAGTGATTCTTTCTTTTTAATAATGTCACTGTAACTTATCATGTATATGTATAACTAATTACAGAAACCGGCTATACATATGCAGAAACATGATGAGGGACCTCAGAGCTAGAAATGACAAGGAGGTTGGATTTGTAGATCCTTATGTTGTATTTAAAGACCCCAAGACTCCGCATGCCATATGGAGAGTTCAAACGGAGAGAAATCTACGGAGGTACTTGATCAATCAAAAGGACAAAAGATATATACTCTTTCCCTATAACTTTAAGTAAGTATCATTATCGTGTGTACGTACATTCTATTAACCCAATTAATGAGATCAGTGTGAAGATAAATAATTATTTTGCCTACACACAAATGCAGCTTTCATTGGATACTAATTGTGATTGATCTCTGGCAATCTCATTTGATAATCTATGACTCGTTGAGAAAACCACTGGACCTTTACCAAAAAATGATAGATATTATCCAAGGGTAACTTCGATCTCTAAATATTACTTTCAGCTCTTTAACTCTGTAATAGATAATTAATAATGATCATTTTATTGCTAGGGTTTGGGCTTGGTTCGTGCAGAAACACCGTCCAGATTTAAAAGCGCTACTTTCAAAGACTATCCTACATCAGTGGATTCTACGACAGCCACAGGGCAAAAATTTATGCGGATACTATGTCTGCGAATTTCTAAATGTCTATGAAAAAAGATCAAATCTTGAGCACGCAAAAGTATGTAATATGTATATATAATAAGTTCATTTCAATTATTTGTTGCTATTTAATAAATCTTATACATATCTATAACTTTTTTCTTTAATGATTACTATAGGAGACGTGGTTGAGGGAGAAGGTGTTGACTGAAGTCCGCCTAAAAGGAATTCAGGAGACAATCGCGGGATTTCTTAACGACCAAGTCCTAAATCCCCCGGCGAGTACTTCTTCAACCCCGACGAGCCACTCAAACCAAAGCAAGATGATCATTTGTATGATGCTTGAGTGGCGGAGAACAATTAAGTTGTAAATACTTTATCCGTGACGGAGACATGTAAATTTTATATCATAGATCTATAGATATGTATAATATATAAATAGTGTTATGTAATTTATTTATATGTAATGATCTAAATTATAAATTATAGGTGCGCGCGTCTACATAAACAAGCAGCAAACAATACGCATTAAAAAAAATAATAATAATACAATTGTAAACCGAAAGGAAAACCAAAAGAAAAGAAAAGGAAAAAGAAAAGGAAAAAGAAAAGAAAAAAAAAAAAAAAACTCTTTAGTCGGTTGGTAACACCAACGGGACTAAAAGGTGAGGCCAGGTGGCGCACCCTGGCGAAGTTTTTTAGTCCCGGTTGGTGTTACCAACCGACTAAAATGACCTTTAGTCCGGGCCGCGGAACCGGGACTAAAGGTGGGACATTTAGTCTCGAAACCTTAGTCCCGGCTCCGCATCCGGGACTAAAGGCCCTTGAGCACCGGGACTACAGCCCCTGTTCTGTAGACCAACCAAAAAAAAAATACAATGTCCTTTTTTTAATAAAATTTGTTACCCTTGCGTCCTAAAGACGTCGTATGCTACACGTACTACTGATAGATATAAAAAAACCACAACATAGCTTCAGCATCAGATAGATCATTGGCACAAGGAATGGATATATAATGAGCTAGTCCTCGTATATATAATAAGCGTGGGCATTATTAATATTAAAGGCACGCACAAACCCAATATCGTATTTACAGCACGAACGATGAGCCCCACCCTCATCACCCACACAAGGATTCCTCTGTCCATCAATGATCGATACACCGGGTTCTTTTTTCACGTACCACTAGGCTTTTTTTGAAACTTTAACTTCATTATTGATCAGGTGTCTAAATATATTCGTGAAAATGCTGTCCTTATAAGATGTCATCGAAAATGATCAAAACGCTTATTTTTAGATTAATAAAAACACTCATTTATATCACACGGAAACGTGAGAGGCCCACCATCAGTTATAATGATTATAAAAAGACTATCGGTAACCAAGCTTGTCACTACATGTTTTTTATGGGTACTTTTTTATGAAGGAATTTATTAAAGGAGACAAAAAGACAAAGGTATAGAGACTTACAGAAGAACAGAAAAACAGAGCTGAAAAGAAAACATCTAAGACAAAGATAGAAAGGAAGAAAATGGTAAAGCAATAAGCATCCGTGACTAATAAGCTTGTGTCCTGTTTTGTCAATTCATAATACAACTGTGAGGGGCACTCTTTTGCTCTCAGCAGCGCCAGAGCCAATTCTCTACCAAAAGCAATCTCACAAGCATGAATATTCTGCCCAACTCCATTGAAGATTAAATCACTTCTTGGCCCCCCAAATAGTCCAAACCATCAAGAAGTCATGCTTGGGAATGTTGAAGGTTAACACAGATTCCAAGGATCATATTCCTTGTGCTTAACCTATTTTTTAGGACTAACAAAAAAAAAAAAAAAAAACCTTGTGCTTCGGCTGGCAATAATATTTCCATAACCAGTCAGTCTTTTATAAACCTTTGAAGTAGAGAATTGTTGGTCCCCAACCACATTAGACGGGTCAGTTCAAGCAGAATAAAAAGGTGATGGCTTCATTTTTTTGTCCATCAATAGTACTGGTGGAATGCAACATTGTAACTTGAAATGTACGATGAACTAAACTCAGGTAATTAAATTTGCACGCCCTCAATTTTACAGCTTCCAATTGTTTCTTTGGACACTATTATTTGAGTTGAAGCAAGTGTCTAGCCTAAAATTTGCAGCAAATATATGTGCAAACGAAGTTTGCAGGCACATGCCGCCAATGTCAATGACCTTGTTTTGATTTGTCTATGTATAGAGCGACTCTGAAAACAAGTAGACTTTGATTAAATCGTCAATGCAGTCTGGAGAATGTCAGCTGATGCATTAACTGAGATAGTGCGAAGAAGGTGATACGACATGATCTCATCCCTGTCTCATCATTGCCGCATGGTACCATATCGTATCTTCTTCCTCATGGTTGGACTACAGATTATGCCACTTCGGAAGTTAAGGACCCCTATGAAAGAAATGGCAGCGCGCACTTGCTTGTTCTCTCCTCTGCGCTGCTGTATTTGACCTCGCTGATATTACAGAGCATTTATAACATGCAGTTCGATAGAGGGGCAAAACCAAGCAAAACACAGTGAGCTTAGCTCCTGTGCAGACCATAATTATACAACACTTCCTGCTACTTCTCATGCCTAGCTAAGAGAATTCGATGTAGCTGCAGCAAAGCAAATTGCATGGCTTGCAACCGTGTTCCATGGTTTGTCTGGGGCCCAGTTCTCATAGAAATTGAAGAATGAGTGTGTGCTTTAGACAGAGAGAGAAGCAGGGCAAAGAAGGGGTGTTGGAATGAACTCAAAACTACCACTTGTTTGGTGGCGAAGGAGTTGCTGCACGTTCACCTTTTAAAATGCTCCTCAACTCTGATTGTGGTACGGCTCCCACTAGTCATGACAGGATGGGCCTAAAAGCGGCATGCATACTTGATGATTGAATATTTATGCTAGAGATATGCTGCCTTGGCGGTGGAGCCAGGACTTAGCATATTTAGGTGCAAAACAAATGGACACTGTTTTGGAGGCATTTTCGCATCTCAACTAACTACTTGAACTATATATAACCGTGTGTTAGCAGGGAATTTAAAGACTTATGGGGAACCAATGCTACGGTACCATCATATATATAGGACAGGCTAATATAATCTAGAAGGTTAGTGAAAGCCTGCACGGCAAATCGGAGGCAGACGACAATGAACAAATCTGGCTTGGTGAAGTCAAAATTGATAGTATATAGTGACCATTTTGCACTTGAACAATATAGAACATCCTGTGAAGGTATTCAGTAGGCATGGAAAAAACGATTGTTGATGTGAATTAGTTTCACCTATATAAATATCGTGGTTGTGACATGAAAAGTAAAGTTAAACATATTGTACATTTTTACCAGAATATCTAGGATTCGTTGCTGCTTGCTACTGCCTTCATTTATGCTGTTGGCCAAGTCGCATGATGAAAACAATAGATGATCTTCCCGAGCAATTTGCTGACGTTACCGAGGACACAGTCAGGCATTGGATAGAGGGGCAAAGCATTGCGAGCTAGGACATCCAATAACTTGGTAGTCCAAGATATCCTGCTTCTTCTCATGCGTAGTAGCAAGCTAAGACTTGGATCTACACCGATATGCATTTTGCATTGCATTGCATCAATGCATCACATGCATGCAACCATGTTCTGTCCAGGCCGGGGTTTGCATGCTGGGAATTATAGTGGCAACGAAACTACAGGGTGTTTATACAGAAAGAAGCAGGAGGAACTAGCGCATGTTTGATTTGTGTTCGATGAATCATGATCACGCCGCTGCTGCACACCTTCCCATTTTATATGCCTATGCATATGTACAGCACTTATTAAATGGCCTGGATCCGGTCGACACAGTTATTAAACGCACTCAGCAAAGAACTGCAACATATAACTTCCTTTCTTTAACCTCTTGGGTTCCAAAAGGAAGTTATATGTTGCAGTGAAAGTCTAAGTTGAAGAATCACTGCTACATGCAATTGAAATCATGTTTGAAACCTCCGTACACTATGTCTAATCATACACTATGTCTAATCATTGGATGAACATAACTGTGTCGACCAGCTCTCCTATCTATTCCAGTTGCTGATGCAGCTGCCCTCACATTCGGAAGTTGGATAGATGGACAATGGATACCAAAACATTGTATGGCAGCTGAAACAGTTGTCATGGTAGCCCGAAATGTCCTGCTGCTTCGCATGCCTAGTATTAGTAGCAAGCTAAGACTTCAATCTACAACGACACAGGACTAGAGTGTTTAGAAGCGGAGAAACAAGAAAAAAGTAATGCGTCGTATATAATGTAGAGCTGCATGACAAAGTAAAATGGTTGGAGAGGAAGCAGCACGTCGCTGCTGCACACATTCCCCTTTTATATGCCAAATGGGTATACCACTCTTGTTAAATGGCCGGATGCCACCCCCATGTGTCACATACACAGAGGGCAGCCTGCTGGGCCGCCCAAGGCTTCATACATGACCAATAATCACGGTCAGATATATATATATATATATATATATATATATATATATATATATATATATATATATATATATATATATATATATATATATATATATTTTTTTTTCCGAACCGAGGGCTTCCCCATTTCCATTAACCGAGATAACGGAAATACAGCATTTGAGAGATTGCTAGATAGAAACTAAGCATGATCGGACAGATAGCATACTACCGCATCTCTGCCGCATCATGAAAGGAGAGTAGAGGAGCTAGCTACCCAGGTACGAAACTGAAGCTAGACAATTACAGCCAAAAGGAGGGGGTCGATGCCACCCAACGTATCCAAGGCCACAACCCATACAGGGCTTAGACAGAGCAGTTTAAAGTTTCATAGGAGTCCAGTTATCAACTCTCCCACGGATCAACTTCTGGTGAAGTCCCTTCAGGTATTGGACTTGTCTTTATCACCATCTTCAATCTTCATGATCGACTCTCCTTTCTGCTTCTTCATAACCAGCTGTAAAGCGATCTTCAGCGTTGTTTCCGCACCGGCGATCAGAGCTTCCTTGTCATCCTCTGCATAAAGACCTGCCCAATATTTGATGAGTGCACAGGCATGAGATATTATGCCAATGGGATCAAGTATTTTCTTCTTTTCGAAACAGATGCTATTGCGAGCCTTCCAAATGGCCCAGCAAATGGCACCAATCCCAGTAGTGTGAAATTGATTCCCCTTGGGAATCCACCTATCACACCACAACCAACATTGCTCAATTGATCTGGGCACATTCATAGCTCCAAGGCTTATAGCCACAACCCCCCATACTGTTTTAGCCACTCCACATTGGAAGAACAGATGAGAGATAGATTCATTGAGTTCACAAAAGTAACACGAGGGATCACCATCCCAGTTTCTTCTGATTAGGTTATCTTTGGTAAGTAGAGCATTATTTAGCATCAGCCACAAAAAGATTTTGATTTTGGCAGGAATGTTCCCTGTCCAAACACTTTTGTAATAAGGGCCAGAGTCATTCTCAGTTAAAGCATTGTACACAGATTTGACAGAAAATTTTCCTTTACCACCCAACTTCCAAGATACTGTATCTTCTTCATTACTTATCTGAACATTGGATAAGTCCTCCACTATTTTGTCCCATTCCTCCTTCCACTTATCAACCAGGTATCTAGAGAAGGTAACCTGTTGGATATTATTAAGCACTTCATTCACAGTTATATTTTTGTTCAGAGTCATTTTGAAGAGATCAGTGTGTATATATATATATATATATATATATATATATATATATATATATATATATATCCTTGAAAGAGTAGGAAGCCTGGTTGTCCGTAATATCCTTGAAAGCTTAATTATTTGAGAACTGTCGAATTGGTTTGGAATTTTGCGAAGAAATATTGCACAAGTGCAGGAATCATTTCAGAATCGTTTGTCTTCAGTGATTTCATTGCTAACAGCAAACTGAATCCATCTTTGTGATTACCAAAGATAATTCAAAATAATTTGTTAAATTTGCATCTAAATTACCTACTCCTTCCATTATGAAAACCAATGAAAGAAAATCCCTAATTTCGCATCCAGACTACACGCCTTTGTCCTTGTAAAAGAAAAAATAACAACTTAATATTTTAATAAATTATCCCCATCATGCATTAGGAAAGATAGTATAGATTAAACCGTACTTCTGCATTCACATTACTCATATATGCAAATATACAGTAAAATATAAATTAACATGCTTACTTTGTATCTACATTACCCACCTCATCAATCCTAAAAATAAACAAAAAATACAAACATGTCTAAAATTTTCATATAAATACTACAATAAGCTATCAATAAAAAAGTACCACACTGAAAAAGAAAAATATAAATATTACAATTTCTAGCTGGAGGTCCCAAACGGAGCCTCCATGTTAATCCTTCCCACTAGGAAGAAAGGAAAATTCTAGAAATTCACACAAAAATAAAAAATATCCTGCCATCAACTATGTAGACTATAAGCATCATTGGCAATAATAATCATAGGTTCTTTGCTACTTTCTAAACAACTACCCACCTCTGTAAACCCATGAATGTTAAAGTAAACATGATCTAAAGTAATATAGATTTGCATCCAATTATCCACATGCTATTTGATAGATAATACACATAAACTAAAATATCCTCTTAATTCTATATATGTTTCTATCCTATCCACTTCTATTAATAACAATATGTTAATTTTGATTGTAAACGTACACATTGTGCCATCATGCATATCAAATACACATGCTGCGTGCATGAGAGACAAATATATATGTTATGCTTCAACAATCCTCAAAATATCTCCTACATTAATGACACTAAAAATTTATTTAAAATCATTGATAACCATGACATTATATAAGTTATTACTTTTGAAAAATTTATACACTTTAACTAAAATATTTGCCATATTTCATTGACAGTACAACCATTAATGCATAAATAACTTTTTGGTAAAAAAATGCAAAAATCTTGAGAAGTGGGGAGGATAGTGTAGAGTACAAGTGGCTATATTTTCTATCATTTGAGATTGCTTTGGTGCAATTTTTCATTATGAGGCTTAAATATTAATAATCTCTTGAGGTCAGTATTTCTACCTCTCCTAGATCTTGCAAGCTCTAAATTGATCCTAAGCAATTTATTATAGGTTTAAAATGACTATTCATGTCATTGTAGTACTTTAGAGTGTACTCTAAGTCTTTATTTTTTAATTTTAAAAAGGAGTTCCAATAAAAGGTATTACAAGCATGAGAGTTCTGCAAGATTCATAGAAACTAATGAGGGTACTAACTGAAAATAAAAATGTATGGATGAAAAAGGCATAGATCAGTAATTGATAACACAAAGAACACAATAATTGTAATGCCTATCATGTTACAAAATGAACAAAGACAAAACTGCCTAATTTAATACAAGTTATTTAATATCATAGTCATTAAGTAATAATTAATTCTTATATCTCTTATAAATCTAGACAGTGCGACAAAGCATAGGTTGATGGACTAGTAGTTTATGATGAATATTTTGGTCTTTAAATTTGACCATGTGCCTCATCCTACGCAATTAGTTGCATAAGCATTTAGGATCCACATTGTTGCTGGGTCAATGTCAGGGATGGATCAGGGTTATTTGTGTACCACATAGCATTTTAAGGGCATAAGCAATTGGGATGTTGGTCTCTAGTTGTGGATTCAATCTTGAAGTGCCATGGCTGATTTGGGCAAGGATCTAGATTTCCCATTTCTATGTTTAGGGGCATAGATGAGAATGCGTAATAATTCAGAGACTCCAATTTTAATTTAATAAATTCATGTCTATCTGTTCTTGAAAAATATTACACTAGTACATAAACCATTTCTCTTGACACTAGCATTTTATTTCTATTAGTGGTTTCTGTTTAGCCACTAAAAATCGGCCTTATTTATACAAGGCCGTTATCTTAAGAAACCACCAGTAGAAATATAATTTCTACTGGCGGTTTTCTTAAGGAACCACTAGTGGAAATTGACTATTTCTACTGGTGGATTTCCTAAGAAACCGCTAGTAGAAATCGATTTCTACTGGCAATTTCTTAAGAAATCTACTATTAGAAATAGTTTGAAATTATTTTTTTGAGTTTTTCAAACTTTCTTGCATGGAGAAACTACCAAAATAAAAGTTGTAGATCTTAAAAATTTATGAAACTTTATAGTTGACAACTTTTCATTTGAAATCATCTTTTTATAGAAAACTACTTAACAAAATTTTTAAATTTTAAATTCAAATTTTGCAAATGACCTCAGATGGAGAAACACTCTAAATAAAAGTTATAGATCTCGAAAAGTTATGAAATTTGTAGTTGAACACTTTTTCATTTAAATTCATTTAGACCCTGAAATATTGAATTTACCATCGGTTTGGAATAATATGTGAGGAACCGAAATAGGATATAGACACAAGTGATGTGTGAGTGGAGTGGTAGAGGGGATATGCACGAGGCCGAGGTCGCGGGTTCGAACCCCACGGCCACGTAGCGCACTTTTTTGCATAGAAAAATGTGTGACTTCTAGGTGAGGTGTTCGTTGCCTCTCTAGTTTTAAAAATATTTTTTGCCGTTTCTAAAATATCTTTTTTGCCATTTTTTTGTGTTTTTTGGGTAGCGATTTTTACAGGTGGTTCTCAGCCAACCGCTAGTAGAAATCAGCCATTTTCACTGGCCTCTCCCACTGGCAGTTGGAAAAAAACGCCAATATAAATGGCTGTCCAACCGTCTGTACAGAGCCTTTATGTACTAGTGTTTGTGGATGATGAAGTTGATAAATTAATAAATTCACTTCATGATTAAGGAAATGCATTAGTTCTGATGTAGTGTAATATTTAAGATTGATCTTCATATCTTTCTTTGTATCAGTCCAACGATATTTACTATGTTGTAAAGTCTAATAAAATTTATGTTATGTGGGCGGCTAGGGTTGAGGGGATCGAGTTGAGAGAGCGGCGGCTGCTGCTGTGCTATAGTTGTAGGCGGCTAGGGTTGAGGGGATTGAGTTGAGGGAGCGGCTGCTACTGCACTACAGTACCCATGGTACTGTTCATAGGCTAGGGCTGCAGTGGATGCTGAGAGAGAGAGAGCGGAGGCGAGGGTTTTGGGCGCTACGAACGTGGGCCGCGGGGCTCTGCCCATGGCCGACAAGAGAGAAGGGATTTTCTTCTAATCTCTTGCTTGATTATAGATTGATACATCTCCTCTCATTATGTAGAGAGGGTTGACTTGGCCCCTAAGCAAGCAACTAATTAACCCTAATGGGCTAAGGCCCAATAGGCCCTTAACTCCTCTAACACTACACCCCACCTGGACATGCAGCTCGTCCTCGAGCAGCAACCTAACAATGACGCTAACGATGGCTCCGCTAGACACAAACTTAACACCCAAAAGCAAGTCTTTTATATCTCAGTTTATCTTATTGACTTGAAATAAACTGCGACTCTTTATTTTTAACTCCTGAAGATACGACAGACACCCTCCACGTGATGGACCTACACGTGTGTAGCCACTGGATCCCATGGAGCCCATCGGAACGAGAGTGGTGCACTGGTGTAGCTAGCTGGAATTAGTCGCGAGAACAACCAGCGGAGATGCCCTCGCGGCGGCCGGTGGCGACATGCGGTGGCGCTAGGCAGTGCGTCCTCACCGGTGACAAGAAAGGGAGTGGCTCCCCTACCGCCGCTGCCGCAGAGTTGGAGGTCGCTGCTCGCGCAAAAAACAGCATGTTCGCTACATGGGGGTGCAACCGCGAGGCCAATATCCCCAACGCAGCCGGACGAGATGGGGTCCTTTGCGCAAAGCGAAGCGCAACTTGAAGGAGCTGCAGCTGCAGATCACACATCTCCCGCACCCACCGACGTGCAAGGAGGCCGCGCGTGCAAGCAGCTTGCGGCCGCACCGCGGCCGACCTCCGAATCCATCGGACGCCGGTACTCTATAGAAGATCCCATCGGTGAATGGGTGCTGGAGGCTCGGCCCACCAGGAAGGACATCAGCACCGGTGGTGGGTGCTGCAGCGACCGTCGCCGTGCTCGCCGGAATGCTCGCCGTCGTGTACACCAGCCCCATCGGCGGCGGCGGCTGCTGCTGCCAGATGGCCAGATAGGACTGCATGGCAGCCAACGATCTTGTCACGCCCCGACGGCTACGCCAGTGGACTCAGCGTGATCGGAGGACACAGCGGGCGCCGAAGACAGTGGCACAGGCTGCTGCGCAGGCAGTGGGCCACGGTGATTGTGGCGGTGGTCAACACCAGCGGAGCTGCAGAGAACAAGGCCGACGGCGCTGCGGAGAACAGGCCCGGCACAGTCCAGGGATGTGCGCCGAGCGGCGTGGAGATAGGCACGGCGCCGTAGGATGTGGCCGGTGGCGTTATGGATAACGGGGTCGGGCGCAGCCGGGGGGATGTCGTCGCCGAGCGAGTGGAGAAGGGTACAGCGGCGTAGGATCCAGCCATGGTCTCTGATACCAGATGTTATGTGGGCGGCTAGGGTTGAGGGGATCGAGTTGAGGGAGCGGCGGCTGCTGCTGCGCTACAGTACCCACGGTACTGTTCACAGTCTAGGGCTGCGGTGGATGCCGAGGGAGAGAGAGCGGAGGCTAGGGTTTTGGGCGCTTGGAACGCCGGCTGCGGGGCTCTGCCCACGGCCGGCAAGAGAGAAGCGATTTTCTTCTAATCTCTTGGTTAATTATAGATTGATACATCTCCTCTCATTATATAGAGAGGTTTGACTTGGCCCCTAAGCAAGCAACTAATTAACCCTAATGGGCTAAGGCCCAATAGGCCCTTAACTCCTCTAATAATTTGAGTTTCAGTAAGAACTCCCAAAAAAGCAAACTTCAGATTTCAAATAAACTTCATTTTTCACTTTTTCATGTATCCAAACGTTGGTGTAAGTGAAAATACAAAAATACCCTGGCTCTGTCCAGTCAACGGGGAGAGCTATTGGAGAATAGAGCATTGAGCCTTTTGCATCCTTCGGATGGCCTTCATTATTTGCAATTGGTCTGATTCGTCTACAATAATGGCCTTCATTATTTTCACTTTTTCATGTATGTAAAAGAAGATTTTGAATTAAGATGGTTACAGGAACTTACCCCAACTCTTGATCTATATATAATCTGTGTCATTGCCTTTTGAAATAACAAGCACCAGTTATCAACTATTGATCTTCTCTTCCTGGGGATATATTCTAGTTCGCCATTGATCAGCTTGGCTCAATCTGGATCCAAGCAGCTGTTCTAGCGAGGCCCGTTCGTTCCTTAATGGGATGGTGTTGTCGCTATTCCACAGCTGCCAGCAGGCTAAGGCCACCAAGATGTGAAAGCCTTTCTGCGGAGGATTTTGCAGGCAGTGGAGCTTGTGCAGGTCACAGAGGTCTTGACCGGGCTTACTCTTAGCGGTGCCCAGTATTGCCTAGCAATGCCACAGTCGAGCTTGTGCTAGCAGGTGTCAGTGTTGTAGTCCAATATATCCTGCTGCCTCCCATGCATAGTAGCAAGCTAAGACTTGATGTACTCTAATGTATCATGCTGGATGGCGTGCGCGCATCAGGGTTGGCGTGTTCTGTTTAGGCAGAGAGAAGCAAGAAATTTTTGGTATGTACAACCCAAGGTACGGGGAAGGACTTATGCCTGTTTGATTTTGTATGCTTGAGGCCGCTTCTGTGCACCTTTCCCTTTTATATGTGTACCTATGTACGGCTGTGCCGCCCGTGTCAAATGGTCGGTGGCGGCCTGTTGGGCCATAGGAGGCATACATGACAATAACCACGGCCAGAGACACTTACTGGGGTGATATAGAATGAATCCAGCATTGTGTGCACTAGGACAGCTTCATTTATGAATCCTGGTTTGATTTGTAGAAAGAAAGACTGGTTGTGTTTATTTAACAATCGTTGAACGCTTCTTTGGGGGCAGTCTAGAATTGTTTTGGACATTTGGGAAAGAATGAAACTAGTGTGCAGGAATCACTTTGGAGTGGCTTCTGTCTTTGGTGAGTTCATTGCTTACAGCAAAGTAGACAACAAGCTGTTGGAGATGGACGGGCCGGAGTTCAGTGCGACAGAATCACTACTACAGAACGCCGCCTCCTCGGGCTCCAACGCCGCCTTCTCGGGTGCCCCTTCGCCTCCACATCGGGCTCCAACCCCCCCCACTGGCCGCCCCATCGCCTCCACACGTGGCTCCAGCGCCAAAACCGGTGGACCCACCATTGAAGAAGAGGCCGGCCACACAATTAAAAGTGTCGGCTGCCCCGCCACCAAAGAAGAAAGCCTCCGAAAAGAAATAACCTATCATTCCTAAGAAGCTGTCCTATGAGAAGACTGCTAGAAATAGAGGCTTCGGTAAAGTCAGATGTGAACAGTTTCTTCAAGAAACTTAAGGATGAAGGAGAATCCAAGCGAAACCCTGAGAAGCCATACCTCTTACTATGGCCAGAAGATCTACGGCAAAGTGTTCAGGCTCAACAAAAAAAGAGGCGTCAACCTCAGAAAGAATCATCATCTTTATCGGACTATGATCGCACTCTAAGCAAATCCATCGAAGAAGGAAATAAGAAAGAGAAAAGAGCACGCAAGGGTCGAGCACAGCTCGGAGAACAATCAAAGCAATCAGTGCCCCCGCTAGTCATTGGGAATGAATATGGTTCAAACATCGACGTGCTAGACCAACAGATACCTCCAGATTTGAACTATAAGGATCTTGATAATTTTTTTGCGGACACTGGTCTTAGCTTAGCCCAAATGATAGCTAGGGAAACAATTGAAAGTGCTCCAGAAATTGATCACTGGCAGAAGACATATGAATATGGCAAGAGTCTATTCAACCTTGCGGCCCTCAGCAAACTTGGCACGCAAATGTACTTGCTAAACCAATGGTACCTCGCAGCGTGTGGCAGAAGAGCAGATGACTATATTTGCGTCTGAATTAGAAACCATCATTACTTTTGTGGTGATGATATTATTTATGTTCAATTTAATGAGCTACACCAGCTATGCCACATGGACGCTCTGGACAAAGCTCTAATCAGCTGCTTCTGTCTGTAAGTTATTCTTTCTTTTAATAATATCACTATAACTTATCATGTATATATATAACTAATTACAGAAACTGGCTATACATATACGTAAACATAATGAGGGACCTCGAGTTAGAAATGACAAGGAGATTGGATTTGTAGATCCTTATGTTGTATTCAAAGACCCCAAGACTCCGTATGTCTTATGGAGAGTTCAAACGGAGAGAAATCTACGGAGGTACTTGAGCAATCAAAAGCATAAAAGATATATACTCTTTCTCTATAACTTTAAGTAAGTATCGTTATCATGTGTACATTCTATTAAACCAATTTACTACAAGAAATCGGTGGTTTTTTTGACATAAATTCCATTTGTGACGGTGGTTTTTTGACATTCATTATGCTATAGTTTGTCATAATACGTTAGTTATGACATGAGTTTATGTCATCAAACATGAATTATGTCATAAAATATATGCAATCTTCTTTTGACATTGCACTTTTATCATAATACACATAACCGATGTCATAATTTACATAACTAATGTCATAATTTACATAACTATGTCATAATTAATGTCAAAAAACCATCGTCACAAATGGAATTTACGTCAAAAAACCACCGATTTCTTGTAGTGATTAATCGGATCAAGTATGAAGATATATAATTATTTTGCCTACACACAAATATAGCTATCATTGGATACAAATTGTGATTAATCTTTGGCAATGTTATTTGGTAACTTCGATCCAAGGGTAACTTCGATCTCTAAATATTAATTTTAGCTCTTTAACTCGGTAATAGATAATTAATAATGATCGTTTTATTGCTAGAGTTTAGAAATTTGGGTTTGTGCGTAAACACCGTCCAGATTTGAACGTGCCACTTTCAAAGTCTATCCTACTTCGATGGATTTCTACGGCAGCCACTGGGCAAAAATTTGTGTGGCTACTATGTCTGCGAATTTCTGACGGTCTATAAAAAAAGAACAAATCTTAAGCACGCAAAAGTATGTAACATGTATATATAATAAGTTCATTTCATTTATTTGCTGCTATTTAATAAATCTTATTCATACCTCTAACTTTTTTTTCTTTAATGTCTACTAAAGGAGACGTGGTTGAGGCAGAAGGTGTTGGATGAAGTCCGCCTAAAAGGAATTAAGAGACAATCGCAGGATTTCTTAACGACCAAGTCCTGAATCCCGCCGGCGAGTATTACTTCAACCTTGAGGAGCCAATGAAACCAAACCAAAATGATCATTTGTACGATGCTTGAGTGGCGGAGAACAATTAAGTTGTAAATACTTTATCCGTGATGGATATGTGTAAATATTATATTATAGACCTATAGATATGTATAATATATAAATAGTGTTATATAGTATATTTATATGTAATACTCTAAATTATATAAATTATAGGTGCGCGTCTACATAAACAAGCAGCGAATAATACACATTCGAAAATAATAATAATATAATTATAAACCAGAAATAGAAAACCAAAAGAAAAGAAAAGAAAAAAGAAAAAACTCTTTAGTCCCGGTGGTGTTACCAACCGGGACTAAAGGCGGGCCGCGGAACCGGGTCTAAAGGTGGGACATTTAGTCTCGAAACCTTAGTCCCGGCTCCGCAGCCGGGACTAAAGGCCGTTTAGGCCCGGGGCTAAAGCCCATCTCTGTAGTGGTGAATATCGTTTAATTTGCTAAAGAAAATCAAACGAAGATGAACGTGTAGTGACCAATTCACCCAACTGTATTGTCGTTCTAATTGGTTAGCATTCCTGAGCACAATATGTTTTCTTGTGAAGACCTGCAGAGTTGACATGCACTGCACCCAGCCAGGTTGGATTTTTTTTATTTTAAATCGTTTTAAAAATAACGCAGCTACTTTTTATATTTATTTCCATCCATTTTGGCCGTGCCATTGTGCCGGCCATGGCAAAATTATGCTTCTGTGCTGCTACGTGCGTAGTCGTGGCATGAACTGACCGCATACCAGATCATGCTGCAGTGATGCATTGGTGCGGCTGGATGATTTTGCCATGCCAAGGCCAAGGCATGGCCAAAAGAGTTAGAAATAACTAGTCCCTCAACCCATGCCAGGCACGGGCTAATTACTAACACAAAGAGATATAAGCATTTTTGAATTTTATATTAATATTTTTTATGTTCCACAACTTTGCCTTCTCTCATTTGCTCATCACATAGATGCTTTCTAATATGAATATAATCCAGTTGTGACAGACTTTAGTTTATAATTGATTTGATGTATATAATTTTCTGCCCAAATATATGGTTTTACATGTGACATATTGTTAGCTGTGTTATTAATATTTTAATATGAAGCTGATAATTTTTTTTATTTTTGTTTACTTTGTTGTGGTGGGCTTTAATACAATTATCTTATCCACTTTTCAATCCCCATTCATATTGCATCACAACTCCTGACCTCCAAGTGTGTTTGTAAATATTATCATATTAATATTTGCAGGTTATAGACTTCAAACCTCTACTCATATTTTTGACATTTGTGTTGCACCTTCATGTTTATTATTTAACAATATAATGTAGGTGGGTAATCTGTAGATGCAAATTTAGATCTTACTTTGTATTATTTGTCCTGATCACATACTCCCTTCATCCTAAAGTACGTCTCCATCTCTTATTTTGATGAGTCGATTAATCTCAAACTTTTCATCAAATATATATAGAAAAGTACTAATAAAATTTATGATAAAAAATATTCAATGGATATTAGGGGAGCTACTTTCAGCTACTTTTACATATAAGTTGTGGTGATAACTTGCATCAAGATTTAGTGGTTAGTTTAGAGTACTTTTACTATTGTAGAGATTTATAGCTTTTAAGGAAAAAATATTATTAATTAATACTATTACATGTCCTAATAGAGAGCCTCCACATTAATTCTTATCATACACGCTATAAAAAGAATAAATCCTAAAAATTCTAATAATCAGAAACATCTAACCATCAATCTAGTAAACTATAAGAACAATAATGTTTGGCTATTTTGTTTTTCTAAAAAATACCCACATTTACCAGTATCAAAATGACATAGAAATCTAAAATAAACATCTTATACATTAAAATTGAACTTATTCCCTTATTATGAAGGTTGATGATAAATTATATATAATCTACCAATTACACGCAATATAAATAACTTTAGAAAAACACTCCACTCTTTTGCATTGTTTTGTTTGACAAAATTAATCTACTATCACAGATAACAAAGGTTTTAGAATTTTTTAAACTACCAACTTTTTATCAATTATCAGATAACAAAATGCCAATTAGCAATGATATTGTAATTCATGCTTTTCCTCAGTATAGAAACGAATAACGAATAAGGAATCCTTTTTAATTTTTTGTAGGAGATTGTCAGCCAGATAGCACGCACGTGTAATTAATGTTATGACAAATTTGACTTTTGGTTCTCATATAATATAAATTACGTAGCTAAATAGATTGAATGATATTGTTGGAAAGGACATTTAGTTGGAGTTAAGCTCTGACCTGTATGGAGTTATGACGCGGCATCACCGAAACAACACATATCGAGCACACTGAAACACTTGGCCTGCTGGGTTATAGGGCAGGGTAACCATGCAAGAGACCATTAACGGATTGCGTTTCTGCGTCTTGAATCTTCGATTATGCTGTGGTATGTCACCTTTATTAGATAGATCTGGAACAGAATATAGAATATATCAAGCGACAAACAGATTGCAACTAAGCAGGATGGACTGCAACTTCTGCATGGAATCCCACATAGCAACGTACGTACGTTTAGGTGGCCTCCTTTGGTTTAGCCGCGTGGAACGGCCGCCGTCGCTCCGGTGATGCCGCAGGCGGCCGGGAGGTTTGGTTCTCGGTGTCCCTGCGCTTGTTGGGAAAGGATCAGAATCATGAGACGGCGGCCGGCAGATGTGCGCAAGATCGCCGGCAGCGGATCCCTTCACATGAACGCGAGGCCTCGGCGGCTCGGCGCAGACAAGGAAGATCACGGTTTCAGTTGGATCTGGTATGACGTGGGTCTACTTTTTTTAATTTTATCAAGTTCAAATGGCAAACTATTGGAGAGTGTCTATTTTCTCACTTAGCATATATTTTAGGGACTTGCCAAATCACAAGATTTGGCAAGTGAATTTTGGCAAACTCTTGGAGATGCTCTAACGTGTGATTTAGATGCATTCATAATAGATTGCAAGGTTTTCTACAAAATCATGGAATAAGATCGATTTTAATTTATTTGGTGATTATATTAGATTTTTGCAAGCGCATATGTAATGTTTGTATAATAGCAAATGTAGGTAATTTTTTTTAAAACAAAATAGATCCAATGGTTGTCATTATTAGAGTCAACTGAATTGATGGCTAGATGTTTCTGATTAATGTGAGAATTTCTAGTATTTATCTTTTTTATAGCGCATCTGGTGAGAATTAATGTGGAGCCTCCATTGGGGCCTCTAATTAGTAATAGTAAGAAAGATAGTGCGGTTACCTTTATAAGAGATATAGATACGCAAGAAATTTATGTGCATTATGATTCTATATTTTCTTGCACCTACAAAATGACAGATGTGCAAATTTGTCAGGACAATAAATTAAATTAAATGTTCGGGCCCATTGATTCCAAATTATTAGCACAGAATACACTGAAATCTTATTAATGTGAACCACCTGCTGCATGCCGAACTGACAAAGCAATGAGTGAACCGAACTAACAAATCTGTGTTGATAGTAATTGAAAACTTTTTCAATAGTAGTAGACAAAAGAATGATCTCTTGTTTAATGTTATCGAAAACATTAATTATTTATCAGCGAATCAGTCACAAGAATATGTCGACCATCCTTATACTATATGAAATCGTATTCAGAAATTCATGCAGACCGGGTTCTCCATTATTCATCCTTCCCTCTCTGGTCACTCTTGTACAGTCAAATCTCCATGCATTTGGCATCTTGGACCATGCATGGTGTAGAGGCGTCTTATTACTGTTAGATATGTGTCGAATATGTGTACAAATTGTGTTACGATAGGACTTGAGTTGTATTAGAGACTAAAACAGAGTAGGAGTCCTACTCTATATCCTAAAGGGCCATAAACATGAGGCAACCCCTGTAGTAACCTAGAGAGATGACTTGGTAGCGAGTTTGGATGGCGGTGAGGTCGCGGGATCACCCGAATGCCGGTGTAGCTACTGATTATGGGGAGGAGCGCCCGTAGTCATGCCACGAGGATTAGGCACATCGCTGAACCTCGTTAAAAAATATCGTGCCTTGGTGTCGCTCTCGTTTGTGTATCTTCTTCTATGAGTGATTAAGCTTCTATGTTCATTGGTTAGTAGATCTGTTTAGGTTTTGACTAACTGTGCACTCTAACAGTTACCCCTCTTTAAAGAAGTCACATGAATTTAGAGGAGAGGTCTCTCCTTTTTTAGAACCGAACCATACAAAACCATGTTAGGAAAAGCCACGGACCGGATGGTTCGGGTAAGAACCGCTTAACCCATGATTATATTCTTTTAGCCATCGGCGCTGCCGCCGCATGTGTCAAATACATCATCCTGTCTCTCTCTCCGTCCAAGATGAGCACCGCCGATCTCGCCCCGGGGGCTTGCTTCACGGTAACCGTCGACCTCGTCGTGGGGGCACACTACAATTGCCGTCAACCTCGCCGTGGGTGCTCGTTCTGCAGTCACCGTGGCTGGCTGCTGCTTGCCTGGTCGCGGCGGTTGGCTGCTGCTTGCCTTCGTGTGCGGCAGCGCACGGTTGCTGCCGAGCATGGTTGCCATGGCTGGCTGCTGCATGCCTGCTTGTGCGGCTGTGCGCATGCGCAGCTTGCCGCCGAGTGTCGTCAACGTGGCTTGCTGCTGCTTGACTACTTGTGCGGCTGGCTGCTGAATGCCTGGCTATGTGCGGCTCGCCGCCAACGCCGAGTGGTCACAGTGGCCGGCTGCTGCTTGCCTACTTGTGTGGCTGTGGGCTAGTACATTTTGACCAGCTCGCGGGAAACGTGTTACCCTCGGGATTCAAATCACTGGAAATACTGTTTCCACGAATTGGACTGGTTTCTGCCCAAAAACCGGCAACCCGGACCATACAGCGGTGTCTCCTAATGTCTCCCAAGTCTATGCTCAAGAAGCAGTCTACCAGCTTTCTGATCAGTTCACCATATCAACGAGTATTCACATTCACACATTATCTGTTATCTACATACATACAGACTAGCTGCTGGATAGGAAAACAAATAGGGTGTATTTAATTGGTTATAACCCTGGCTCTACTTTGCCTCCGCCCCAAGTCGCCTCGATGCTACGTGGTACTTATTTGGTTGAGAACCTAGACCCATGATTGCACCAGGGAACAACATAAAAAGGCAACGTGCAAAGCCCTGGCTTTTAACTATACTGCTACCCTGTTGTTTTATTGTTCACACATGACAGAGGTTTGCAGAAAAAATTACAACGACGTTATTTGAAAATGATATTTTACTTTTCATGACTATTATTTCTTATATCCATTACTTAATTTTTTTTCTTGTCCTCATGTTGTTTAATTAAAAGTATCAAAAACATATTATATGAAAAGGCATAACTTATCAGTGTATTTTTTTTTTTTTTTTTTTTACCTAGGGTAGCAATCAAACATATTTCCTTACACTTGCCTGGCTAGACAAAAAACATCAACTTTCTAGACAACTTACAGGCAGCCACTTTTGCTAGGCAAGGTACTCTGGCCTCCAACTAAAGAATCCCGTATTGCCTTCGGATGTTGCTATTAGTCACCTCACCTAGACTGTTCCTTATATGTAATAACTTAAGAAGCTCGAGTTTCATAAAAAAAAACAAAAGAAGATAGAGAATGTAGTTGCACAAACTCCACCGTTATTGTTCCAGATAAGAGATACTTGGACTGGGCAAAAAGCCTTCAACTGGGCAAAATGCCTTCAACTTGAATGTATATATAGTGAGTATCGCGTAGTATTAATGACCATTAGCTAATGAGAACACTAAATATGTGGCCGTTGGCTGTGGACACCAGGTGTATTCACAAATTCATGCAGACCGGCGGGTCCTCTTTGTTAATCTTTCCCTCGATCAGCTGGTCACTCCGTCACGATCATCTCTCCATGCACCGGCATCTTTGACCATGCATGGTGCAGGGCATCATGCCGTTCCTATATTTCAAGGACGAGATGGTCAAGAGTTAAGAGAAGAGGCCTTTATCTCGAATACGCAAAAAATCTACGCGTCACTATAATTAACATAGATGAGTTTAGCCATAGAAACAACATGCTTCTATTGAGCAACCAAGGACGTCAATCGAAATAGCAATAGCAGGACCGTCCTAGCAAGCGAACTAAAGTTTTGATATTACACAAATGGAAAACAAACACAGCGGTGCAAACCTAAGAGGTAGTCTGGCGTATCTCTTAGTTGCTGCTTACACATGGCTTTTCCGCTGTCCGCAAAGAGCACGTTCAGTGCTTCGATGTTGGGTGTAGTCAGCTTGACCTCGATGAGCAGCATTTGGATCCCAGTGCTTGCAAGTTGATGAGTTCTAGACAAGATTCATGGGTGATGGCACTTCAGAGTTCTCTCCTGATGTCTCCTAAGTCTAATGCTCGAAACCATGTCTGGCCTCCGACTCCACTACCATATATAACATCCAGAAAAACTTCAAGAAGAAATAGCTTATGAGCGAGTCTTCTTCACACATTCACTTTTATCTTAACACATTCTCTTTTATCTACACGCGGAACTTTTATCTTAACACATTCTCTTTTATCTACATGCGGATATACTAGCTGATGGATATGTATGTTTTTATTGCCTTCTGACTAGCTATGACATGACTATCAGTCACGTAGACTTCTCGTATATATAATTACTCAATAAGCTAGAGTATGTGTTTGTGCGAACTCCTCAGGTGCTTCAAATACTAGTGGATACGCACGTGCAACACGCATGTGTGACGCGCACGTGTTTATAGTTGTGAAATGCAGCATCCTGTTATTATAAGAAAAAACTAAGATTTATAATATATTCAAATATTTAGAACCCATGTTTATGTAACAAGTGTGATAGGAAACCAATTACATGTGGTACAAATCTACGAGAGTCACCAGATCAAGCACCATCATCTTGGTAGTTTAGCTTGGCAACATCATGACCAGAGCAGATATTTTTTGGGTGACTTGGTGTTGTGATGTTCATCGTGTGCAAATTGGAGCTCTATATATGACAGCATGCATGCATGAAGGAAAATATACAACTCCCACCTATAAGTTTCCTTGGTTCAGACCATAGCTTAGACTCGCTCTTTTATTTGTCCATCAGAAGACCGCCGTCTGCTCGTCAATAATTTATTAGGGTGTTCTTGCTTGACTGTTGATGGGAAATCAACTCACAAATGTCCTTTTCCCCCTTTATTTAGGGGATTGACATGTCAGGTCATCACCAGCAATAGCAATGTGCCAATATTGAGTCGACTTTGCCATGGCCAGCAAGTGGAGTCTGCCTGAATGCTATTGAAGAATACAGGAGCTATTAGTGATCCACAGGCAGCAACAACACATCAATACTATAAATAGTTCAAACTACTGAATAGGAGGAACAAATTCATACAATAAGGCAGCTGATATTTCATTTTAAATGAAGCCATTACACTAAAAACTTTATAATTTTAAACCATACATATTTCTAAATTATTAGGCACCACGTGTATTTTTTTTGCATGATATCCAAATTAACTTGAAAAGGCTATCTAATTTATGAATTGTTCTCTCAATTTTATATGACAATTCATATAACACAATAGGACAGTGAAAAAAAAAGAAATACATACATGTATGCCTCGAGATGCTATCTCCCAGGCGTTCTAAGCAATATATGAGTGCTGAACAATCAAACAAGTGAGGATGAGCTACATATTTTGGAAACTGAAAATACAAAAAATTTAATGCATTGGAAAACCATACATGGATGACCAATAAAATTATCTAACTATTTCCATGCTATTGGACCAGTGACCTTATGTAATTTTTAGGATAATTGTGGTTCCTATTGAATTAGGCAAGTAGGAAAATCATTTAGTAAAAAAAAAATCTGCAGCAGTTTCTTCTCTATGACACAGTTCGCCAGCAAATCTTATTAAGCAAGCTAATAAGTTCCTGTTGATCTAGGCATCACTGAAGTTGAGACCTTGAACATTTGCACTTCTTGCATGGCAATCAGATTCATTATTGCATTCAGAAAACCAAAGAAAGAAAAGAACAACTTAATTTCAATACCAACAACTACTTGAAACATCAGTGGTTTTTTTTATTTTCAAATCAATTTATCCTCGAACCACAAACTCCAGTTTGAGGTATATTGAGAACCTGAGCAGCAACCCAACATGCAGAATTTAATACATGTCCTGATCCTACATGGAAAGTGGTGGTCTTTCTCCAATGAACTGCTCAGAGTAGCAAAATAAGAACCAGAACGGCTTCCATGCCCAAAAAAGAAATGCTAAAAGAGCAAATTCTTTAGTATGCAATTCCTGAATTGTGAAATGACAACAGACACTAACAAATAAAAACCTATGCGAGGTAATCCAATTGGCTGATGTAGCAGATGTTCGGCTAGGCTCACTTTTTCCCGAAATTACCAGAAGTCTGATTTAATTTCCATACTTCGATTGACTTTGATAATGAACTGTTGACCTTGGAAAAGACTTACTACAGGATTATATATGAAACGGCGATGACCAAAAGGGAATAGACACAAGGCATGTTCACTTGTTGGCATAGGATAATGACAATGGATGCATAGTAGTCTGCCAATAATTTATTCACCATACAATAAATATGTCAGCCAAACAGGATAAAAGTGTGCGTGTACATTATCTTGCAGGTAGGTTAAATTTATTGGGCATAGAAGTGCATACACACGAGCATAAAGGTTTTTGATTTCCATATGAAAATTACAGGCTCTTGCAATATATAACACATATAATTGCAAGAGCATGTGATTTTCATATGGAAATCAAAACCGTTTTATGCTCCTGTAACACATATAAATAGAGATTAACATTGATAATAATATCTAAATGGTGTGCCAGGCAAAAAGTTTCATTGCAGCATGTGATTTTCATATGGAAATCAAAACCGTTTTATGCTCCTGTGTAACTCAAGCTACAGAATGGTGCCTTGCTGCTTAAGAATCTGGATACATTTTATAACAAAAATTTGTGCCTTGGGTTCAACTTATCTGGTGGAAATATTACAGAATAAGGTGTCTCATAACTCTTGGGAAGTTGGGTCATTCTAGTGGAAAGATACTCTAAGATTAAGCAACCTGTTCAGAAGCATAGCTCACTGCAATCTTGGTGATGGTACAACTGTTCTGTTCTGGGATGATGTTTGGTCCGGACAAAATCTGTCTCAAAGCTACCCAAGACTGGTTACCTTCGCTAAAAGCACTAGGGTGTCAGTCAGCTATGTCTTTAATGAAGACGAACTCCAAGATATGTTTCACCTCCCGCTCTCCCATGAGGCATTCATCGAGTTTCAAAGCCTTCAGCTTCACATCCAGGGCCTGCAAGGTAACCCACTAAATAACAATGATGTCTGGAGCTACTCCTGGAGAGGATCAGTAATTCAGTATACTCTTCACAAAAACTTTATAAGCTCGCCTTCAAAGATGTAGATATTCATCCAGCCTTCAAGTGATTTGGATGTCACAATGTACACCTAGAGTGAAGTTCCTGGCTGATATTGGTAGACAAATTGAATACCAAGGACATGCTTAAACGCAGACATATCAGCCCACAGGAGGAAGATGATGTCTGTGTTCTGTGTCAGCAAGGTTTAACTGAAAATCTAGAACATCTCTTTTTCAGCTGCAACTTCGCTCGACATTGCTGGCAGCACAGATTCAGTGGGATGTTAACATGGGTATCCTTCAGCGCATTGCACAAGGGAAACAACAATCTAGCCTTCCTTTCTTCATGGAGTTAATCATGATTGCATCTTAGGAAATTCGGAGATCCAGGAATGACAAGATTTTTAGGGAAAAGCAACCAACCTTTAGCACCAAGCTTGCAAATTTTAAACTTCAGTGCCATTCGCAATCAGTTAGATTTAGAGGAGACCTTAGGTCTTCCTTCTGTGCTTGGCTAGGTGCATTTAGTTAAATTCATGTAAGAACCTTTGCCTTCCTTAATTTATAAAACACTTTTGAGGTACTGTGGGGATCTCCCCCACAGTCTTTTCCTTCAAAAAAACATTGATAATAACTGTAGTAAAGATTGATAGAGAAGCATGTAGTGGTCACCGAGGAAGTCGAAGGGGACCGTTTTGTTAAGTTTCAGTATGTTTGCGCTGAGCAGAGATTCCACGCCTATTACTCCCCACGACATTGCATTGCTAGAGAAATTGGATGAGTACTGCAAGTGTACAAATCCAGCCGGGGGTTGCAAAATTAGGAAAGATAAGACAGGATAGAGTAATCAGTATCTGGAATGTAAGTCGTGTTGCCTAACAAATTGAGGAGGCAGGAAGGCAGTTGGGGGAAAAAATGAGAGTCGGAGAGATAGTACTCGCAGTGCATCCTGACCATCATCGTTTCTTGCTCCTGGGTTAAACCAAATGGAGGAAGTTCATCCAGCCGGCGGTGCACGTACAGGGGGTTGCATTGAGTGCGACCTATCGCCGGTGGGTGATCCGCCTTGGAACGTCCTATAGGAGGGAAAACCATCTCACGGATGCGCCCGTGCTTTCGTGGCAGTGCCAGTGGGAAGGCAAGACACGAGCCATGAGTCAAGGCGGTGTTAAGAAATCCGACCGCAGCAGCGCAAAGATAGAGTGTGTTAGATAATTAGGTAATTTTCATGTTAATTTAATTTTAAAAATTAATATAATGACGATGACATATAAAAAATTATTAATTATTGAGATCATGATATCAAATATGTCCATAACAATATAGACAATATGATCGAACAACATATGAAGCATGCAAATATTAAAAGTATGAAAGCATGATCCATATAACATAACACTAAGGCAAGACATATATCTCACAAAATCAACTATCACGGAACAACATGTAAAATGATGAGATAGAACTACTAGAACATGCACGCAGTACCATATGAAAACAGATTAACTGAACTACAGAAACAAACAGACATATAGTATATCTTATAGCAGAAACTGAACAAGATATTTCACGAAATGATATGACTGAACATATGAAACAAACTGATAGCAGCATGCGAAACAACATGAAAGTACTACTGAAACAAACATGATCTGAAAAACGTAAAATAGTAAGAAGATGAACCAATCATACCCTCCCATGGAAGAACTCTATTTCGATCCCGATCCTTATCTAACTCCCTTTCCCAGGGGGTAGCCTCTCCTTTTATAGCCCTGGCGAATCAACGTGAGCCCTTGGATCAAACTGACATTGGCGGACGGCTGAGATTAATCCTCAAAGGCGGTGGAGCAACCTGGACGAAGCGGGCCGCGAGCGGCCACTGGGCCAGACTGGTCGGTCTGGCCTGGGGTCCCCTGGTCCTCCGCTTCGGCGTGGTGTCTTCTCATTCCTTGTAGAATCTTCCTGCATAGCTGTGGCATCCAATCTTACATTCTATGTTGAATTGTGGCTCAAAAGTGCATCGTTTCCAGTGTATGCTTGTAAAATCATTGATTCACCAAAACTCATGGAATTCGTTAGTCAAAGCCCTACTTCTAGGTAGATGGATTGCTTTTATGTCATTTTGGAAGGTTAGTTGATGGTTGGATTTGAACATTAAGGACTGTCAATGAGGTTCTTCTTCGTGGCGGTTCTACCAACTTGGAGATGCTAGCTTTGGGTGCTCATAGACCTTCGATGACATAGGGAACCTAGGCAAGAATACCCATTCACATACTTGAGGGCAATCCTTGGTTGCTTCATCAAGCTACCGATGACATGACGAGTCTTCCTCGACAAAGTGGGTAGCGTACTTGCATTGCCCGCATCGGCAACATCTACGTCGACCTCGTCCTAGGGATGACCAAGCACAGACTGTCTCCGACGGCCTATGACCAGGGCGCCTTCATCTATGGTATGATGCTTGACCTTGTGATGTCTCCTCTAACACGCTCCGCGAAGAGTATATGGAGACGCTTGCCACTCTTCATCGGTCCCAGCTTCAACAATGATGTCCGTAACTTTGCTTCTCCACCACAGCTGCTGTCTCATTTTGAGATGATAGTTTTGATGCCATGTTATCTCATCGACGTGGTGCACAGGTCCACTGGGATATCGTCAGCTTGCTGTGATGGTGGCTACATCCTCCACGGTTACATAAAGCAATCTCCATTACTTCTTTGGGTATACTCCCCTACACACACGGGTGAACATCATCCTCACCAATCCACACAAAGGTCACCTTATTGGTCTAGTATAGATGCTTCCTACCGGCATAACATGCCACCAGACAACATTGATGATTGGGTCGCATTTCGGCACGAGGACGCACCGAGTGAAGAAGGGGAGCTATGTCACATGCCTAACCCAGGCGGAGACCACCAATGATGCCAACGGGATAGGAGAGGCACGAGAGGGGGTGTCCACACCCTTGGTGGGCCTGACGACCTGCCCTGGGTGTAGGGAGGGGCGCGACATCCTAGGTAGGGCGCCTGCGTAGTAGCCGTCGTGGCCTACATGCGCCTCCCGCCACTCTCACTATTTTGCTTCCATGTTCCCGCAAGCTTCCTTTTTGGTATTTTATCAATTTAGGAATAATTAGGTATTAGATACAAGCTAGTAGATTGGCTTGGGAAAGGAAGAGTTGGTGTTCGATAAGGACTCCACCTAGCTTGTAGGCCAAGTCCTATTTGAATTATAAATACTAGGAGCATGTAACTAGATTAATCATGAAAGTGGGCAAAAGCTCTCTATCTCCTCCGTCTACCTTTTCTTGCCACCGACGTCTCATTCTCCTCCTCCGCTCCCGCACATGTCGCCCTCTCTCTTGATGCGCCGTCATCGCCACACCACCAGCAGCCACCGCCGCCAAACCCTAGCCTTAGGGGTGCGGCACCATCTCACTACTGCACAAACTTTAATGGTGACGGTTAAAATCGATTAACCGTGGCGGTTTTGGCAACTGTCACGGTGCACAGGTCATGGTTAATCGTGACTAACCCTGACGGTTGCTATAACTGCCACGGTTAATCAAATGAAAAATTAAAAAAAATAGAACAAGCCCAACGAGCCCATTACGGGCTCATTGAGCCCATCCACGACGCACTCGCCACCGCCGCCGCCGGATCTGCATGCGTCGTAGATCCGCCGCCGCACCTCCGCCTCACACCGCATGCTCATGGAGGAGCCGGTCGTGCTCGCCATTGCGAGAGGAGGAGCCGACCACCGGATCTATGCCTCCGGCCGCCCGAGATCTGCTCCTCCACTCGCCCGCGCGCTCGCCCTCGCGTGGCCATGCCGCCGCCAGCCCGCGCTTCGCCAGCGTGTGGCAGCGCCGCCCGGCTGCCAGCGCACACCGCGAGGCCACGCCGCCCCGCCCGCATGTGGCAGCGCCACCGCTGCCGGGCGCCCGCCCGCCCGGGGCGCGCCGCCGCCCGCCCGCGCCCACAGCGCGTGGCCGCCGCCCGTCGAGCTTCGCTTGGCTACGCGCCGCCCGCTGCTAACCGCTCGCGTCAGAGAAGTTTGTGAGTGGAAGAAGAGAGAGTGCGGCTAGGGCTGGGTGAGAAATGGGGTGGAAAACCCTAAGTTCTGCTTATATACGTGTCTAAAGTAATGGGCCGACCGGGCCGATTGGGTATGGGCCAAATTAACCGTGGCGGGCTTCCTTTAGGGAACCGTCTTGGAAAAATACAGGTACCACCGTAAATCGATTTTAGGTGGCGGTTAGATGTAACCGCCACGGTTAATAAAAAATGACCGTCATGGTTAATTGTGGTATTAACCGTGACGGTTGGATATTATAACCGCCATGGTTAATGAAAACCTACCATCTCGCAAAATGATTTCTGTAGTAGTGTCTGCTGCCACCCCCACGCCGCTGTCTCCCTCGCCATCACTGCCGTAGCTTGTCCACCCAACCTGCTTCGCAATTATGTAAAAAATAATAGTTAAAATTACTGATACGAAGATTACTAAGGGTTTTGCTTTTTCAACACAATATACATGCAAATTGGTTGTGATTTCTCCGTTCTTTGTCCAAAATATTTACATGTCTTGCCTCCCGTTCTGCAACGTGCTGCTGACACTTGCTTGCCATGCCTTCCCAACTCCCCTGCATATCTGATCTTATTAATGTTGTAAACACTGGCAGAGCTTCTGAATCTCAACACTTAGGGCCACTATTGAAGAAACTAAACAGCCTATCACTAGTACAAAAAATCTTTTGCAAGGCACTTTGAAAGGGGTCTCGGAGGCGGTTGGTCCCAAAAACCGCCTCGGTTAATGTCTAGTATTAACCGAGGCGGTCATTTTCAATTAACCAAGGCGGTTCTAAAAACCGCCTCGTAAAATGGATTAACCGAGGCGGACACTTTAAAAATACCCATCTCAGTAAATAGATATTAACTGAGGCGGGCTTTGTAACGCAACCGCCTCGGTTAATATATTAACCGAGGCGGTTACGTTACAAAGCCCGTCTCGGTAAATAGACAGCCCATCTAGGCCCAATAACAAGTGTCCTAATATATATACGCTCGCTCACCAAACCCTAACTCACTTGCAGTAGCCGGCCGCCGCAATCCCTTCCCTCCCTCTCTTTTCTCACCCTCTCCACTTTGGCCTCTTCCCTCTCCCTCTCGCCCGATCTCCCTCCCCACGCCGCCCCTCCCTCTCCCCCGGTGGCGGCGGGCGGGGCGCGGGCTTCCTCCCCCGCTCACGCCCCTCTGTTCTCTCCCAGCGCCGACGCCCCTCGCTCCCTCCCCAGCAAGACGACGCCCCTCCAGTCGCGACTTCTACCGGCCTCTGCTCTTCACGCTCACGCAACAACGGTGGTGGCTTGGGGGTCGGCGCGGCGGCGGCGACCGACGAGGCCACCCGTGCGCGCGCGACTCGGTGACGGCGGCGGCGGCAAGCCGACAAGACCACCCGGCTCACACAGCGCACCACAGCGGCGGCGGTGGGCCAGCACGCGCCCATGGAGGCAACCTCCACTGGATTTGCTCTTCGATTCAGGTGACTCGACGGATTCACTCATTCTCTATCTCTCCTGGCTCATCTCTCCCTCACTATCTCTTTCTCCAGTGCTGACAGCGGCGTGGATGAGGCCGGCCATTGCGGATCCGACGAGGAGGAGGCCGGCCATGGCTGGATCCGACGAGGAGGAGGCCGGCCACGGTCAGATCCGCCAAGGAGGAGGCCAGCTGCGGCCGGATCCCGCGAGGAGGAGGCCAGCCGCACTGGATCCGGCGGCGGTGGCGGCCTGCACCAATGCTCTTCTGTCCGACACGGCGGGCGCACGACGAGCGCAGATCTGGATCCGGCGACGGTGGCGGCCTGTGAACGGGCTCGCCGGTGGGCTCAGGAATGGGCTCGTCGGTGGGCCTATGGATTTTTTTGTTTTTCTTTATGGATTAACCGCGACGGGCGTTTCTAACGTGCCCGCCTCCATTAATTGATTAACCGTGACGGTCAACGCAACCGCCTCGGAAAAGACCACGATTAACCGTGACCTTCGCTCCGAGGCGGTTGCAAAACCGCCTCGGATAATCATTTTTGCCCGCCTCCGTTAAAATTATTGTAGTAGTGTATGCTACATCGGCCATGCAACATGGATTATTTATCCCTGCAATACCTCACTTAATCATATATGAAACATGATGAGACCGACATGGCAACGTGGATTATTTATCCCTGCAATGATTTCATTTACATAAATAAGAACAAGATTGGATACTAAATGAAACTTTTAACATTGCATAGGCAACGCCCCTGCAGCATAGATGACTGAACATCCTTGCATCAGCTCCTCGATACGGCCGCCACTCACCGCCAGCTGCATGGTCTTGAAGTGGAAGCGCCGTCCACCATGATTGTTGAGCCCCTTATGGCTGATGTACGTCGCCATGCCGTAGGCCAGCCATTCAATCTTGTCTAGCGTTTGATTTGGCGGCTGGAACTTCAGGATTCAGCGCTAGGGTATAATTGAGAACTAGCGCAACTAAAGAGAAGACACATGTGGACAAACTTTTGTTTGGCTGCGACACAGAAAGTCAGTGGAGCCAAGGCCTGGCTACATAGCACTACTACAGGGAAGGCCTTTGGTCACTTGGCCAAAATGAGCAATAGCTCTCGTAAAAATGGCGTCTGGGACTGAAAACCCCTTTAGTCCCGGTTGGTAACACCAACCGGGACTAAAAGTCCCTTGCCCAACGGCTATGGTGTCAGCCATGTGCAGAGGGGACTTTTAGTCCTGGTTGGTGTTACCAACCGGGACTAAAGGCCACTCTTTAGTCCTGGTTGGTGTTCACAACCGGGACTAAAAGTTTTGTCCCGGTCTGTGACACCAGCCGGGACTAAAGATAGGACTTTAGTCCCGGTTGGTGTTAGGAACCGGGATTAAATCTTTTCCCTCATATTTGAATCCTTCTTCCTCCCCTGGCCGAGCTACCCGAGCTCACTCTTCTTCTTTGTTGTTCATGTTCTTCATGTGTTCTTGCTTGATTTGTGCTCACATCTCCGGCTATTGATTCATTTCGTCACTTCTACGCCGTCATCGACTTGTTTAGAGGTCACTTGCTTCATCTTCTCAAGTTTTAGCAGCAGCTTTTTGTCACTAACTTCCTTAAAAATTAACTTTTTATTTGAATGATAGTAACTACAATCACTTCTTTATATGTGTGGTATTATACGTTAGGGTTTTTATTTCAATTAGTTTAGAAAAAAAAAAATTAGAAATTTATCATACTTTAATTTGTAATTTGTGACCAGGTTAATTAGTTAATTATAACTAGTATGCCTACCAAATTTCATGATTATTTAGGGAAATAGAGAAATTTGGTGTTTTTTAATTTTGCTTGTTTAGAAAAAATTAGAAATAGAGAATTTTAGATTATTTGTTACTTTCATTTCTCTATTAAAAATTACAAACTTATTACACATTAATTTACAATTTGTGACCAGGTTAATTAGTTAATTATAACTAGTATGCCTACCATATTTCATGATTAGTTAGAGAAATAGAGAAATTTGGTGTTTTTTTAATTTTGTTTGTTTAGAAAAATTAGAAATAGAGAATTTTAGGTTATTTGTTACTTTTATTTCTCTATTAAAAATTAGAAACTTACCACACATTAATATGCATTTTTGTAACCGAGTTAATTAGTTAATTATAACTAGTATGCGTACCATATTTCATGATTAGTTAGAGAAATAGAGAACTTTGGTGTTTTTTAATTTTGATTGTTTAGAAAAATTAGGAATATAGAATTTTAGGTTATTTGTTACTTTCATTTCTCTATTAAAAATTAGGAACTTATAATACTTTATGTTGCAATGCAGACAATGACACGTCATTGGATGTACATGTTAAGAAATCGAGTCGTTCGACAGCGCTCCGGCAGGAGAGAACTCCTGACCACAAACACAACACACAGAGAATTAAGAGGAAGAAGAGAGGCTGTTCTTTCATTTCTTGATATCAATAATTTACAAATGAACTAGGGGTGTCTTTATGTAGGCAGCGAGGTCGGTGCTACAGTAACCAACTTGCTACAGTAACCACCAACTAAATACAGCTCATGCCACATAAAATGCTAGCTAGATCATCACCTAGTCAATTTGAACTCTTCCTTCTCTTATAACTCATCAATTTGATCCTCCCTTCTTCTTCATTTAATTGGCCACAATTTTCTTTGATTCACAACACTCCCCCTTGGCCAATTATATACCATGTGTATGCCTCGTTAAAAACTCCCCCTAAAAACCAGTGGGAAAAAAGGGTAGGAGAAAAGAGTACATCACATGCATTACTTATGCTGCACCTGTTGCCTCGTTAAAAACCTTGCATGAGAAAACCCAGTGGGAAAAACTCATCAAGGAAAAAAAAGTACAACAGTTGATCATCGGATCAGGTCTTCAGGGCCTACTCGCGATCTTCGGGATCATGTTCATGAGCTATGGCCTTGGGGTTGGTCTCCCCCTAAACCCTGCAGCTTTCTAAGTCGTCTCATGCCGATTCCATGCACATATCTGTGGAAGCTAGAGGCCGGTATAGACTTTAATCTTGCTTGCAGGATATTTATCTCCCTACTCTTCTGGAGCTTATGGGGATAAAATTTAAGAGCAATGTGCTTCGTGATATTACCCTTAACATAGCCCACATACATCTGTGCAACACAAGCCACATTATCGTGATCGATAATGCTGGGGGTGTCGATGATATTCATACCACATGACTTTTGGATGTGGCTACTCATCCGTCATAGTCAAACATGCTTTCGTGTGGATTTATATAGGGCAATTATCTCTAGGTGGTTGGCGGATATGGCAACCAAGGTCTACTTCATAGACCGCCATGAAATGGTTGCACCACCACAGAGAAAACGAAATCAATCTTGCGGCCCGACATTATGCGGGTCAGACATATAGCCAGCGTCCACATACCCTACCATGGTCAGAACTTGGTTCTTCGGGAACCATAGACCAAGGACTTGGGTACCTTGTAGGTACTTGAGGACAGTCTTAGCGCCAACCCAATATCACCTGGTTGGGGGCAGCACTATACCTAATAAACAAAATTTTCTACGAATGCAATATCAAGGCTTGTGCAATTTGCTAGGTATATTAGTGCTCAAAAGGCACTTAACTAGGGAACTTCAGGTCCCAAAACTTCCTCATATCACCCTTGGGTCTAACCAGGTCCTTATCCGCTTCTAGAGATTGGACCACCATGGGGGTACTCAGAGGGTGGTGTTTGCCCATATTAAATTTTTCAAGTACCCTCTTTGCAGACCGGTGCATGAACACTCCTTCAGGGAGATTCTCAAGCTGTTGGCCTGAGCAGAACTTAGTTTTAGCCAAGTCCATCATCTCGGATTCCTTCATGAGTGAAGTCATTGCTTCCTCAATGTCCTCTGCAGTGCTAATGATATTCGGATCATCAGCATAGACCGAGATGATACAGAAAATCCTTCAGGGATTTCTTGTTAAATATGCAGAGTAATCATCATTGTTTGTGTAATTTCTCTTCAGGAGGAAATTACTCAACGGTTGAGCCACATCCTTTCGGATTGTATCAACTCATACAACGACTGCTGCAGGCAGATGCTATACATGTTGCGATTTGGATTCGGTCTAGGGATCTTAAGTCCTTCAGGGATTCTCATGTGGACCTCCGAATCCAGTAACCCATATAAGCATGCGGCCACAACATTTACCAACTGTATTTTATATTTAATTTAGCTGCCATAAATACTATGTATCAGAACATTTGTTCCACTTGTAACTAGAGAGTAAGTTTCATCATCAATCGATGACGGGTCTCTGTGGGAACCCTTATGCCACTTGCCTCGCTTTGTGCCATCTTTGTTCCTCTTTAGGAGAAAGACTCATTTGCCTCCTTCAGGGATGACTTTTGGAGGCGTTAGGACTGCAGTCCAAAATCCTCTCTTTTATAAAGCGAGTGCAACTCTGCCTCAATTGCGACCTTTTATTTGACCCATTCTGAGTGCTTCAGGCACTCTACCATCTACTTTAGTTCTGGATCCGGATCCATTGAGCCAGCAATTTTGAGGTGGGATATATGTCGACAATAGTGGTCTTTCTATTATATGACTCTCCTAACTCCGTATAATTAGTGGCGATCTCCTCATGATCGTCCTCCCACTCATCATGATTTCCCATAACGATTGAGCTGGGGCGTTCTGATCTTCCAATGCGATAGTGCGCGCGCGACACATTGGGATTTCCATCTTCAGGATGGGGTCCTTCAGGGACCTCCCAACTTCAGATTGGGCTGCCACTTCAGGGGCATTCTCAATTTCGAGTTGAGCTTCTTCAACTGAATCCTTAAGTGATGCAAGTGGCTTAGGCTTTGTCTCACGGACGTCTCCGTGGAACCTTGTCCTAAACACCCGAAGGTCTCCCCCTCAACCTAGGATCGGATGGAGACAACAGAGTTGGTAACGTTCTGGATTACCTATACTCTCTCCGGCGCATTTACTACTGGTAAATGCGATCTTGTCACTTTTATGCTCAGTGAAGGCATTTGACAGCTCATTTGTAAGAATTTGCAAACTTATCACCTTCGAACTTCAGGTTCAGATTTACTAGTGCGTGGATCTAAAGAATACATTTCAACATTCCTTTTCAAGCAATTTTCTAGCATTCTTCTAGATGCCTCTCCCCCCTAATGCTAAAAAAACACAATCAGCGTATCAAGCACTATGAAGATCCCCAGTCATAGGCTCATACCCCAACTTCAGGTGGGGTTCTATTGTTGTACGCTGAGGTGGCGGCACTGGCACGTATACCGCACAACTAATATACGCGAGATGGGAAATACTTAATTTCCACGCACTGATTGTAAGGGGGTGTGCAGTTGGTCTGAGTTGGTTCAATATTGCAGTGTGTAGCACTGCATGGCCCCAACTTCTGGTTGGCAGCCTACAATTCTACAGTGATGGCCATGTAATCGACTTGATCTTCTTGATCAAGGATTTAGCTAGACTTGTGGCTCATCCCTAATCTTCAAGAGGGGTGGCCTAGCGACTATCTTCCCTTTTGCACTTGCGGTGCAAATAAAATCTTCAGGATTAGGGAAGTCTCTATGACTAACAGAATTGTTGATAATTCTTTTTATCATATCCAACTCAGGATGACCCAATTGGTCATGCCATATTTTTTTGAATATGGCTTTCATCGCAACTTATCCCTCAGTGGGTTAATGCAAAATCCTGGATGGCGATGAAGGGAGCCTTTCCACCACATACTTGGATTATCAGAGGAATCCAAATTGAACTTGGTTGAAAAGTTCGAATTGAATTTGACACCCTTGATCGGAGGGTTCTGGAATCCACTAGGGGTATGTTTTATCATCAAGGAAAGACATGACACTTCTGGTGTCTAATATATGAACATTGTTTCTGACAATGGTCACAATATTTCCATCCATTCAATATTTAGAAATATTTTATTTCCCTTAATATTATATTGGTGGTGCCACTGTCTACAGGACAGTTCTCCCCCTCAGCCATTTGGGCTCCCACGAGGTATGAGAATTTGGGGCTTTGACCATATACTAGTAAGCAAAGACCGACATTCATAACCTGAGAGCAATACCAAAAATGCTCTATAGGAGCATGTATGGCCATGCAACATGTTGCAAATGCTCTTCGGGAGCATGAATGGCCGAACTCTACTGGTACATATGGACATTGCGTTGCGACACACGATATCTTAGGGATTATAACAGGTCCCTGAATATATCAAAAGGTCATCATTGAGAAGGTCGTCCTCACTTTCATCCATTTAGACGTCTTCACCATTTCTCTTTGCATTGACAAGCATGTCATTGCATTCCTGAGCTTCAGGCTCAGTGGTGAAGTAGGACCTTTATTGACTCTTTGTCCTTGCTTCGGGAAGGACTTTGGTATAGCTCAACTAGGTGTTTCGAGGCACGACAATTGCAGGACCAATGCCATGTGCCTCCACATCTATAGCAGCGAATATGTTGCCATAGACGTGTAATCTTGGAAGCATAAGATGACCCAGTCCTAATAATGTGCTTTGGAGAGCACAATCGACTTCTGTTGGTTAAAGCGGCCCTTCAGGGACTGCCATAGAAGCAGTGCCAGTGGATCATCCTTATTCACATACTCAGACTTCAGGTCTGGGTGTAAATGGTGTTGCGAGAATTGCAACGCTTTGCTTTATTTGGTTTTGTGCGCTCATCCTTGCTAGCTTCAGGCTGGACAATGATATGATCCAGGCACAGATCTCGAAGTTAATGGCCCAAGTGAGGTAGTGGCTGCCATCTACGACAAGCCTTGCGAACTCCTCTTTTTTTTTCGCAATGTCCGACATGCTTGCATAGTCATTATGCAAGGTTAGTGAATGTCTGCTACGCGTAATCTTCAGGATTACGGTTATGTGTAATCTTTAGGATCACACAATTATACATAGTCTTCTGGACTATATTTTCCCCAAATATCTCATGCACATAATCTTTCAGGATTATATGCAATTCATACTAAAATATAAACTTGCAATAAAAATAAATCTGTGGGATTTAAATAAATACAGAAAGTAAATTGCATTAAATATAACTTGCAGTAATATAAAGTTGCAATAAAGTAAATAGTCATGCCATGTACGGACTTTAGGTCACTTTAATTTATACGGGCTTCAGGCCGCAATGATTTCTACGGGCTTCAAGCCACGTAGTGGCATGATGCAGTAAACTTCAGGTCCTTGTGAAATGTTAATGGTTTTTAAGCCGTATATGCATGAACATTGATCGGGGCTTCAGGCCTCTTTGTTGTGCAGTGGCTTCAGGCCACTTTGGCAATTACTTTCTTCTTAGTTAGTCTCGTCGTCTGTAATCTTCAGGATTACTTAGAGACATAAGAAATATAATTGCAACAAAATGAATATGCAATATTTAAATGATTGCAAGAGGGTAAATTGTAGTAAATAAATAAATGAATGAATAACAGTAATAATAATAAAATATGGTGAACTTCAGGTCACACACATTTTACGGTCTTCGGGCCGTATAGTTGAATATTATAGTGGACTCCGGGCCACTATTTTGTGCGAATAAAGGAAAAACTGCGCAATCCAACTTTCAACTGGGCCACGATGGGCCTCTTTCATGCCTCATGGGCTGGCCTGGCTGGCCCAATCAACCGTAGCCGTCCATCTCGATCAACGGCTCACGTTTCCCGTGGCTAGGTATAAAAGGCTGGGTCAAAAAAAAACCCTAACCCTAAATCCCTCCCCACTCTCTCTCTCTCCCCCCCTTCTCTTCTCTTCAGGAAAAAATGAACGACGCAGGGGAAGAGTGGGCGGCTACCGTGGAAGCGCTCCGGCGTCGGGCTGAGCGGCGGCCCGGCTGGGCTGGCCAGCCGGCGCGGCCTGCGCCCCAAGCGCGCGCGCCGCCGGTTTCAGGCGGGCTGGGACGGCGGCGGCCTGCCGGCCGCCCGCCAAGGCTGGGGCCGGGCCCCGCGCCCGTTGCCGGGCCTCGCCAGGTCGCGCGGGGTAAGCGGCGGCCGGGTGCGCCGGGCGGGCTGCGACCAGCGGCAAGCTTCGAGCGAGCGGGGGCGGCGAGCGCGGCCAGCGGCGTGCCCCGCCGGCGTCAGCGGCAGCGGCGGCCCTGGCTGGCGCGGCACGGCGGCCACGCCAAAATGTTATATCGGCGGGAGCCAGCCGGGCGCGCCACGCCAGGCTGCAGCCCGGAGGCGTTCGGCAGCGGCGGCGTCGCGGCGGCCGGCGAGGCGGCGACCAGGGGCCTCGCGCCCGGGACGGCCTGATCTGCGGCGGGCGGGGCCTCGCTCCCGTGCCTGATCTACAAGCCAGCCGGCGGCGCCCACTCCGGGGCGGCGCCCCTCAGCAGGGGTGACTGAAGGCGGTGGCGGCGGATCCGCGCCCGGTCCGGGCTGGGGGTGGTGGCGGCGGCCAGCCCTTAGCCGGATGCTGCACGGCTAGGGGCGGCCGGCAGGGGCCTGCGCCTGGGGGGCTGCTGCCGGCCAGAGCTCAACAGCCCAGAGGGCCCAGCGCCCGGGGCGGCGGCGCACGCCGAACGACCAGCGGCGGTGCAGTCTTGGCGGGTGTGCAGCCAGCGGCTGCTGGCGGCGGTGGCTACTGGGCTGGGCCTGCTCACGCGCCGCCGCGGCAGCGGCGTGTGCCAGCGGCTGCGAGGGGCCAGCGGCGGCGGCCGGCTAGCGCTAGCGATGGGCGATGGGCGCGGAGCGGCGGCGGAGCCGCTTCATGTCATCGGTCGTTGCCGATGCGCCCGATAGGACACAGGTAAATCATGCTCGTGATCATGTGTGTGCTTGTTCAAAAAACAATAGCAAGCAATAGAATATGTCGAAGAACTGATTTCTTACTTGGGGCCTTTCGCTCCGTTAGAACCTCGTGCTGATAAAGTGTTAAGAAATCGAGTCGTTCGACAGCGCTCCGTAGGAGAGAACTCCTGACCACAAACACAACACACAGAGAATTGAGAGGAAGAAGAGAGGCTGTTCTTTCATTTCTTGATATCAATAATTTACAAATGAACTAGGGGTGTCTTTATGTAGGCAGCGAGGGCGGTGCTACAGTAACCGACTTGCTACAGTAACCACCAACTAAATACAGCTCATGCCACATAAAATGCTAGCTAGATCATCACCTAGTCAATTTGAACTCTTCCTTCTCTTATAACTCATCAATTTGATCCTCCCTTCTTCTTCATTTAATTGGCCACAATTTTCTTTGATTCACAACAGTACAATGCCGATCACCGCTCCAAAGAATTAATTGATGGTGTACATTATTTCTTAAGAGTGGCCGAGGAAAACAAGTGGGATGGATTCATACGTTGCCCATATGCCTTGTGTCAGAATTTGAAGAAATATTCTAGCTCTAGACATATTCACTCATATTTGTTGAAGTCGAGTTTCAAGCCAAACTATATTTGTTGGACCAAGCATAGAGAAACCGGGATAATGATGGAAGAATGTGAAGAAGAACAAAAACAACTGGAGCCTGAGGACATTATTGCTCAATTCGGTGGCTTCGATGATACAGCAATGGGAGAAGCTGAAGAAGAGGGAGGTGTAGAAGGCACACGTGCTGAAGATGATGCTCTTGGTGATGCCATTCGTGATGCATAGAAAGAATACGAAAGTGAAAAAGAGAAGGCAAAGTTTGACCGCATGCTAGAAGATCATGACACACCTCTACAGAATGATGTGGTTCAATGTCTTGTCAGCTTTGAGTTAGTGTTCCCTCTATCCTTCTTTGATATTATGACACACCTCCTAGTTCATCTGGTCAAGGAGATCAATATTCTTGGTCCTGTGTTCCTACATAATATGTTTCCCTTCGAGAGGTTTATGGGAGTCCTGAAGAAATATGTTCACCGGCGTGCAAGGCCGAAGGAAGCATCGCAGAGGGCTATGGGACAGAGGAGGTCATTGAGTTCTGTGTGGAATTTATTCCTGAACTTGACCCAATCGGTGTTCCTGAATCGCGACACGAGGGGAGACTGAGTGGAAAGGGAACAATAGGAAAGAAAACATACATCGGTACGAAGGACGATTATTTCAATAAAGCACACTACACTATTCATCAAAACTCATCCGTGGTGGAGCCGTATGTCACGAAACACAAGGGACTTTCTACGATCCCAGTCCCAGAGAAGAATGAAGCTTGGCTTATGCGTCAAGACATGGACACTTTCAGTGATTGGTTACGAAAAGAATGTCAGGGTAATGACCAGATTGATGAGCAACTATATTTGTTGGCTAGGCAACCATCATGGCACATCCTCGCGTACAAAGGGTACGAGATAAATGGAAATACATTTTACACCCTAGGCCAACATAAAAAAGCACGAACAAAAACAAGTGAGGTTCGCGTAGACGCCATAGACCCGAATGGAAAGAGACAAACATATTATGACCGCATAGAGGAGATTTGGGAACTAGACTACGCAGCTAATTTTAAAGTCCCTTTGTTCCAGTGCGAATGGGTCAAGAATACCAGAGGCGGGGTAACAGTTGACAAAGACTATGGAATGACAACAGTGGACCTCAACAATGTTGGTTACAAAGGTGAACCATTCGTCCTTACTGCTGATGTGAATCAGGTGTTCTATGTGAAAGACATGTCTACAAAACAGAAGAGAGGGAAAAATGACAACAAATTAGCGAATGAGCCAAAACGCCATATAATTCTCTCAGAAAAGAAAAACATTATAGGAATTGAGGACAAGTAAGATATTTCAGAAGATTATAAAAGAGATGACCGAATCACGCCTTTTGATGTGACCAAAGATCCGAGCATCTTGATAAATGCTGAGGACACTCCATGGTTACGTCAAGATCATGACCAAGGAACATACGTCAAAAAGAAGATCACTACTGTGCCCGCCTAATAAATAGAGTGTATTAGAGTATGTGTATATGACAATTGTAACATAAGATGTTTATATTAGTGGTTGGCACCGGGACTAAAAGGTGTCGGGGTATATAAGCGAACAGTTGTCTTCCTCCTCCAAACTCCACCGGATCGACGTTGCCCTAGCCCGCCGCCGCTCCCCCTGTCGTCTCGCCCTCGTCCCAGCGCCGCCGCCGCCGTTGCCTCCTTCTTCACCGGCGCAGACCCGCGCGCGCCGTCGTCCTGAGGAGCACCGCCGCCGCCACCCCTCATCCCCGAACCGAGGAGCACCGCCGCCGCCGCTCGTCCCCGAGCCGTCCTCGCGCCGCCGCTGCGCCATCTTCTCCGGTAGCCCCCGCGTGCCGTCCAGAGGAGCGCCGCCACCGGCCATCCCTCCCTCGTCCCCGAGCCGAGGAGCGCCGCCGCCGCCAGAGGGGCGCCGCCGCCATCTTCTCCATCTGCCAAGGCACCGTTGAAGGCGCCGCCGCCTTCTTCTCGGTCGAGCCGCCTTCTTCCCGGCCGTCGCGCCGCCTTCTTTCTCCGGTCAGAGCCGCCGTCGCCTCCATCTTCCCGGCCTGTCCAGAGGAGCACCAGTAGAGCGCCGCCCGCCGCCGCCTCGCCCGGCGAGAGCAAAGCTCCTAGCTGCCGCCTCCTCCCTCGCCCGGCACCGCCGGTTGAACGCCCGTCGAAGGGTGGCGCCCTTGTGGCGTGTATGTGTGTTGTGTGTTCCATGCATGTGTTGTGTGTTGCGTCTCGTTCGATGGCCATCGAGCCGCGGAAGCGTGTATGTGTGTTGTGGTGGTCGGCCATCGAGCCGAGAGCATGTCCATGGAGGATTTGGTGAGAGAATGCTACCACGCGATGAACGATAAATATGGGCGACGACCTAGTGACGTTCTAATCAAAACTATTTGTTTTATTTGAAACCCTAACAATGTTCTAATCAAAACTATTCATTTTATTTGAAACCCTAACGATGTTCTAATCAAAACTATTCATTTTATTTGAAACCCTAACAACGTTCTAATAACGACCTAGCGACGAACGGACGAACAAGACACGACGACCTAGCGATGACTTAGCGACTTAGTGGCTTATCGATGACCTAGCGACGGCCCGGGACGAACAAGACACGATGACCTAGCGACGACTTAGCGACTTAGCGACCTAGCGATGACCGGACGAACAAGACACGACGACCTAGCATCGACTTAGCGACTTAGCGACTTATCGACGACCTAGCGACGACCGGACGAACATGACACGATGACCTAGTGACGACTTAGCGACTTAGCGACTTAGCGAGTTAGCGACGACCGGACGAACAACACACGACGACCTAGCGTCGACTTAGCGACTTAGCGACGACCTAGCGATGACCGGACGAACCTTATATATATGATGTCAAGTAACTTATATATATGATGTCAAGTAACTTATATATATGATGTCAAGTAACTTATATATATGATGTCAAGTAACTTTATTATGTAACTTCATTATGTAATTTCATGTAAAGTGACTATGTCAAGTAACTTTATTAATGGTACTTTTAATTAACTTTATTAACTTCCTCATGTAATATCTAAGGTTTTGTAATATTGTAATATTTTAATAGAATGGCAAGTAACTTCATTAATAATAGTAATGTCATGTGACTTTATTATGTAACTTTATGTCAAGTAACTTTATTAATGGTACTTTTAATTAACTTTATTAACCTTCTCATGTATATTGCAGAAATGGCCGATCCGAATGATAACATGGATGATGCAATGATGGACATAATCAACAGCGGCGGCAATCAAAATCCCTAAGTCCAAGGTGATGACAATGAACAAATAGATGATGGGATTCAGTACTTTGCTGATTATAAAGAACTTGTGGGAGACAATCCTGATGAGGTCTATTCCTAATCTAGTATATATGTACATACATGAAATTAAAATGAATGGCTATTGTATTAATATATTTATACTTGTTTGTGTAGCCCTCTGGATCGGCGATAGCTTCCGAGAGTAGTAGAAAAGTGCGAGGCCTGAAGAAGCCGTTGGAGGGTCGGTACATTCTATCGGAATTTGACTAGGGTACAGGCCAAGTACTTAGGAAAAATTCAAAGAAATTTGTTGCGCACTGTGGGTACCTTGTAAGGGACAGGCTCCCAATCAGTGCTCGAGAATGGAGGCAAAGGAAAGATGACCCTAATATTAGTTTTGTCTCAGATCGTGACAAGAAATTGCTTTGGCTAGATATCCTTCAACATTTTACGCTCGATACACAGGATGAAGCTTTGAAGGAGAAGTTTCAAATCTGGGCTATGCAGAAGATGGCTAAACAATTTTAGGATTAGAAGAAGAAACTCCATAAGACTTTTGTTGCACATAACCGGACACCGGATTTCACCAACAAGGCCTACGTCAAGTTGAGGCCTTTTTGGGATGAGTTCATACAGTTCAAGAACTCAGATGAGGGTCAGGCACGGATGATCCGTAATCAGAAAAATGCTAGACACAAGCAATACCACCATCACTTGGGTTCAGGTGGCTACCGGACTGCTATTCCTAAGTGGCAAAAGCTGGAACAGGAGATTGTTGACAAGGGGATCGAATCAGAATCACTGCACTAGCCTGAGCGTGCCAAGTATTGGTTCTTCGGTCATGGGGGAACCCTAGACCTAGAGACCAGAAAGGTAGTGTACGGCGAAAAGCTACAGAGAGTGGTACAGAGAATGGCCTATGCCCGAGGATTAATTGAAAGTGGCGCCTAGTAGCCAAATAGAGAGGAGGATGAGCTAACATACGCCCTGGAGACTGCTGAACACGGTGGGCGAACAAAAGGCTATGGGAAGATATTGTGGGAGCATGGCCTCCCTAAAGATAGACCCACCTATAGAAGCTGCCAAAGAAAGAAGGAAGAGGAGGCAGAGCGGTTGCGTAGGTTGGAGGCAATGGTGATGGAGTCACGCGAAGCGGCTCGTGAAGCGATAGCGCGAGAGAAAGCGCTTGAAGATAGAATGAACGAGAAAATCAAAAAGCAAGTGTAGGAAGCAGTAGGTTCTATACAAAGGCAAACTACATCAGAGCCTGGAGTCAACATTAGCCCCCCGGTCAGTTGAAAAGCAGTTGCGCTTCCACGGAGGTGCGAACTATTCAAGACGACGTGGGGCTGCGCTTTCCGGTGACTGACGTCACTGAAGCTATGACAACATGTGAGCTAAACATTCAATAGGGGGCTGCCATAGTCATGGTTGCTGTTGGTGTGGTAACTCCTATCGACCCTACGAAGACACCAAGAATCCATGGGGCGATAGTTCCAGCTGGATATGCTAGTGTCTCGGTGGATAGAGTTGTCAAAGACTTCGAAAATGTCCAGCTTGAGATAGAAGGAGGTGATGGAGAGAAGACTCTAGGACAAGCAGAGAAGACATTCATTTATTGGTGTAAGCGCTACATCGTTATTCCTGGGGCATCACCTAGTAGTCTACCACCACCTCCTCGTCATGAACCTAACCCTAGGTGCGGATGAAACTTGATGATACATTTATTCACTAACTTTATTTTGCATTCCCTTAGTTAGCGGTTTACTCATATACCTCTTTGGTTTTATAGGTGGTCACCACCATGTCATAGTGCTGCGGGTGATGACGAGACAGTGCAAGACACAGCTGCATCGCATCGGGGTCCAACGCCACCACCTCGGGCTCCAACACCGCCACCTCGGGCTCCAACGCCGCCACCTTGAGCTCCAACCCCGCCGCCTCGGGCTCCAACACCGCCTCCTCGGGCTCCAACACCGACACCGGCTGCCCCATCGCCTCCACATGGGGCTCCAACCCCCCACCGGCCGCCCCATCGCCTCCACACGTGGCTCCATCGCCATTAAAGAAGAGGCCAGCCACACGATCAAATGCGTCGGCCGCCCCGCCGCTAAAAAAGAAAGCCTCTGAAAAGAAACAACCCATCATTCCTAAGAAGCTGTCCTATAAGAAGACTGCTGCAGAAATAGAGGCTTCGGTGTGGACAGTTTCTTCAAGAAACTTAAGGATGAAAGAGAATCCAAGCGAAACCCTGAGAAGCCCTACCTCTTATTAAAGCCAGAACATCTACGGCAAAGGGTTGAGGCTCAACAAAAAAAGAGGCGTGAAGCTCAGAAAGAATCATCATCTTTATCCGACTATGATCGCACTCTAAGCAAATCTATAGAAGAAGAGAAGAAGAAAGAGAAAAGAGCACGCAAGGGTATAGCACAGCTCAGGGAACAATCAAAGCAATAAGTGCCCCCGCTAGTCATTGGGAATGAATATGGTTCAAATATCGACGCGCTAGACCAGCCAGAGATACCGCAGATTTGAACTATGAGGATCTTGACAATTTTTTTGTGGAAATTGTTCTTAGTTTAGCCCAAATGATAGCAGGGGCAGCAATTGAAAGTGCTCCAGAAATTGATTATTGGCAGAAGAAATATGAATATGGCAAAAGTCTATTCAACCCTGCAGCCCTCAACAAACTTGGAACGCAAATGTACTTGCTAAACCAGTGGTACCTCGCAGTGTGTGGCAAAAAAGCAGATGACTATATTTACGTCCGAATTAGAAACCATCATTACTTCCGTGGTGATGATATTATTTATGTTCAATTTAATGAGCTACACCGGCTATGCCACATGGACGCTCTAGACAAAGCTCTAATCAGCTGATTCTGTCTGTAAGTGATTCTTTCTTTTAATAATGTCACTTTAAATTATCATGTATATGTATAACTAATTGCAGAAACCGGCTATACATATGCAGAAACATGATGAGGGACCTCAGAGTTAAAAATGACAAGGAGATTAGATTTGTAGATCATTATGTTGTATTCAAAGACCTGAAGACTCCGTATGTCTTATGGAGAGTTTAAACGGAGAAAAATCTACAGAGGTACTTGATCAATCAAAAGGACAAAAGATATATACTCTTTTTCTATAACTTTAAGTAAGTATCGTTATCATGTGTACATTCTATTAAACCAATTAATCAGATCAATATGAAGATATATAATTATTTTGCCTACACACAAATGCAGCTTTCATTGTATACTAATTGTGATTGATCTCTGGCAATGTCATTTGGTAATCTATGACTCGTTGAGAAAACCACGGGAAGATTACCAAGAAATGATAGATATTATCCAAGGGTAACTTTGATCTCTAAATATTAATTTTAGCTTTTTAACTCGGTAGTAGATAAATAATAATGATTATTTTATTACTAGGGTTTGGGCTGGGTTCGTGCATAAACACCGCATGATTTAAAAGCGCCACTTTCAAAGCCTATCCTACTTCAGTGGGTTCTACGGCAGACACCGTACAAAAATTTATATGGCTACTATATATGCGAGTATCTGACGGTCTATACCAAAAGAACAAATCTTCAGCACCTAAAAGTATGTAACATGTATATATAATAAGTTCATTTCATTTATTTGTTGCTTTTTAATAAATCTTATTCATACCTCTAACTTTTTTCTTTAATATCTATTAAAGGAGACGTGGTTGAAGGAGAAGGTGTTGACTCGAGGTCCGCCTAAAAGGAATTCGGGGAGACAATCGCAGGATTTCTTAACGACCAAGTCCTGAATCCCACCGGCGAGTACTACTTCAACGCCGAGGAGCCAATGAAACCAAACCAAGATGATCATTTGTATGATGCTTGAGTGGCAGAGAACAATTAAATTGTAAATACTTTATCCGTGATGGATATGTGTAAATATTATATTATGGACCTATAGACATGTATAATATATAAATAGTGTTATATAGTATATTTATATATAATGCTCTAAATTATATAAATTATAGGTGCGCGAGTACATAAACAAGCAATGAACGATATGCATTCAAAAATAATAATATAATTGTAAACCAGAAATGGAAAACCAAAAGAAAAGAAAAAGAAAAAAGAAAAAACTCTTTAGTCCCGGTTGGTAACACCAACCGGGACTAAAAGGGGCAGCTAGGTGGCGCACCCTGGCGGACCTTTAGTCCCGGTCCGCGGAACCGGGACTAAAGATGGGACATTTAGGCCTGAAACCTTAGTCCCAGCTCCGCAGCCGGAACTAAAGGCCGTTTAGGCCCGGGGCTAAAGCCCATCTCTGTAGTAGTGTAGGTTAAGCCCTCAAACTTGAAGGGTGCGAGTTGGGTTTCTTTGTCCACACCTAGCGTCACTGCCCTAGTGGCTCTAGGCCCATATCTGCGTGGATGTAAAGAGCAAGCTCTCTGTAGACACTATGTACTAGTTAAGGCCATTCCTACAGTTATCAAACAGCTCCTGGTACCTCCCGTTCCTAGTTAAGATTGACTTTGATCTAGCTGCATCCAAGCAAGTTGCATGGGTTGCATGCAACCCTGTTCTGTCTAGGGCTCGTGTGCTAGCTACGAACTATTGTAGTAATTAAAAGAACTAGTGTGTGTTTCGATGACATGGAGAGAGAAGCAGATACAATTTTTTAGCCGTAGAGAAAAGGAGAAATTAAATAAAACAAGGAAATGGAGTTGGGGGATAAACTCGAGGACGACAAAGAACTAAGACACTAAGTAATACCTGTTTGGTTTGTGTTTGATGCAGCAATCGCTGCATGCTCCCTATTTATGTTCCTCATCAAATGGCAACAGCACCTGTTCACCATAAATGCATGATCGGATTGATACATGCGAAGCCTAATACCTTATGATTGAATAGTTATGTCAATAGATATTCTGGCTGCCGCAGCGGAGCCTTGGCCGATTGCTGAGTCGATGCAGTAAATTGATACTCACCAACTTAGGTACTCCCACCAGGCTCCAGCCTCTTTCTAAATAAATAAAGTTATTTATTTACTGCATTTGTGAAAATAAATCAATTCTTAGAATCATCCTAAGTCAAAGTATTTTAAGTTTGACCAGCTTTATTTGAAAGGGTAACAACATTCATGGCACTAAATAAGTATATTACAGAAAATGTATTTCATGATGTATGTCATTATTATGTTAATTTAGTGTAAAAAAATTTGGATTCTTTTCTACGAAGTTGATCAGACTTTAAATAGTTTGGCTATTGACAACTCTGTAAATTGATTTAATTCGGTACAAAGGAAATATTTCTAGTCGGGTAGTAGCTAAGAAATATAAATTAGTACCACTAAATACATCGTAGAATATATTTCAATAGTATGCCATTTGGCATCATATGATGGTGCTATTTTTTCTATAAATTCGGACAGAGTTTAAAAATTTCGCTCAAAACCATTATATAGAAGTTGATTTTTTTAGGACAGTCCCAATATGCTTGCTCACGTCGTCTCTTGATCGAGTAAAGAGTTAAAAACTCAGATGTAGCAGAAAACTCGGTGAATGCGAGAACTAACCCAAATCATCTTATTTATTCAGATCCATCTATCGATTTCAATTGATAGCAACAATCTTGCGTCATAGACTTTAATAAATACTTAAAACGTCCTAAATTTGGTGGTGGAGGCGGCAGACCGGCCAATAAATAGCTTTACCAAACTTTCCAATGATGTTAGCAAAATATTGTAATAATTACACTGTTCATTTAGATTCAGCCTTGATGGAGTCACATAAGGGCACTCCCAACCCAGACTCTACCATAGTTTCTAAGTCTATTTATTACTTATCTCTCTATTTATTGTATTTTGCTGATGTGGCACTATATTTATTGAAGAGAGAGGAAGAAAAGAGAAGAAACGACGTCTAAACAAGAAACCAAGTCTACATGCAAAACGAGGTCATCCATTTCGTATAGCAGATCCCATGCGGCTGCCCAGCTCGCTGTGTCCGCGGCGCTCGCTGCAGACCAGGTTCACGTCGATGCGCTGGTACTCCAGCACCACATGCGGCCTGGCACAGTTGATCTTATTTGTTCCTATTGCATATTAAATCTAGAAACCATTTTAGAAATTTTGCAATGGGGATTATAGTTTCTAACGGTAGAGTCTTAGTGCTATAGAAACTATGGATAGTTTCTGGGTTGGGAGTGCCCTAATAAATCTGGAGTTCGGTGCTATAAAATGGGTTACCACCACGACAAGAGGTTTATTTTTTTTAGTTATATGGGGTAAATATGAGTAACATATGAAACTATGCTCAAAAAAAAAAAAAGTAACATATGAAACTGTGGAACATGTTTCCTTTCATAGGACTGGGAGGTATGGAGAATCATTGGAGCACAAACAGTGTAGAAGAAACCTCTGTGATACAATGGAGGAGCAGCTTAAGATAGATATCACGTAGTAGTTCAACATCTATGGTGCCACCAGAGGTATAGGATGCTAGGACGTCACGTACGTAGCAGGAGGCACTGCAGCACGAGGCGGTGGAGAGTTGGGCACATGCAGAAGAGTAGGCTTAGGTTGTGCTCCCTGAATCATAATCTACAGCTGGTGCTAATCTTGTGCTTCTGCTGAGTAATTTAGAAGGTTTCTGGTTTCTTGAATTATTTTAATGTGCAAATGTTGTGTGATAATTTTGATCATTAAGAAACATTGGACATAGGAAAAATAAATTTTAAAGAGCAACTTCAATGGGCAAAGATAAAAATGTTCTCCTATTTATTACTTCCTTTGGACGTCATAAAGTTTTATTTTTAGAAGTCAGAAATCCTTGCTCCCATATGAACAAGATTGTAGACTGTAAAGTACACTAGTTCAGAAATGTTTTTTATTTTTTCGCCTGTTGTTTCTGCCGGTTCATAATAAACAGGTGCCAATAGAAATGAAACTGTGGGGATGGCTACTCTGTCACAACTGACTGTGAGTCACAGTTGTAAGGGGACTAACACATGAGGCCTGAGATTCTGACTTCAAGTCCTCCTGAGGACTCTGATTCCGGCTAAATGGTCATATCAGAGCAAAATACATATTTGGTTCCAGGAAATGGCTACCAATGGAAGTAAGCGCAATGCAATCGTTGGCCATTCTCTTGTTTGGAAAACAAAGGAATAATAGGGTCCTCCAACAGAAAGAGAAGTCAATGGACATGATTATCACTGAGATACAAGATGAAGCCCACTGATGGACCAGGGCCATTGCAAAACATGTACGTCCTTTTGTTGTCGGCGTAGATTGTGTGATTTGTGAGTAGTCTTTTAATATGGTTTTATTTTATTTTTGGGCTCCACCTTAGCAGTTTGCTAAGATTGGAATTTTTCTTATGCATCTATGGCACATGTATCTCTTTTCTACTTAGTAATTTATACAAGGCAGCTGGTTCCAGATCTTTAAGATACAGTCCAGTTAAGAACACATTGAATTTTGACCCCCAAATATCTTATTCTTATCTCAGCTTTATTCTTTCTCATCTCAAGTCCTCCCTCATATCTTAGTACCGCAAAAGCCATATCAAGAAACAATCAAAAGGTGTTTAGAGGTTGAAGCAGCGTTTGTCTGTGGCAGAGTCTGTCCACTAGCTCACCACTGAACATAATTTTCGAAACTAAGAAAAGGCCTGGTGATTCCTCACTTTTTTTGTCTCTTAAACTTTCTGTTCCTCAGCTATACCTTTTCTTTCTTGCCTTTTCTCTACAAATAAAAAGAGTAAAAGTAAGACCAAAGTTTGGTGCGGTAAAAAACTCTGGACAATCGCTCTGCCGCGCTGCGACCCGTCGCTCTGCCCACCCCCCCGAATCACGCCCCATTAATCACGCCCTTAGTTTTGTTTCGTGGGGTAATTTTTTTCATCCGTCATTTTTGTTTCTGCGGTCTCCGTGTCTTCCCCTGAAATCACGGCATCCAATCAGTCCTCCCCACTCCGAGATCCCGCATCGGCTCCCTCCCCACGGTGCGACGCGGCGGCGTCATCCTCGCAGCGCTCCCGCTCGCCGCCGCACCACGGCCTCCACGACCAGTCCCCACGCCGGCATCTCCTCCAACCGGCGGGCGGCGGCGGCGGCGGCAGAGCTCCTCTTCTTCCTCTTCCCTGGCGGCGGGCGAGCTAGGCCGCGCTGCAGATGCCAGGATCGACGACGCGCCGTCGCCCGCCTCTTCTCCTTGCCTACGACGGCGTGGAGGCCAAGTGGAGGGTGGCCATGGAGGCTCTCCTGCGCTGAGCCACGGTGGAGGTGCGCCTCGGTGACCTCCGGGACCGCGTCCTCAGTGTGCTACAAATCCTCGGCGCGTGGCTTGGCAGGCCGGCGCACGGTGGCCTCGGCCAGCCGTGCGAGGCATGCCGTGGGGGACGTGGATATCTGTTCCCCTGGAAGGCTGGATTTTTTTCTTTTAGATTCAACGATTGATGAAGTGATGATGGAGTCATACATGAAGAGCTTTGTGATCATGTGCACAGAATGACACGACAGAGATGAGCACCACATCTGGAAGGAGGCAGAGGAAGTGCTGAACCTATACTTGCAGCTATCGAGCAGCTAATACTACTGACAACACTACTAACCTGTGGTAAGCCAACAACTAGCTCAAGTAAATCTCACCTGTGTTACTAAAAATATGTTGCAACCACTTGACCGTAGTGATTAGTTGATTTCTAATTGTAATTGTTTCTATCCTGGCGTCCATTTTCTAATTTTGCAAGTAATTAATTAATTGATTTCTGCTCCTATTGTCTGCTGGTTGATTGACCATCGTTGGAAGTAGGTGAATCTTTCAAGTAATTAGTTAATTCATTTGATTTTTGTTGGAGAGATCATCGTTACACTGCAGATGTTGGGCATGCTTTGGCTAGATTTTTTTTCTTTCTTGGTTTCCCTTTTTCTGTATCTCAACATAGAAGGTTCTGCCATTGTTTTGTTTATAGATAAAGGGGGATTATCTCAAATCCTGTTTTGAAAACACATATATCATATCGTGCTTGGATCAAATGTTGGTTCCATGTCAAATGGGCAACAATCCTTCAAGAAATAGAATGAATTCTGTACAAGACAAAGATGTATATGTGCATTTAGTCACTAACTGAATGAATAGATTACAGTTATGTCTAGCTAATATGTTTCCTTTCTCTTAATTGGAGCAAGAAGAGGTTGTGGCCACACCTCCACATCGACACAACCTCGTGCGTCAAGAAACCGTGGCAGTGGGACAACCAGCCGCAAGAACAGCAGTTCACTCCTCAGGCACAGAAGTTCACCGAGATCAACTCCTCCATCAACAGTGAGGACCTACCTCAAGTCCATCATGTCTGGGCGTATTCCATCATGTTTGGGCTGTATTGCGTGTTCTTCACCTCGCAAGCCAAGCAGGTATCTAAGGTGTGGTAGTGCTTCATTTTTCCTGTTGCCGTTTCTTTGATTTATATGTCTTTGATCTGTGGCGGAGCCAGGAACAAGCGAAGGGGAGTGCTATCTACTACTTACCAAAAGGATAGAAGTTTAATGGAAGTAATATGCATAAGAAATTCAGTTAATGAAGTATGTCAGTTACTATTACAGGAATTCATATGCTCATTTTTTTTAAACACACTGACAGCTCTAATAGTTTTTATAATATATCTCTCATTTTTATCAAAATGAATTTAACTGATATAACTTTTGAGCAGTTAGAGACTTAGAGCTGCCATCTAATCATCCATGAGAATAGGATTGCGGGCTAGGGCCTCTGGCCGCGGGGTTCAGATGCATGCTGTTCTTATGGAGATTGTGTTATGTCTGACTTTGACCCCTTGAGTGCCTGAAGACATAGTTATAGAGCACCGAGAGCCTATAGGCTAAAGCAATGAGGATGGATGATTGCTTCAGTGCTAGCTGCTCGGGTTTAATTTAAGCATCACTGCGGCAGAAGCGAGGAAATTCTCATGGAGTCACGTCTCATCAATCCCATCTGTTTTCCAGTTGTGAGAAATAGGACATAGGAGGTACAAAATGCAAAATGAGACAGAATCCGTGTGTTGCCTTGGTTCGCTTCTGATGGATTTGTGCTGGCCTTGCTGATTATTTTTTGGGGCCAGACTAAACAAGGGTACTTGGGGTCTTCTGGCAGGACCAGTGTTGATGCCCCCAGCACCAGCTCTGTCTTAGCCTCCGTTTCTAATGTGGCAGTTAGATCATTATAGGATTTGTGTAGAACCAACCATGCGTTCTCTAAAGTCTGAAGTGTAGGATTTGTGTAGAACCAACCATGCGTTCTCTAAAGTCTGAAGTTCACTAGCTTATTTTCATGTACCAATTTTTCTGAAACTGATGGTCTCTGTGTGAAATAAGTGCTAATCATGTTCCAAATTTCTTTAATTTCATGAAATTTTAAGTGCAAGATTGTTAACTCCAATCTCAGTTCAGAAATCTTAACTGCATGCAGAACATTTTTTGGATTAGCTCAGTCAATTATTACTGCTGCTGTTCATTTATTTAGCTTCTTTGCTTGCATTTTGGCAGCCTGTCGGCATTGTCTTGACGAAACTTGAATATGTTCAGGAGCAAGAGGTGGAAGCGTCCAAACACAGCCTGCTTGTATGTTATGGAGGTGGATTGGCTTGTATGTTGTGGAGGTGGATTGGAACAATGATCAAGTATTACCTTTTGTATCCTGATCCATGAGAGTAGCAATCTTTATGCTTTCTTGGGTATTTTCTTCTAGACGGTTACTCTAGAGGATGCCCTTCTCTGTTGGGTAGCAGCAACTCAGGTGCGTATATGAGTTACTATGTGTTATAAGCTACTTTATGTATCTTGGATAAATAAACTCTGTACAAAATTTTTGATCACACGTCATAATCTAGCAGTCATTATTCTACAAATATATTTTTAAGTTACAGCTAACACAGAACATAGTTTCCTGATACTATAATGTCTGCACGCGGGCGGCTTTGTGTTGCAAACCAATATATGTTCTGTTGAAATAATGAACATACATTGTTTGATTATCAAAATTAATGCATTCTTTTTATTAGTAAACATACCAACACTGGTGAATGTGAAGTTTCACTAAAGCAGGAAACAGAAGTAACATGAACTAATATTTGATGGTTGTACTGTCAGGTATCAAGATCAGTCGTTGACTTTTAATTGTTTCGGCAAGTTTGCCCCACTATGGCAGTGAGGAGCCCAGCTCTCCATGCTGAACCAATCTATTTATGTTCACAAGGAGAAGCCAAATGATCTACTTCTAACTTTGCTTTTAGACTATATTTGGGAGCATTTCTTGTTTCTTTCCTGTTGAATCCTATTCTTAATTAGCATTGATCCCTTCTCTTGGAGCAGAGTTAATTTAAAAAAATCTGCCATTCTATACTGTAGCATTGTGAAATAGTTTATTACGGACTAAATGTTAGTGGGGACGAGACCGTTATGTTCTGGTTACAAACATATTAGTTTGAACCCTGAGATTATATACTGTTTTGCAGCAAATAAGAGCTTATTTTTATAGTATAAGATTATTTTTTCACTACTCTGTTATTGCGATTTTCATTTTACATGACTTGGATATGCTCTTTTTTTTTTCTTTTTCTGGATATTCTGGTGATATTTCTAATCTGTCCATCCAGCTATCTACCACGTGCCCCTCCACATTGAAATGTCTAGCTTATCCATGACATCAAGAGAGTGACATTTCACTTTAATGCTGGTATTTAATATCATAATATTATTATTTTATCGTGTGATGCATATGTTTTTAGTACAAAGTTTTGCTGTCCCGTAGCAACGCACGGGCACGCTACCTAGTATTAGAGATATGAAGGCACGCCGTCTAGGCGGCCTCCCAGCGTGTCCACGTAAGCTTCATTTAGATTGCCCGTTGGATAGAAACTGCACGGTCTAGATGAATCACCTTGTTCTCTTTGCATGCATTCGACCATTCGACTAGCGGCTGCATGCACATTAAATGCAGCATGGATAAACGACATGTATAGTCATGTCATTGATTTCTATCGCCACCATCCACCACTGCCGTGGACACATTCAATGCTTGTCGTCTATAAATAGAAATTTATCGATAGAACATGCATGCATGCAAGGACAAAAGTAAAAAAACTTGGCTATTCTTCATACAAAAAGTTACTACAACACATGAGAAGAATTTACCATCACATGCATGCATGCAAGAACAAAGTAAAAAAAATTCAGTTGTTCTTCGACTACAAAAAAATAACAACATAAGAAGAAAGTCTATGCATTGGTTAAACATGGAAAAGAGAAGATGCCCCGAGAAAAGAGTTCCCTCACTGTTTAGGAACCGGCCGAATAATCTCGAGGACGAGATTCATTTTAAGTAGGGTAGGTTTGTAACATCCCGAAAAATCCATAAATCAAAATCACTCACATTAAAATTTATTTTCAAAATCTATTTTGAAAACTATAAATCATTTGAGCTCTGTCATCTCATTTGCACTTTTATCCACCTCATATATCTCCCCTGCTCTTGTCGCTCCAATTATATTCGGCGCACCGATGCGCTCTCTCTCTGTCTCTCTCGCTTTGCTCCCCCTCGCCGATGCCCGACAACGGCGCTGCGTGCGCCCGACCCACCACCATCGTCGCCGCTGCACGCCCGCGCCCGGACCCCTCACCGACAAGCGCTTGCCCGCGACACCACGCCACATGGACCCCACCACCTCGCCTCACCGGTTGTGCCGAGGGACCCACCTCGCACTCTCCCTCTCTGTCCTCCATACATAGCAGCAACACGACAAACGCCTCCTACATTTTTACCACGTGCAAATGGCAACACAAAGCAGGCTGAGTACATCCACATTTTTACCGGCAGTTTCTCGTCACTTTAAACATGCATGCAAATTAGGCACCGTCCATTTGCATGCCAAGAATATTTGCATGCTGAGAACCTTCACCAGTGACGCTGCCCATCACTACACCACCTCGCTACGCGCCGCACCGCCCTGCCTAACTCTGCCTCGTCCTCCTCGCTTTGTCCCACGAACAGCAGCAGCATAGCAACGCCATTAGTGGCAAGCTGCTGAGCGTGGCCCAGCTCCTCCCCGGCCGTCTACAAAACCGGAAGCCGAGGCTGAGGTGCCCTCCTCCTCCCCGCGACCATGCTGAGCCGTTCAGCTCCACAGCCACCCACTCCTCGCTCACCTTCTTCCATCTCCCGACCGAGCACTCTCTCTCTGTTCTCGAGCACGAGAGCGCGTCCCGCCGATCCACCTTCCCGAGCTGCAAGCGGCTAAGGTGGCTAGCCTACATGAATCCCCTCATCCTCCTCTCCATCCCTACGCCTCGGTTTCGGGAGCGGTGGCCGAGTCGCCGTTGGGCAAAAGCTCCGTGAGCTAGCCATGGCGGACGAGCTCACGAACACCAAGTCAAATAAGAATGGCATCTTTGAGGCATGAAAACAATAACACACATTATAACTAACACGATAGCATTCGCATATATTAAAGACAGTTTAATTGGATTTATTTAATTACTTACAAGAGCTCACACAGATAACCAACATTATCGTTAGGTATATAAAAACTTACTCACAATAGCAATTATTGCGGGGGAGAACTCACATCGTGTTCCCATGATATTTCCTCCATACTATGGTCGCTCCGCTTAGATGGGAGCGTATGGCTTTTTGTAGAGTCTACTACACACATAGGTGAGCCCTACCACCAGCGAGATATGGCGAATCTTTGTAGCTTGTGCTTTTGCAAGGGCTTTTGTATTTGCTTTCATCTCATCTATCGAATCAGAAAGACTCATGCCTCCAACAAAATATTTGCTTGGTTCTCACACACCAATTGCCTTAGCCAGCCAAAGTGTGGTTGCCAATCTTATAATCTAGCGTAGTATCAAAATACTCTTTTAGTTCCTCAACTAAGCTTTAATGAACTATATCACCAATACAACGACATAGATACTCATTAAGAACCAACTCATGATCATGGACCCATAGTACACAACTTCTGAACCTTAAATTTGACCTATACTTTGCTATCAAAAAAGGATTGGCAAGGGAGTGATCACGACAAGGGGAAGACCACAAGGGAGTAATGGGTAGGCCAATTGGGCCTGTCAGGAACATGCTAGAAGTGGGTTTTGGGGGCTCTTTGGGCCAAGAGCTAACCAAAAACCAAACCATATATTACTATGCAAAGTCGATGCTTAATACGTGTTAATCAAACCAAGATCAAACCTATTGGCTAGCTAGCTTAAACTGGAAGCCAAAGGCTTAATTTTTGCTTGATAAAAAATAATTTTCAGCCTTACTTGATATAACCAAAAGCAATTGCTAACTTTCATTCAGCATTTTTATTGAGCCTGTTAGGCTACTAGAAAGATATGAAGGCACGCCGTCTAGGCGGCCTCCCAGCGTGTCCACGTAAGCTTCATTTAGGTTGCCCGTTGGATAGAAACTGCACGGTCTAGATGAATCACCTTGTTCTCTTTGCATGCATTCGACCATTCGACTAGCGGCTGCATGCACATTAAATGCAGCATGGATAAACGACATGTATAGTTATGTCATTGATTTCTATCGCCACCATCCACCACTGCCGTGGACACATTCAATGCTTGTCGTCTATAAATAGAAATTTATCGATAGAACATGCATGCATGCAAGGACAAAGTAAAAAAACTTGGCTATTCTTCATACAAAAAAGTTACTACAACACATGAGAAGAATTTACCATCACATGCATGCATGCAAGAACAAAAAAAAAAAAATTCAGTTGTTCTTCGACTACAAAAAAATAACAACATAAGAAGAAAGTCTATGCATTGGTTAAACATGGAAAAGAGAAGATGCCCCGAGAAAAGAGTTCCCTCACTGTTTAGGAACGTACCCGAATCTCGAGGACGAGATTCATTTTAAGTAGGGTAGGTTTGTAACATCCCGAAAAATCCATAAATCAAAATCACTCACATTAAAATTTATTTTCAAAATCTATTTTGAAAACTATAAATCATTTGAGCTCTGTCATCTCATTTGCACTTTTATCCACCTCATATATCTCCCCCGCTCTTGTCGCCAATTATATTCCGCGCGACCGATGCGCTCTCTCTCTCTCTCTCGCTTTGCTCCCCTCGCCGATGCCCGACAACGGGCGCGTGCGCCGACCCCCACCACCATCGCCGCCGCGGCACGCCCGCGCCCGGACCCCTCACCGATGGCGCTTGCCCGCGACACCACGCCACATGGACCCCACCACCTCGCCTCACCGGTTGTGCCGAGGGACCCACCTCGCACTCTCCCTCTCCTCCCTCCATACATAGCAGCAACACGACAAACGCCTCCTACATTTTTTACCACGTGCAAATGGCAACACAAAGCAGCCGAGTACATCCACATTTTTACCGGCGGTTTCGTCACTTTAAACATGCATGCAAATTAGGCACCGTCCATTTGCATGCCAAGAATATTTGCATGCCGAGAACCTTCACCAGTGACGCTGCCCATCACTACACCACCTCGCTACGCGCCGCACCGCCTCGCCTAACTCTGCCTCGTCCTCCTCGCTTTGTCCCACGAACAGCAGCTAAGCATAGCAACGCCATTAGTGGCAAGTCAGCCGAGCGTGGCCCAGCTCCCCTCCCCCGGCCGTCTACAAAACCGGAAGCCGAGGCCGAGGTGCCCTCCTCCTCCCCCGCGACCACGCTGAGCCGTTCAGCTCCACAGCCACCCACTCCTCGCTCACCTTCTTCCATCTCCCGACCGAGCACTCTCTCTCGTTCTCGAGCACGAGAGCGCGTCCCCGCCGATCCACCTTCCCGAGCTGCAATCGGCTAAGGTGGCTAGCCTACATGAATCCCCTCATCCTCCTCTCTCCATCCCTACGCTCTCGGTTTCGGGAGCGGTGGCCGAGTCGCCGTTGGGCAAAGCTCCGTGAGCTAGCCATGGCGGACGAGCTCACGAACACCAAGTCAAATAAGAATGGCATCTTTGAGGCATGAAAACAATAACACACATTATAACTAACACGATAGCATTCGCATATATTAAAGACAGTTTAATTGGATTTATTTAATTACTTACAAGAGCTCACACGGATAACCAACATTATCGTTAGGTATATAAAAACTTACTCACAATAGCAATTATTGCGGGAGAACTCACATCGTGTTCCCATGATATTTCCTCCATACTATGGGTCCGCTCTCGCTTAGATGGGAGCGTATGGCTTTTGTAGAGTCTACTACACACATAGGTGAGCCCTACCACCAGCGAGATATGGCGAATCTTTGTAGCTTGTGCTTTTGCAAGGGCTTTTGTATTTGCTTTCATCTCATCTATCGAATCAGAAAGACTCATGCCTCCAACAAAATATTTGCTTGGTTCTCACACACCAATTGCCTTAGCCAGCCAGTGTGGTTGCCAATCTTATAATCTAGCGTAGTATCAAAATACTCTTTTAGTTCCTCAACTAAGCCAGAATGAACTATATCACCAATACAACGACATAGATACTCATTAAGAACCAACTCATGATCATGGACCCATAGTACACAACTGAACCTTAAATTTGACCTATACTTTGCTATCAAAAAAGGATTGGCAAGGGAGTGATCACGACAAGGGGAAGACCACAAGGGAGTAATGGGTAGGCCAATTTGGGCTGTCGGGGAACATGCTAGAAGTGGGTTTTGGGGGCTCTTTGGGCCAAGAGCTAACCAAAAACCAAACCATATATTACTATGCAAAGTCGATGCTTAATACGTGTTAATCAAACCAAGATCAAACCTATTGGCTAGCTAGCTTAAACTGGAAGCCAAAGGCTTAATTTTGCTTGATAAAAAATAATTTTCAGCCTTACTTGATATAACCAAAAGCAATTGCTAACTTTCATTCAGCATTTTTATTGAGCCTGTTAGGCTACTAGAAATCGTCTTCATACTTAAACACATGTATTAACACATAAACAGGCGACTCATGAAATGATTTGGCGGGGAGATTAAGTGTGTAAAACCGAGGATGTTACAACCTACCCCCTTAAAAGAATCTCGTCAGGAGGTTCGGAGAGCGAGGTAAAAGAGAAATGGAGAAAACGCAATTACATTACATAGATATGAAATTACATGGAGATTACACGACCAAAACAACCCGACACTTCTAACCACTCAATCTAGCAGCCGAGCTAAACGGGAACAATGAAGGAACAACAAAGTAATGATAATCCAGAATATGGATTCAGAGCAGGCAAAAAGAAATGGAGGAAACGTGATTACATTACATAGATTTGAAATTACATGGCGATTATACGACCAAAGCAACTCGACACTTCTAACCGCTCAATCTAGCAGCCGAGCTAAACGGGGACAATGAAGGAACAACAGGATAATGATAATCCAGAACATGGTGTATGTCCAACATATCCAGAAGCAATCGAGTGGAAAGGGAAACATTGTGAACTCTAAGGCTAAACTCAACCTTCGGGGATGGAAATCAGATCCTGCAGCCGTCAACGTACTTGGTGGCCCTCGACAACCTAAATCCACAGGCTAGGCTTGAACTCCTAGGCGGCACGCAAATCTTTTCCCCTAGCTAGCTTCTCCCTAGATCTAGCAGAGCTTCATCATAGAAGAGAGATTTGCTCAGCGATTTTTGTGTTTAGGATTTGGAGAGTTGGGGTGGCGAAGGAGAGGAACTTAGGGTTGCATTTATAGCTCAGCGGGAAGGGGTGAGTGGTTGCGTGGTATGGTGCACCGAGGACAACGAGGCTGAGTGGGAGGGAAAATGATGGCCGGTCACGTGGTGGGGTGGCCAAAGGCCATGGTGCGCTTCGCACTCAAGCCTGCGCTCGAAAAAGAAAAGGAGGGGATAGGGTTCGTGCGACGTGGAGGCGCGTGGGCGATCGAGGAAAAAGATAGGGGGTCCAGTATGGACTTGAAGGCGAGAGCCGATAGAATCAATTTGTAAAGGAAAAGAGCATGGCAATGTTCATCTCACACAGGTCTAAAACTATGCGGAGAGGAACTTAGGGCTGCGTTTATAGCTCAACGGGAAGGGGCGAGTGGTTGCGTGGTGCGGTGCACCGAGGATGGCGAGGCTAAGTGGGAGAGAAAATGATGGCGGATCACGTGGTAGGGTGGCCAAAGGCCATGGTACACTCCGTACTCAAGCCTACACATGAAAAGGAAAGGGAGGAGATAGGGTTCCCGTGACGTGGTGGCGCGTGGGCAATCGAGGAAAAAGATAGGGGGTCCAGTATGGACGTGAAGACGAGAGCCAAGGGCATCAATTTGTAAAGGAAAAGAGGATGGCAACGGTCATCTCGCACAGGTCTAAAACTATACGAAAAAGTTATACTGCTTCCTAGAACTAAAGCGACTACTTAACCATCTAGACTAATTATGAGTAGCAAGATATTAAACACGCATTACAATAGTTATTGCAAGAAATGATATGCTTTTTCAGAAGACCATACATAGCTTCATGAGGATACAAGACAAACACATTGCTTCAAAGTACAAATGAAGAAGGGTACAACATTCGGAGAAAGGCAAGGACACGTGCTACAGAACCAAGGTACATCTCCACAACAGCTAATCCACTTCGTCGAGGCAGATGGCTTCACGGCTGTTCTCCTGAGGTTCTCCGGTGGGGTTAGGCTGTGCGCAGAAAAGGGGAGACTCCACCTCAGAGGCTTCCACGGGAGTGGGTGGTGGAACGGTGGGTGTTGCCACATTCCTCTCTCGCTCCAAGGCATAGATGGGTATCCCTTCCAAGATCGAGGGTTGCTGCACATATGGGGTAGGCGTCCTCCGTTGGCCTCGGGCGAAGAGGTAGGCGTCTCTTAGCTGCTTAGCATAGCGGTCTCCCGCCTCTCGCATGGCTTCAGCAGTGACGGTCTCACGGCTTTCAGCAGTGGCGGCTTGGGCGTGCGCCATGGCAAGGCTCACATGGAGCTTTCGGCTGAAGCGCTCGGCCTCTTCAGCTCGGGCGATGCTCTTCCTCAACTCTGTGGCCAGCTGGTCATGGTGCTCATCCAGGGCCAGCAGATACGTGGCTAGGGATACCACGGTGGGATCGGCCTTGCGGGGACGTCCTCGGAGAGCCTGCATGCGGATTCTCCGAGCGGAGAGTCCTGGTCCGGCGGGCGGAAAGAACCTCATGGGGGGTGCGGGCGAGGGAATCGGCGTAGATCTGGCATAGGATTCGCAGAGCTTTGCGAGCTACAGCTTGGTAGGTGTCGGAAAAGCGAAAGCCGATGGTGGTGGCACTCCAACCATCTACGCCGGGGGAGTTCTCACTCTTCCCAATGTAGACGGTGACTTCACACCGCTCGGTGCCATGCTCTACGAACTCCACGGCCCTCATACACGGGGCGATCTCGGATTCCTAGCCCACTGCGTGGTGGTATCTGAGAAGCTTGGAAAATCCCTCTACGCCCGACAGTCTTTCTTTGGTCCAAAGTCCTTCCCTTTTGCCTTATGGGTTGGATAGGAGGGTTGGTAAGTTGAAGGCAGGGGTATAGTGGCTCTTGTGAGGCCATGGGCTTTTGCTCGGGAAGAAAAAAAGGTTAGAGGAATGGTTAGCAAGCGTGGGGTGTGGTGAAGATAACTGGGGTGGCTCCCTTTTGTAGAGGTCGAGCAAGGCGTCTCAAGAAGATTGACCGGTCTACAGTGGTCGGGACAGGTCGACAGGTTGGACTTGGGCTTAGTGTGCCGGCATCGGCGGCTTTGGAGGCATGGCCGCGGCATCACGCTCGAGGGGGAACAGAGACTTCACTCGATGTGAGATGACTGAATGACGGAGGCCACGCGGGGATGTCGAGTACGAACGCGGTGGTCAAAAAGGAGGACCGACACGGCGCAAAAAAGAGAGAGATAGGAAACATGGGTGAACGAAACCAAAGTGACCCAACGGGGGTGAATACAACATAGTGATCGTGAGCAGCGTGATGGGGGACAGTGTCATAGGAACCAATAATTTTCAGCCTTTGAATCATCCTACGCTTTTTATTTTTCTCTTTCTTCTTTTCCTTGAATATACCTAGAATCCACCGCACACTTGTTACAATATACTTGAAGGGTGTCATCAGGAACAGGAACTCAATTACATATAAAACGTGATGGAAAATACATATTAAATTTTGTGAGATATTTTTTTTTTAGTACAGCGTACATATGATTCCTAAGATTTGATATACCAAGAAGGTCATCTTCCACAATATGGTAATACAAAACCAATTAACTTCTATTGAGATAGTTTCAAGTACCACGTATACATGGTCTCTAAAGTTTGATATACCAAGCGAGATCACCCCAGCGAAGCCTTGGGCACAAGTTGACAGGTTGACAGGTGGGACTTGGGCTCGGTGTGCGGCATCGGTGTAATACCTGTGTTTTTGCATCCTTTTAAAAATCACTAAAAATTTGAACTTTTTAAATCTTTACAACAAATTAAAAACTTGATTAGTTTATTTCCATAAAACCATATTTAAAAATCTTTTTCAAAACTCTTGCATTAAAATTCACCCTATGCATCGCGTGCTTCATCAAGCACCCCTAAATCACTTGTTGCACAATGGTGACGGCATGCACTCCATTTTCAAAACTCTTTCCTTTGGTTCATGTGTCTTGGGTTTGTGAAGAAGAGAGGGACATGCAACAGTGACTTGAGAGCCGCGAACGCCGTGCATGCCGTCAGCATTGCGCCGTCCTCTCCCACGATGTATCGCACACCACGGCCGCTCGTGATGTCCCCTCATTGCCGACCGAGACCGCACGCCACCGCCCCATGACACCGCTCGTGCTATCCTTTACGCACGACCGACATCACGCACCACCGACGCCGCTCGTCTTTGTCACCTCGGTTCCCCACCCCGATGCCGCGATGCCGCCAACGATCGCGCGCACCCGCCACGCACTCACCTCCCGGATCCCGCCATCGACCGCCTATAAAAGACCCCCCTTGATGCCCCTTCTTTCACCCAAAGCACCCCCAAATCACCCAAACTATCAGCATAAATCACCCATAAAAGCTCCACTAATCAAGCGCCGATCAAGAGGATTAATTCAAGAAGTCAAAAACGGAGTTTTATAGGCCAAAGATTCTTTGAAGAAGACAACAAGAAATTTGAAGTACACCGTCGAAGCAAAAGTTGAAGCCTGCGAGATGGACCTAGATGAAGAAGTGTTCATTGTCACCCTTACGGCTATCCTAATCCCTCCCCTCATTGGATTTACAATCTTGTATATCATTGTAATGCGTCCGCTACCTTATGAAAGACCTTAGGCTACCCGTTGAATTAAAGAAGTTGGAAAATATTATTCAAAAATTATGTTGGCACTAGAAATATTTCTGAAATTATCAAAAGAAAAAAGAGAAAAAAGAAAAAAATGGCATGGTCAAAACCACTACGAGGAGAGTACAATGACTCCCCCCCTTTTCAAAGCATACACGACAAGAGTCACCCTCACCGGTACTTGTCGTATCTCATCACCCGGCCGCATCACCTCAATAGTGCTACACTATGCGGTGGGACCCAATCCCCATTCCCCCCTTCTTCAACACACCCAAGACCGGTCAAAGCCGGTCAATCTTCCCAAACAAGCCTCACCTCGACACATTATAAAAGACCAAGCCGACCATCTTACTTCACCATTCCAAGTTTCTTGAACCACTTCATCACCACTCCACACCATCTGAATCACCTCGCCATCAGCCTTCTCCCTTCCCATAGAAGCCACCACATTCAATTCCAACCCCCACAAAGATGGTGAAAGAGTCTGGATCTGTGGCAACTGCCTAAACATAGAAGGATTTCCCCAACTCCTATACGATACCATGCAAATACTTGGCATCCAAGAGCGCATAGTGTATGAGGGCTGCACGTATGAAAAGCATGGCAACGAGCATTGTGTGGTCACCATCTACATCACCAAGAGTAAAAACTTCCTCGACGTCACCAAAGCCTGGAGCACGACTGTCACCGGATTTCGCTTCACGGACGCCTACCGAGCTGCCGCCCGCCAAGCTCTACGACACCTATGCAAGACCTACAAGGATCACCCCATCATGGAGTTCGTGACCATCTGCATGAAGACCCTCGATGAGTCAACTGAAGCCCAACGAAGTGCATCACCAAGCGGATGAAGGACCAAGGAGCCCTAAAGTAAAGCAACCCGGCTCGATGAAGTAAAATTAGTCATCCTAGGGAGATGTACTCGTAGCCTAGTTGCACTCTCTCTCCCCCTCCCGTTATTGTAATCCCCCATTGTACTCAAAACAGTATGTCTCGCGATCCCCATAATATTCAAGCACTTCCCAACAAAACGACATCACTACGCTCAAACAATGTCAGCTAAATAATCAATGATGGTATAAATCACAACACTATCAGCCTAGAAATATCTAGAAATAATAATAGAAGATTTAAGGCTACATCTTCTAAGTGGGGTAGATCCAGACCCCGTAATTAGAAACACTAATCAGATGGGCGGAAACAAGTTAAGAATAAGCTACTTAAGAAGAAGATTTTTAGATGAGGAGTGGAATCCTAAGAAGGGAATAGTGCAAATTTCTTGATGAGAAATGAAACCCCAAGTTCACTGTGATTGTTGCTCAAAAGAAGCAAAACAAGAACACTATCATCATAAGCCAGAAGAATTAGGAAGAATAAGGCACGAGATAGCTCGAAGCCAGAATAAAAGGGCGAATCATAGAAGTACAAACCACATATGATGCACAGATATCAATCTTGTTTAATTGTGCATGTCGACTCATTGATTCGAGGGGGACCGACATATGATGCCTGATGGACCCTAAAAATTAAGGGCCGACAATCGGCGGCTTTGGCGGCATGGCCGCGGCATCACGCTCGAGGGGAACAGCCAGACTTCACTCGGCGTGAGATGGGTGAATGACCGAGGCCACGCGGGGATGTCGAGTATGAGAGCGCGGGGGTGAAAAAGGAGGACCGACACACGGCGCAAAATGAGGGAGACAGGAAGCGTGGGTGAACGAGACCGAAGCGTCACCCAATGGGGTGAATACAACACGGTGATCATGAGCAGTGTGATGGGGATAGGTGTCACGAGATTCTGGCTTGTTACGTGCCAACTAATAATTTTCAGCCTTTGAATCATCCCTCGCTTTTTATTTTTCTCTTTCTTCCTTTCCTTGAATACACCTGGAATTCACCACACTTTGTCACAATATATTGAAGGGTGTCATCACGAACTCAATTACATAAAACTGTGATGGAAAATACATATTAATTTTTTGTGAGATATTTTTTTAGTACAGCGTACGTATGATCCCTAAGATTTGATATACTAAGAAGGTCATCTTCCACAACGTGGTAATACAAAAACCAACTAGCTTCCATTGAGATTGTTTTGAGTACCACATATACATGGTCTCTAAAGTTTGATATATCAAGCAGATCACCCGCAGCGAAAGCTTGGCACAAAGTGGCTAGTTAATATAATTTCAGTAGGGGTGCAAACCCCTCCTGTTCGCTCAAAAAAAAAAAAAAAAACCATTCCTTCGGAAAGCACTGGACGACCTGATTCTTTTCCATGTAGCACCATTCCATTCCAGATCAGTTCAATCTCCAAAGTAAACACACTAGTTCCGTGCCAAGCTTTTCCAAGTTAAACACACACTAGTTCCGTGCCAAGGTTTTCTAAGGCATAGTGGTTGGTGATCAGGCCACTCCAACCAAATTTTAGCATATGTTGATGCCAACAAATTTTAGGAGCCGCTGTGGGTGGGGCCATATATCTTTAATTCCATTTATAATAGACACCTCAACGGCTCAACTGAAGCATAGGGCTCAACTGAAGCATCCTTATCTACGTTCTTCTTCATTATTTGTGCTTTCTCTTTACCTCAGCTCCATATGTTTTGGTAGAATCATTGGGCTGCTGGTCTGCTGACAGAGGAAGTGGATTCAGGTCATTCATGTGCTACATATATAGTGTCTTAGGGTTTGGGGTTTGCAGCTCCACACATACAATATGTGGTGTGCTGATATCTTGTTCTGCACCATATAGTGTCCTGGTATGGATGAGAGGCATCTGGATGTTGTTTGGGTCAGTGCAATTATACTGGTGACCGTATGGTTGATGGAGACTAGCTGTGGACGGACGACAATACAATATGATGGCTGATGATGGTTGCTTTTATTGGGCTAAGAGGTGTCAAGAACACAAGGATCACCAAAATATCAGTAACCAGCTGAAAATGGCGTTCCACAGTTTTTCCTTTTCAGTAACCTTTTCCAAAATAACTGATCTCTAGGCTTGAACCTTGCAAGATTAGCCACCCCCAAAATGTGCACCAACATATTGATGAAGCAATAGCATGCCGCCCTCTGTTCTGCTACACATGTAGGAACAACTAACCATCAGCTGCAGCTTAAAGTTTTATAGCCACCATCCGCAAGCAGGATACCGTGAGCCTTGGCTGCAAGTTTCCACGCCCTCCTGCTAGCTGCCTCCCCTGAACTACTGGATTGCAAGTTTCCACACCACACTACGTAAAAATTGATTTGTAAGGACACTTGGTTTTTATTTGTAAGAGCGGTTTATGTTTCAACCGCCCTTTACAGTGGCGTGCGGACCCCAGCTAGTCACCCGCCCTTACAAATATATTTGTAAGAGCGGTTAGTGATTGAACCGCCCTTACAAATGCATTTGTAAGAGCGGTTCAATCACCAACCGCCCTTACAAATTTGTAAGAGCATGCAAGTTAGTGAATAAAATGTTAATTGTTCTCTATAAAAATGTATATTTTAACTATTTAATATATATACCATTTTTAAATATTTTTGTATTAATATGTAATTTTAGTTATTATTTTCTCTCTTTTTTATGGTGCTTGAGTTTTGAATGGAGCAAATTAGGTCCTAGTTTTGAATCTTTTTAAAGTAAAATTTTGTTAGTGCCACACACGTACACACTACACACAGACCTCTCTCGTTGGTTTGAGGCCCAATTGGAGGCTACAGGTAAAAGCCCCAATCCCAAACCCTAATGCAGTCACGCACGCACGCGGCACCATGGCGGCGGCGGCGGCGCAGCAGCAGAAGATCCGGTGGAGGGAGCTGGAGGACGACGGCGGGGACCTCGACTTCCTCCTCCCGCCGCGCTTGGTGGTCGAGCCCGACGAGAACGGGCTCAAGAAGGTCATCGAGTACAGCTTCGACGACGGCGGCAACAAGGTGTGGGTCGCACCACCACCCGCGTCCGCAAGCTCGCGCGGGCGCGCCTCTCCTGCAGCGCCATCGAGCGCCGCCAGTGGCCCAAGTTCGGCGACGCGCTCAAGGGGGACGCCGGCTCCAGGCTCACCACGGTCTCCACCGAGGAGATCCTCCTCGAGAGGCCCCGCTCCCCAGGTCTCGATCTGCTTCCTACCTGCTTCCATTTCGAGTATCCTCATCGTCTGTTCGTTCGATTGCTAGCAGCTAGGCACGATCTGTCCCGGTCGAATGTCTCGATTCATTTCTTAGTTCTGCAAAGATGCGGTCTTTGTGAAATTTGGGGATGTTCGGATTGCATTGTTAATACTGTGTCAAGTAGTCTAGTGGTGGGGGGCTGTGTAGGAGCGATAAATTGGACTACAATTCTAGCCGTCTCATTCCAGTTGCCATTTGGGTGATGCAAGAATTGTTTCATGGAACATGGATTAAAATTACATTTCATTCTCACCTGTCATCGTCCTTATATTGGACATACATGCTTCACTTAGTACTTGAAGAGAACTAGAATCAAATCCCATTTAATTAAATGAAAGCACTGCATTTTTTTCATCTCAAAGGCTCAAATTCTGTTTCATAGTTCAATGATTGTGATTCGCATATGTTTGCTCCTGCCTCTGCAGTGTCTGCAATTCTGAGTACTTACAGGTTGTGTAATCCTATAGCCTAATTAATTTCTAGGAATTCTGAATACTTAATACAGGTGTCTTCAGTTAATTATCTTTCAGTTTGCTTGTGCCTAGTTTTTGCATTGCTACAGAAGCATGCTTGGCAATACTTGTTTACTCCATACTGATATGTATACTCCATACTGATATGTTTGATGCTTATGAGCTGTCAAGGTTTTTTTAACCATTCTCCATTCTAGCTTATAAGTTGTCCTATTTTGCTTATTGCAAGGAGATGTGATAATAGACAACCTTGAGCATAGAGAAAATCAATGATTCTTTCTCAAGCCTTAATTGGCTGAAAGCAGATGTGATAATAGATGTCCCAGCTAACCTTAATTTTTTTAGTAAAAGGCATATACTGATATTATTTGAGAAAAAAAAATAGATAAGCCTTAATTGCTTTATGGTCTTGTTCAACATGCTGATATTATTTGAAAAAAAAAAATGGAAGATGTGTGAGCATGACTAATTAGTGATAACATTTTTGATGCTTGCAGGACTGCAAGTATTTGTGTTGGCTGCTAACGAGAATAAACACCTTCAATGTATTGCAAGGTAAAGAGTTTGTAAGAAATATCTTGTGTACATGTACCATTATATTTTACAATCCAGCATTGATTTTTAGTTGTTGTCATGCTCAGGTTGTTCATAACTTGTAGCCTTATAAATACTCAGGTCACGAACACCTCTATGGTACTGTAGGGTTTGTAGATCAATAGACAACAATGCCTTTTCTTCAGTTCCACATATTTTATGCATACTCCCATGGTATTGCAGTTGAACTGAAATGATCCAACCAGGAGAGGTTATGTGGAACTAAGATGTGATGTTTCTATTTAGTTTATGTTTGGATCAAAGCACAAATATTCTTGGTACATAAACTGGCTGCCAGAAAGTGTCATATGCAGATAGTGTTCATATAATTTTAGAGACTTGAGTTGTTATGGTCTTTAGACAATCAAGTTAATTTTAGGTGATAAGCATTACTATATAAAACTTAAAAACTTTGGCCCTTTCACTTGCAGCAAAATGTTGGGCAGCCATGGCACAAAGGTTTCAATTGTCCAAGTATGTGTACAAAGAGGAGCTTACTATGAGAATTAACTGATGGGGCACCGCTGTTACACTTGGTAGGTGCTGTTATATCACTCTGTGCATATTTCCTAGAGATTAATATAATGTACTAGCCCTTGTGCACTTCTCTCAGTTTAGTATAGAGAAGGAAAGGAAATGTATGGTAGTAGAAGATCTGTACAATGTATTTGTGTTGTATGGGCTGCCATTATTGTAAATAGAATTGGAATCAAATATATATGTATGTGCTGCTGTTGTGGTCAGGATTTATATACATTTAATTACTTTTTTTTTACTGAAAATTCACTATAAGGGCGGTTGGTTCTAAAACTGCCCTTACAATTTGTAAGGGCGGTTGGTGATTCAACCGCCCTTATAAATACATTTGTAAGAGCGGTTTAATCATCAACCGCCCTTACAAATAGCATTTGTAAGGGCGGTTGGTGATCCAACCACGCTTACAAATGCATTTGTAAGGGCGGTTTAATCACCAACCGCCCTTACAAATACTATTTGTAAGGGCGGTTGCGGAACCGCGCTTACAAATCGATGATTTGTAAGAGTGCTTGGGTAAGAGCGGGTAGTCCAACCGCCCTTACAAGTGCTTTTGACCCGCCCTTACAAATGCTGAGTGTAGTAGTGCCACAAGCCTTTCCTCGGTGAAGTGGTCGAACTACAGCTACCACAATCAGTGGTTTTAAAACCTTCTGATCAGTGGTGTCAAACTCTAGTGCGTCAGGAATGCACGAACCACTGCGTGGGTTAGCTGATAGCGCAAGCAGATTGTGCATCGTAGTTGCAGTTCTGATCCTGATCATTTACGGTGATGCAAATTTCTCTCCAGTTATGTAAATTCTCTCATTTTGATTACCAGGGAGCAGGGATCAGAATAATGAAAATTGGTATTTATCTTTTGATGATATTGAGAGAACAGGGCGCATGGTCATGTTTCCATGTTCTTATTATTGTCTTAATCTATTAGAAACACTGAAGTATTAATCTGAAACGGATAGATACTGTTTGACTGAATTTCAGAGCATCCAAGTTGACTACAATTTTCATGCCTTTAAAATATTACTAGCATACCACAAAACGTAATGAGATATATATGAAGCTGCATGGTAACAATCACTTTACTGTTTTTCAATACTAAATTATATGGTGTCATTTGATCATGGCAAGGACATTAAAAAGATATAATTGGGCCACCTAACTTGAAGAATAACTCTTGTTTAGTGAATTACCATTACCACTCACCACATGGCAAAAAGAGGGCTGTAAATCGGGAGCTCACTAGCCCAGCCTTGACAAGTCTCCACAGCTCAATACAGGATGCCTATAACTAGCTACTGTGTGCAAAGATATAAAGGTGTGCTCAACTTCATATCTTATCCTCGAGCGACTCTGAAATATTTTGCTCCCTCTTTCATGAACAAGGATATGAATAGTAAATTGGTTTCACTACAAAAATAGAAATGGGAGGCGTAAGGAATGGTGGTGAGACTTACGTGCTCAACTCGACAAGCAGGTCTTGAGATCAAGGCCAGTAAATTTGGCTTACAGCCAAGCCATGTCATTTGGAGTTCCACACTTGGAGAGAACTTAGAAGAGCCAGAATCTTTTTGGTCTCATGTGCTGACAACAGGCCAGCAAGAGTTGTGCATCCGATAGCAGGATCTGGAACCAGGTTCAGCTTCCTGCTTGCACCAGCTGGATGGAGAATTGGAGATCGAAATTTTTTGGAAGGACTAGCTGCTTGATTTGTCTATTAAATTAATTAATATGGTAGCACTTTCTTTCTTTATTTGCTACATGATCTCCATATCCATGAATTTGTGATATTATTCTTAGTATCTTTAATTTTGGAAAATCTTTCACTACCTAACTGGAAGCGTCAAGCGTGCGAGCCTTGTGCGGGCTAGCAGCGCAGGATGGCAGCACCGCAAGTGAGCGGCTGGAGGCCCTCGAGCGGAGATACATGCAGACAGCAGCTGCCACGATGGCCGTGATGCTGGCCAGGGCGGTGGACTGGTCACTAGAGGTGATGGGTCCCACATACTAAACAGGAAGCGTGTAGCACTAGTACACAAAGCATTTGTGTTGACGGTGTAGTTTTATTTTCACTGGCGGTTCTAGTTAAAGGACGCCTCTGAAAATCGACACGCGGGCCCCAGCTTTAGAACCGCCTGTGGAAAATAATCTACACTGGCGGTTCCTTAAGTGAGCCGCCAGTGTAAATGTCACCATTTACACTGGCGGTTTACTTAAGCAACCGCCAGTGAAAATTGTACATTTTTACAGGCGGTTTCCTAAGAAAACCGCCAGTGAAAAATGTCCCCATTTTTACAGGCGGTTTGCTTACGTCAACCGCCTGTGGTGTGCTTCTCCTATATATACCCCCTTCTTCCTCCTCACCAGAATGAATAAAACTGTAGCCCGACCATTCTTCCATAGGAGGAGCTTTGGAGGTTTAGATTTCACTAAATACAAGGGGAAGGTTTTGCTCTTGATTTCTTCAGACGAGGTAGCTAAAAAAGGTTAGTTTATGTGTTTCTTGCCTCATTTTCACCATTCTTGCTCAATCTCACCCACATTTGAGATCTAGGGTTTCACCTCAAGTGAGAGAGAAGAGTAGCTAGGTTTTTATTTTTTTTTAATAATTCTAGTCACTATTTATCTAGGGTTTCACTTTTTTATCTAGAGTTTAACCTTTAGAGATTTATTAGTTATTCTTATTTAAATATTTAGTTATGTTTATTTTAATTAGCTAGTAGTGATGTTTTTAGTGGTGATTCTTTAATTAGGGTTTCATTAATTATTACTTACTCTTATTTAATTATTAGTTTATGTGTGTCATATTGATGATTGAAATTAGTGTTTGTTTAATTATGTAGTTATGTTTTATTAAATTAAGTAGTGGTGAGGCTTTGATTAGGATTTCATTATTTTGTTTTGCTTTAATTTTTTTAGGGTTTCATCTAATAAATTGATGCTTTAAATTATTATGTTTAGTTCATTTAGTTATATTTACTCTTATTTAATTACTAGTTTATTTATCATATTGATGCTTGAAATTAGTTTTTTTTAATTACTAGTTTATTTGTCATATTGATGCTTGAAATTAGTTTTTCTTTAATTATTTAGTTATGTTTTGTTAAATTAAGTAGTGGTGAGGCTTTAATTAGGGTTTCATTAATTAGTCTTCTTTTAGTTTTTAGGGTTTTATCTAATAAATTAATGCTTTAATTGTTTAGTTATGTTTTATTTAATTAACTATTGGTGATTCTTTAATTAGAGTTTTATTAATTAGTCTTGCTTTAGTTATTATTGAGAGACATATTTATTTAACTAGTTCTTTTAACTATATGTGATTTAGCCGGACGTGTATTATTTGAGAAACATACAAACGAGGAGTTCTTTTCATCTATAATCCATTGAAGGAGTTTGCTGATCATCTTAATATTTATTAATAAATATCACAAAATATTCATGTCTTCTTTTTAGTGATTATATTATTTAAATCTATTAAACTCTATAACAGGTAACGATGGACGAGAGCATTACGGATGTATAACTTAGATAAAGTAGGTCCATCATACATACCAGAGGTCCGTAGGTTTATCGATGCTGCCAAAAATCATGCTTTCAGAACACAGACGAAGCACATATATTGTCCTTGCATAGACTGCAGAAATCTTGTTGTTTTTGAAGACACAAATCTAATCATCGCTCATCTGGTCTGCCGAGAATTTATGAATGATTACTTGATTTGGACAAAGCATGGAGAGGGTAGCTCTGCAACGTATATAGCTAAAGACCCTGTGAATCTAGGTGGCAATGGCCCAGATATGCTTGTTGACGATGTATGCCAGTTCGGACACGAGACAGAACACCATTATCCCCAAGAGAGTGAATATGTTATGCCCGATGTTCATGATGATGTAAATGTTGGAGGAACCGATACCAACAGAACTCAGGTGGAGGATGAAGATGCAGAATTGATGGCTGCACTATTGCGTCGTCATACGGATCCATCAATATTTTTCATGAAAGGGATGGAGGCCTTAGAGCAGGCAGCAACAGAGCCCTTGTACGATGAGAGTAAGGGTTACACTAAAGAGTTCACGACATTACGGTCTGTGCTTAAGTTGTTGATGTTGAAGGCTAGGTATGGATGGTCCGATGCCAGCTTCGATGCATTATTGAGTACTCTCAGAGATATGCTTTCAACGGAGAACAAAGTGTCTGCTAACACTTACTATACAAAGAAGCTAATCAGTCCGCTTACTATGGGTGTTCATAAGATCCACGCGTGCAGAAACCACTGTATCTTATATCGAGGTGATTACAAAGACTTGAACAACTGTCTAAATTGTAGTGCAAGTCGGTACAAGACAAAAAAAGACTATCTACAAGAGGAGAATGCAACTTCTGTTTCCAAAGGGAAGAAGAAAAAGAAGACCCAACAGAGTTCAAAACTCTGCAACAAAGAAAATAAAGAAGAAGACTATTATACCCAGAGAAGGGTTCTTGCTTTAGTGATGTGGTATCTTCCAGTAGTTGATCGTCTTCGGTGTTTATTTGTAAACCCTGAGGATGCAGAGCTTATGACCTGGCATGCTTCTGACAAGCACAAAGTAGATGAAAAGCTTCGACATCCTGCCGATAGGAAGCAATGGCAAAAATTCAATGCTGACCACCCAGAATTTGCTAAGGAGATAAGAAATGTTCGGTTCGCACTATGTACTGACGGAATGAATCCATCCACCGAAAAGAGCAGCACACATAGCACATGGCTAGTGCTCCTCACTATCTACAACCTCCCTCCACACATGTTGCAAAAGCGCAAATACCTTTTGCTGACCATTCTTATTTCGGGACCTACACAACCTGGTGTTGACATGAATGTATTCTTGGAGCCACTTATGGAGGAAATAAGAATATTTTAGGATACTGGTGTCGCCATGTTGGATGAATACTAAAAAGAGTCATTCACACTGAGAGCAATTATTTTTGTTACGATCAACAATTACCCAGCTCTCTTTGTATTGTCAGGACAGTTTAAGGGTAAGATCGGTTGTGTAGTATGCTTGGATGAAACCTCACTAGAAGAAATATGTAGATCTGTGACAAAACATTACAAAACGCTCGTCATAGATCATGCGTCTTTATCCATGGTTTGTGACGTTTATATGTTCATAGAACGTCAGAGAACTGTTCTCTGACGTTCTATGAACATATAAACGTCACAAACCATGGATAAAGACGCATGATCTATGACGAGCATTTTGTAATGTTTTGCCACAGATCTACATATTTCTTCTAGTGCCTTTTACGTGTCCCTCAGTGCCTCCAACAAGATAGTATACATGAGACACAGGCGTTTCTTGTCAAAAGGACATAGGTACCGCTTGCGAAAGATGGATAGATACTTTGATAATCATGACGAAACAAGGTCCACTGCTCCATCAGGTAATAGTAAAGGTCAAAGAGTATACAAGATAGTTAAGAACATCAAGTTTGTATTTGGCAAGAAGACAAAAGATGGAAAAGCAAGAAAGGATGTGAAGCCAACTCCACGGGGCTACATTCAAGAAGATGTCAATTTTCTTCAAGTATTTACCATATTGGAAAGAGTTTGACATAGGCACGCGATCGATGGTATGCACATCCAGAAGAATGTGCTTCAAAGCATAATTGGTACCTTGCTAGACATAAAGGGTAAGACAAAGGAAGGATTGAGTTCACGTCAGAACCTGCTCAATTTAAAGATAAAACCAGAACTTCATTCCGTGTTGCTAGATAATGAAAAGTAGCATCTCTCGGCAGCAAGCTACTACCTGACTACAGATGAGAAATATGCGATGTGTGTTTGGTTGAAGAAATTAAAAGTTCCAGCTGGATTTTGCTCTAACATTAAGAGCATTGTGTTAATAAAGGATCTTACACTCACCAACTACAACTCACATGATTGCTATGTGATGTTGACAACCTTTCTCCCTATTGCCATCAGAGCTATTAGCCCAGTGTTCTTAAAAATGGCAATCACACGGTTATGCTACTTTTTTAACGAGATATCATAGAAGGTAATTGACCGAGACCAGTTGGAGTCTCTTTAGGAATTCACGGTTGAGACAGTGTCACAGCTTGAGATGTGTTTCCCACCATCTTTCTTTGATATAATGGTATACCTTGTCGTGTATTTGGTGCCACAAATACAGGCATTGGGTCCCATATACTTGCATGAGATGTGGACATATGAACGTTTCGTGTCAATACTCAATGGTTATGTATCCAATCGTGCTCGTCCTGAGGCATCCATGATAGAGGGATACACTACCGAAGCGGCCATTGATTTCGGAGGTCCATTCTGTAATAATTTCCTAAAAGACCAGATTGCAATAGGTTTACCTCCGTACCGATATAAGGGCAGACTACATGTGTGTGGGAGGATGGGCCGAAAATCATTCATCCCATTAGACTATAATATAGTCCTCGAGGTGCATCATAGCATCATGCATCAGCTCTCGATAATAGAGCCTCTAATCACACAACACATTGAAGAGCTAAGCGATCATAACCCTAGGCAAACAGAGGATTGGCTATCAAAGGAACACAAACGTCGATTCACTTCATGGCTAATAGAGCAGAACATTCCAAATAGAGAAACAATTGAGCAACAAACAATCAAGAGGTTGGCAGCTGGACCATCTCGGTAGGTCACATCATGGCAGACCTATGACATTAGTGGCTTCACGTTTTTGTACCACTTCTAGGGACAAAAAGAGCATGGCGCAAAAAACAGTTGGTGTTCGTTGCGAGGCCATAGATGATTCAAATGAAAACGCTACATACTATGGCTTCATTGAGGAGATATGGGAACTAGACTATGATTCATTTAAGACGCCCGTGTTTTGATGCCAATGGGTTGATGACAAACATGTCACAGTGGACAACTATGGCCTGAGAGTTCTTGATCTAAGTAAAGTAGGCTAAAAGGATGATCCCTGGATCCTTGCTATCCATGCTGCACAGGTCTTCTATGCCGAACAAATCCTTTCTAAGGAAGAGAAGAAAAATAATGACAAGACCAAGCATATAGTTCTTTCTGGAAAGCAACAAGATTTAGGAGTTGATGGTGTAATTGACCTAGATGACTTCAACCATTTCGGGCACATATCTCTCTTTGAAGATCATCCTTTGAAGATAAAGAATGTTGAGCGTACCATCCTCAAAAATTCATTGCTATGGGTGCGCTACGATAGAGAAGGCGCGAAACGATGGTCGGCTAGCTAGATTTTATATTAATTAAATATCAGTCAATGTCATGTGTAACAATTTATCGGTTGTAATTTGTACTCGTTAATTAGTCTATCTTGATATTGCTCTTCAACTAATTTAAGTCTTTTTCTTTCTACTACTTTAAGTCCTTTTCTTTCTACTTTTTTATTCCTTTTCATTCTACTTCTTTTAGTCCTTTTCTTTCTACTTCTTTAAGTCCTTTTCTTTCTGCTCTCTTGGTATTTACCTTACATAAATATCTACAAGAATAGTAACCTATAAAAATAACCTAAAAGAAATATACCTAAAAGAAATATACTAAAAGAAGTAACCTAAAAGAAATAACCTAATAATTTAACCTAAAAGAAATAACCTAAAAGAAATAACAAAAAAAAGAAATAACCTAAAAGGAATAATAAAAAGAAATAACCTAAAAGGAATTAAGTAAAAGAAATAGCCTACAAAAAAATACACTACAAGAAATAACCTAAAAGAAATAACCTAAAAAGAAATTACCTAGACAAAATATCCTAAAAGAAATAACCTAAAGAAATAACCCAAAGAAAATAAGCTAAAAGGAAATTGTGCAAAAAATATAGTCCAAGAAATATACTTTTTTTTTTTTTGAGAATGTCCAAGAAATATACTAAATAGTATATATATATATATAATACATATATAACAGAATGTGAGTAAGAAAGAAAAAACAGTAAGGACAAAATAGATATTAGGAAAAGTTTTGGGTTGTTGACCTAGCCAACCGCCGGTGGAAATACATTTCTGAGGCGGTTGACGCCCGATTGCAAATGTGTATTTGCACCGGGCGGTTATATTAGACAACCGCCTTTGTGGAAATGATTTCCACCGGGCGGTTGGCTTGGTCAACCGCGGTGCAAATGCTTCCTCTATATGCCGCCCACCGGACTTGAAATTTTCACAAGTCGGTGGGCGAAGTCTTTCAAATTTACGCCGTCGGGCTGCCAAAATCTCTCGCCGCCGCCGCCACCTCGCCGCCGGGACCTCACCGTTGCCTTTTCATGGATTGCTTCGTTGCCGGAGTCGCGCCGCCGGGAATCGCACCGAGGAGAGCCGCCGCCGGAATTGCGCGGAGGAGAGCCGCCCCGCCCGGCTTCGAGGCGATGCGACACGCGCTAACCTTCGCCACCACGACCACTCGGCTTCCGTCGACCACCCACTCGCGCCGCCGCCATCGGTAGATCCCACGCCGCCGCCGCCATCGTCATTTGAAGCGCCGCCGTCGCCTGTGTATGTGACGCCCGCCGCCCGTCGGTATTGCCATGGATGTGAAGGAGAGGGAAGTGACAGGGAGGAGGGCCGCCGGTTGGGGCAGGTGGCGCGAGACCCGACCGCCGGGCTGGCCTTGTCTGCGTGGTGGCGGTGGGCTCGGGCTGGGTGGGGCCGCGCCCTCCGGCGCCCGAGAGCGGGGTTAGGGGTCGGCTTGCCCTTCTGGGGCCTTTTCCCAGGCAGGCCGGCCCCTAATCCTTTTTTTTTCCTTTTTAATTTCATTAGTTAAATGAACTAGCAAATGACTCCCTCCATTATATATTTAGCAAATGTGTATATATAAAACTAAATGTATAATAGAGGGAGTATATATTTAGCAAATTAGTTAATGACTTTGTCTATGTGTAATATTATAAAATATGTAGCAAATGTGTATATATAAAAATTATTATTATACTTTATAAATTATTAATATTGTAAAAAGCAACTGTGTATATAAAAAAATAAATTGCTAATGACTAATTGTAGTAATGACATGTGGTTCTATTTGTTGTGATTATTATACTAATTCTATTAATTACAACTTGTGTTCTATTAATTTACAGTCATCACCATCACGATCACCGCCAAATGAATCATCGTACCATCGGCTTCTCATCGTTCCCCACCGCCCTCGATTCAGTCATCACCATCGCTGGTAATTATCTATTGCTTATGACTTATTGCTAATTTAATGACCTAGTGTTAATGACTTATTGCTAATGACTTAGTGAGAAGCATGTTAATGGCCTAGTGCTTATGACTTATTGCTAATTTAATGACCTAGTGTTGATGACTTATTGCTAATGACTTAGTGAGAAGCATGTTAATGGCCTAGTGTTAATGACTTAGTGTAATTTTCTAATGACTTAGTGTTAGTGACTTAGTGTTAGTGACTTAGTGTTAATGACTTAGTGTTATAGTGTTTATGACTTAGTGTTATTTCCTAAGTGTTATTTCCTAATGACTAGTGTTAGTGACTTAGTGTTAGTGACTTAGTGTTATAGTGTTAGTGACTTAGTGTTATAGCAAAGATTATTTTATGTAATATTCTTTTGAAATGTTATATTAAATAACAACTTAGTGTATAGCAATTTATTAAATAGCAAGTGTATAGCAAAGATTATTTTATGTAATATTCTTTATGAAATATTATATTAAATAGCAACCTAGTGTATAGCAATTTTCTTTATTGTATGTTATATTAAATAGCAAGTGTATAATACTAAATATTAATTGTATCAATTATTAATTGTTTCAATTTATAATTGTATTAATGACATGAGTAAATATTTGTTGTGATTATATCCTCGCTCATGGTTGCTTGAACCCTAATATCCTCACTCTTGTGATCTATTAATTGACAGTCACCGTCACGATACCACCCAATGAATCATCGTGCCACCGTCTTCTCATCGTTCCCCGTCGCCCTAGATTCAGTGACTCCTCTACGCTTTATCACGGTACATATCTCCTAAAGATAGTGTTATTTCCTAAGTGTTATTTCCTAAAGACTTAATGGTATTTACTTAATGACTTAGTGTTTTTTCCTAATGACTTAGTGTTAGTGACTTAGTGTACGAGGCTTAATGACTTAGTGGTATTTACTTAATGACTTAGTGTTTTTTCCTAATGACTTAGTGTTAGTGACTTAGTGTACGAGGCTTAATGACTTAGTGGTATTGACTTAATGACTTAGTGTTAATGACTTATTGCTAATGACTTAGTATTATTGTCTTGTTATATTTGAAGTTATCGAGAAGATGACGTCTCCAAAATCTAAAGACCATCAGACAGAAGAGCAGCGTGCAGAGTCACCCACTAAGACTCACACACCCCCGAAGGCACGGTGAGTCTCACGGCATTAAGAAACCTTGCCCTTTTTATAACGTCGAACTCTATCAAAGTAACTAACATAGTTATTGCCATGCATAGAACTATAAATCCTCTAGAACAAGAAGAGCAGCGTGTAGAGTCACCCACTAAGGCTCACACACCCCGGAGGCACGGTGAGTCTCACGGCATAAAGAAACCTTGCCTTTTTTATAACATCGAACCCTATCAAAGTAACTAACATAGTTATTGCCATGCATAGAAGCGTAAATCCTCCGGAACAAGAAGAGCAAGCGTGCAGAGTCACCCCTAGCGGAAGAAGGACAAGAAGAAGATTTCCATGGTGACATGTTGGAAGATGAGGAAGATGACTAAGAATCGAAGTGATCCATGCCCTAGCATAGATAGACAACGCGATAAAAGTGTTGACCCGCATTATGATCCGTATGATGAGGTATACTTAGTACATGAAAACCAATACTTCCCTTCATAGTATTATACTCATAATGATCCTTACACTCTTGAATTCCTTCGGCCAGGAAGTTTTGTCTCAAATGCGGGAACTTCTTGCGGAAGAAGAAGACGTGCCTCACAACGAAGCACTAGAAACGACTGAGACAACCACCTCTAAATTAAGAAAAAGGAAACAGAGTGACTAGAAACGTAGTGACCGAGGAACAAACAAGTGGTCAGGAAAGACATATATAGTTCCTAGCATCAGCCCAAAAGGAGAGCCTCTAGTGTCTGATGAGGTGGCTGCCAAGATATGGAATGCAATTGGCTGGCTGGTCAGGGATAAATTGGACATCACAATCACTAGGTGGAAGGATGTGGATGAAGATAAAAGGAAAGATCTATGGAAGAAGTTTATAGAATGGTTTGTGTACCCTACGGGGACAAAGAAACTGGCTAAGCAGTATTTTTTTAAATAGATTGCAACATCATTCCATAACTATAGACCAGAGATGAATACCAAGTTTCTCAAGTATGGGTACGACCCAACGATCAAGTATAAGATCACAGCAGCGCAGTGGGAGATATTCAAGGCACAGAAGAACGACCCAGCTGCCAAAGCCAAGAGTGAAGCTGCTTCAGCACTAGCAAGGAAGAACAAATACCACCATCACCTTGGCACAGGTGGTTACAAGAAACAAATTCCAAAATGGCGGGCAGAGGAGGAGGAGCTAAAGAAACAAGGGGTTTCTGTGCTATCAGAGGAAGTTGGCGAGAGGACGACAAATTGGCTCAGAGGTCGAGGAACAAAATAAACTGCTACCAATGTGAACTGTCCCTTAAACATCATAGCCCCCGCTGATAAGATGTTGGAGCTAGCAGTGGAGGTCAAACAAGGGAAACTCAGGCCACAAAGGGAAAGAGACATCCTGAGTATTGGACTGGACAACCCTGAGCATCCTGGCTGTGTACGAGGCATCTCCTCGAAGATGGGATGGAAAGAAGGATTTGGTGAGGAGTGGGTGGGCATGTATAAGAAACGCAATCAATATGAGGAAGACATGCAGCATTTTTTTGAGGAAAAGGCTAAGGAACAATTCAGAAACATGATGTTAGACTTTCTAATAAATCCTGATCCACAGCTGGTGTAGAAGTTAGCTAGTGCAGTGTCTATTCAGCAGATGAGCACACATGGCCCATAGATGCAGCTCGTTCCAGCACAACCCTTGCCTGGAGCTCAGGAGATGATTCATGGCATGCCCGCTCAATCTGCTCCCTTTCCAAGTAGTATGGGGTCTACGGAAAACATACACCGCTACCCTATGGATGACATCAATGGGCCGACACCTTGCAAAATGCTCATACGATATGGTATGAAGCATCAACGTACAAGGGAGGCAGCCACAGGCTTTGCGATCCCCGGACGTGACTACCGCGGTGATCCTATACCAGAAGAGTACTGCAGGGTAGAAGTGCTGACGGTCATCCCAGTCGACGAGGATGACATGCTAGAAATTTCTGGTCCCGAGGGTATTGAGACACTCGGACAGGCCATTAATAATTTCATCCTGTGGCCTCGAAGAGATGTCCAGTTGACCTAGCCACCACCTTCCACAGAAGCCCTACCAAAAACACAGGAGTCAGCACCTGATCTCGACCGTCAATAGGATCCAAACCCACTATCACCCCCTGCTGCCAATCCTTCAAGAACCCCACCATCAACATCGAAACCAATAGGATCTCCGCCACAAACAAGTACACCAGTCCGTGAGCCTGCTTCGTCCCCACCACCTCAAGACATGGAAGCATCACCTTGGACACCACCGCCGCTACCAAAGAAGACCCAAGAAAAACCCACTAAGAAGAGGAAATTTTCTGTTCCCAAATTGGTTTCCCCATTCGAGCCGAAGAAGAAAACAGCTGGCACTGCCAAATTTTTGGAAAGGATTGCGCTTTCTCGTAAGTCAAGTACCGTGGACTTAGCTGAGCAAGAGAAGGTAGTAGAAGAAGCAAAGATCTGAGCACTAAAGATAGTGAGGCCAACATGGGATGACTATCAAAATGTCCCTGATAAATATGTACCTGGCAGGCCTCTACTGAGTTGGGAACGACTCCAAAAGCTCCCGCCTGGTATAAAAAGACTTTATGACTGGTACATGCGAGCTGCTTTCATAAGTGAACGAGACACGGCTTTCGTTACTTTTGAGGACATATGGTTGATGATGAACCTTAAGCGGCTCGACGTTCAGCTCGTCACGCTATTTGCATTGTAAGTGTACCTCTCGTACTAACATGAACTTTTGTTTATTATTATTGACTTCTATTTTGTGCCTTGTAGAATACAATATGATCAAGACGAGTTCGTGTACGGTCCTGGACCAAACAAGAATGAATTCAAACGGACTGGATACCTAAGCCCAAAAAAAATATGCGAGAATGAGCACACCTTCTGAATTGGTGATGACAACGATAAATTGAAGGGGTTATCAAAGAAAGACAAAGAAAGGAGAATCAAAGATTTAGAGAAGGATCATGAGACTAGATACGTCACCTACATAGGCAATGCATTGCTCCAAAGACAAACATAGGGAATACGTAGTTGCCCCTTATAACTTTAGGTAAGTATGGGTTCATATACATACATCAGCTTAAGTATCGGTTTATATAAATGCATAACAACTCGGTTTCAATCGCGGCGCAAATGCGACCACCGGATATGCTTCTTCATTTATCCTAGGGACGGAAGGGTGCTGGTCTTTGACTCCGCCGACTGCCCACGTGAAAGATATGCAAAATTCCAAAGCATCGTAGAACGGTAAGTCGACAAAATGTAGCATGTATCTTTTAATCGATGAGAGTTTAAGATTGCTGCTAAGCGATTCTTTTTGAGATCATAGATGTTGGAGATTCTATAAACTAAGAGGTGGAGTGTTTGACGAGTCCATGGCCGGGTAGGAAATAAGATTTTTTCACAAGTGGCCGGTACGTAAAATTATAAATCAATATCATGCATGTTACATATATAAGATGTAAGTAAATAACTCTATGCAATTTATGTAGTGCCACAAGCAACCAATCGGTTCGGCCTTTGTGGATTCTACACGTGCGAGTTCATGAGAACGGCCGGACGGTATATCGGGGAACCCTAATAAGGTATCACTAATAGTAACGTTTGTATTTATATCATTAACAATGTAAATTTATTTAGACACATGGAAATATATATAATGCTTACAAACTTCCTTTTTAGGCGTATCAAGAAGCGGAGTCTGAAACCTTCGACGACCTAACTCTCTGCGGAATAATTGAAGATCTCTGCTCATTTATCTTGAGAGAAATTATTCCTACAGAGGGAAAATACCACCACCCAGAAAGCCCCTTAGCGAAACCAGAGTTCAGAGCGCTAAGGGACATTAGCGCTCTGAAATTAAGTCGAAATGATTATTAGATTCCTCTATACTGTAAATTGTATTATCATATGGTGGCCAGAAAATAATTTTGATGTATACAATGTATGATGTAATTAAATTGATAATGATGTATATATGTATATAAGTATTGTATAGTATAAATACTTTTGCTTGATGTATTTCTTATAATTAAATAGCCTTTGTATTGATCATAGTAAGAGAGAAAGAGAGGAGGGGAGAAGGGAGGAAGATGAGGGGTGAGAGGAGGGAGGGAGGGAAAGAGGAGCGAGGGAGGGGGATAGAGAGGAGGGATAGAGAGAGAGGAGAGGGCGCCAATTCAAAAAATAAAAATTCAAATAAATTTTGGCGGGAAAACATTTCTATTGGTGGTTCAACTAACCAAACCGCCTGTGGAAATTCCATTTCCACTGGCGGTTCCTTATGTGAACCGCCAGTGGAAATGCTATTTTTACTGGCGGTTGCTTATGTAAACTGCCTATGAAAATGCATTTCCACAGGCGGTTTTCAAGCAACCGCCAGTGAAAATACAACATTTTCACTGGCCTCTTGCACAGGCGGCGGCCCAAAACGCCAGTGGCAAGGCGTCTAGAACCGCCTGTAAAAAACATTTGTGTACTAGTGTAGTGCTGGGTGCTGTAAAAATAGTGAACACTTACCAATGATTAACTGATGGAGTAACTGACCTACAAAGAGCTCTTTCAACTAGAAAACACTTTTGTGGTAACCAAATACAGGATTTTGCAAAAATAACCGTGGTTTCGTCGAAGACAGTAAATTACTTATTGCAATGCTGTAGTTTCGGAATATCATATATGTTAAAACCATAACACTTTCCTCATATGCATTCAGTACTAATTATTTCAAACTGGGTCCTCCCTATATATATACTTCACGAGTAAGCTTTGTTGGTCCTACAGCTAGTTTAATTTTAGCAAAGCATTACTCTCTCTTTTTTTTGTTTTTTTTTGCGTCTTCCAAGCATCACTCTCATAAGTCATACCCATGGTTGCTTCCACTCGATCTTAATAATATATAGCCCCCATGAACTTGTCAAAATCAGCATTATATTAGTGAGTTCCATGCATTTAATAAGAATGGTAGGCATTAGGAATCTGGTGTGGTCATGGCCCAACCAAGAAACAAATCAGTTCCATGCCCATGTCGCGTTGAATGAAAAGTGGGTGGCTCCACCTCCACCAAAGCACTTATCCACTGCCCGAAGCTGCCAGCACACACCAAATGATATAATAGCATATTCACAATTGAACAACAAAGTTTACCACAAACTGCCATTAGCTCTGCTTTGTTTACAGAAATTATTAGTATTATTCACTAGTACACAGAGTATTTGTGTTGACGGTGGGATTTCATTTTTTACAGGCGGTTTTAGTTGACAAACGCCTCGCAAATCGACCAGCGCTCCCCGGACTTAGAACCGCCCGGTGGAAAAGTAATATCATCGGGCGGTTCATTATATAACCGCCCGGTGCAAATGGTCACATTAACACTGGCGGTTTGCATAATGAATATCAAATATCTGAAGAAGGGTAGGGATCCAACGAGTAAGTATAAGATCACCGCTGCTCAGTGGGCAGATTCGTGGCTCAGAAGGAAGATCCAACTTTCCAAGCCAAGAGCGAAGCCGCTTCAGAGCTAGCAAAGAAGAATAAGTACCACCACCACCTTGGCACAGGTGGTTACAAGAAACAGATTCAAGTGGCGGGCGGAGGAGGAAGAGCTCAAGAAACAAGGCAAGCCTGCCCTCTCGGAGGAAGTTGGTGAGAGGACGGCGAATTGGTGAAAGCTAGAGGAACAAAACAAACTTCTACCGATTTGAACTGTCCCCGATGAAATGACACCGACAAGAGAGAAAATTGTGGAATTGGCCGCGGATGTCAAAGAGGGAAGATTCAAGCCACAAAGGGAGAGGGACATCTTGACTATAGGTCTAGGCAACCCTGAGCATCCTGGTCGTGTACAAGGAATATCATCGAAGAGGGGATGGAAAGAGGGATTTGGTGAAGAGTGGTTGGGCATGTACAAGAAAAAAGATCGATACAAGGAACATATGAAAGATTTCTATGAGGAGCAGGCTAAGGAACAATTCAACAAAATGATGTCGATTTCCTAACAAATCCCGATCCTAAGATAATCTGAAGCTAGCTAGTGCAATGTCCGTTTCAATGCCCAAGCACACAAGGTCCGCAGATGCAGATCGTCCCCCGCGACAAAGAAGCGTTTGGTCCTCGAGGGAGATGATTCCTGCCATGTCCACACAATCACGGCTTTCCAAGCGGTGTGGGGTCTCACGGGCAACAAAGACCGCTTCCCGGTGGATGATATCGGCACCGACACCCCGCAAATTGCTGATACGATATAGTATGAAGCATGTTCGCACAAAGGAAGTTGCCACGGGCTTTGCAATCCCGGGACGTGACTACCACCATACCATCATACCGTAAGAGTACTGCGGGGGTAGAAGTGCATACGGTCGTCCCCACGGCTATGAGGAAGATGTGCTTGAAATTCCAGGCCCCGACAATGTTGAGACACTCGGACAGGGCCATTAACACTTTCATCCTATGGCCTCGACGAGACGTGGAGTTGACGCAGCCACCACAACCGCAAAGCAACCACCAACCGCTGAAGTGTTGCCGAGAAACTCAAGAGTCACAAAGATGTGGAAGTTGTTCGGACCCAACCCCGATATCACCATGTCCCCAATCTCCTCCACCTAATATACAATCACCGCTAGCCAATCCCCTGTTGAAACCCCACGGTCATCACCTAAACCTACGGGATCTCCACCACCACAAGCCAATCCTATTGAAACCCCACCATTCAATGATCCAGCTCGTGCTTCCCCACCACCTCATGACCTCGAACAATCGCCTTGGACACCACCACCGCCCCCAAAAAGATCCAAGAGCCACCAAAGAAGAAATTTTCGATTCCCAAATTGATCTCCCCTTTCGAGCCAAAGAGGAAAAACCTTTGGAACCGCCAGGGTTTTTATCGGGGATTGCACAAAGCCGCAAGTCAAAGATCGTTGACTTAGCCGAAAGCGAGGAGAGGTCGTCAAAAAGGCCCGAGAGATCAATGTCGCATGATCGGGAAGCCCACATGGGAGGATTATGAAAACGCCCCCGACAGATACATACCGGGGCAGGCCTCTCCTTAGTTGGGAAAAAACTGAAGAAACTACCACCGGTATAAAAAGACTACATGATTGGTATATGAGAGCTTCTGCCGCAGGCATCGACATGATCCAAGTAAGCATACCACCCCTCGCTTTCAGAAGTGAACGAGATACCGCTTTTGTAACCTTCGAAGACATTTGGTTGATGATAAACCTCAAGCGGCTCGATGTTCATTTTATAACATTATTTGCATTGTAAGTCTCACTCGCCCTAACATGTTCATCCTTTAGTATTATTGAGTTGTATTACTAAGATATCCCTTTGATGACATGCACTTGTGCCATGCAGAATGGAATATGATAAGGACGAGACCACTTACGGCCCTGGACCAAACAAACATGAAAGCAAACGAGGCGGGTACCTTAGCCCAAAGAAAATCTGTGAGAACGAGCACACCTTCCGGATTGGTCATGACAGCGATGAATTAAAAGGATTAACAGAAAAAGAAGTGCCAAAGAAGATAGAAGAGTTGGAGAAGAGACACGAGGCTATCTACGCCGCATACATAGGAAATGCATTTCTTCAATTCAAAAAACAGGGAAGTGGTAATTGCACCATACAACTTCGGGTAAGTCCGAGTGTATATATAAAAATCACGTTAACAATATGAATAGAAACACCGACAATTCTGGTCCATTCTTGCGGCGAATTAATCGGATATGCTTCTATATCTATCTTAGGGACGGAAGGATCTTTGGTCTTTGACTCTGCAGATTATAGACCCGAAAAGCTATGCAACGATCACGACCATCTTGGAACGGTAAGCTAACAGCCTTGTATACATACTTTTATAGCTGAAAATTACGAAAAACTAACTAATTCTATTTGAGACCATAGGATTTCTGGTGGTACAAGATCAAGGGTGGGTAGTTCGACTTATCCAGAAAGGGCGAGGAACTAAGAATATTTCATAACTGGCCGGTAAGTAAGATATGAAGCCAGATCATGTATGTACAGTACGTAGTTAAGACGATGTTGCAAGTCAATAACAACTTCTCCTCTATGTAGTGCCACAAGCAACCACCTGGCTCGCATTAATCGTGGATTCTACGTGTGCGAAGTTCATGAGACTAAACGGACGGTACCGCAAAAAACCCTTATAAGGTATAACAAATAGTCACACTATATTAATGTCGTTACCAAGTGCAAACATATGATGTCTACAAACTTCCTTTCCAGGCGGTTGCAGAATCATCCAAGCCCAAACACCTCACGGAAAAAAATCTATATGAAATAGTCGAGGATCTGTGCTCCTTCATCATGAAGGAAATCATTCCAAGCGAGGGGAAATACCACGAACCGGATAGCATCTTAGCGAGGCCAGAGTTGAGCGCTAAGAGAGATTAGCGCTCTCAAACTAAGTCAAGATGATTATTAGAATCATCATATCATTTGCGATGAAAAACTTTGTTGTCGTGGCCACAAAATAACTGTGATGAATACTGATGTATATATAAATGTTGTAATTAAATTAAATTGTTAATGGTGTGTATATGTATATAATTATATTGGTCCTTTGTAGCATAATTTAATAGCCTTTTGTATTCCTATCATTGCATGTAAAGATCATTGACATAAGAATAGAGAGAGACAAAGGGAGAGGGAGAGGGACAGGGAGGGAAGGAGGGCGTTTCACATTTACAAATTCAAATTTAAAATCGGCGAAAAAAATATTTTCACAGCGGTTGGCATAACCAGCCCTTTGTGCAAATAGTATTTCCATCGGGCGGTTTGTGCTGTTAACCGCCCGGTGAAAATACTATTTTCACAGGCGAAAGAGCTATGTCAACCGCCTCGTGAAAATTGATTTCTTGGCGGTTGACAGCAGGACGCCACTCCATTTCCATGGCCTCCCCTTGACAGGCGGTACCCCAGAACGCCTGTGAAGAGGCGTCTGGAACCGCCTGTACAAATGCTCTTTGTACTAGTGTCAGAGGGCGGGGGGATGTGGTTTCAACGAGAGCACTAGCATCACCACTAAAAGGAGAAGCATTTGTAATAACCTAGGGAATAGTGCAGAAAGCTAAGGGGTCATCAGAGAAGTCTGAGACCTAGCACGTATAGCTGAGTTACCACCTCTCCATGCTGGACTTCTACACCGACATCAACTCGGTAGCGGGCATGCCTGGATACAGCAGGCCGAGGCCTGTCTTCAGTTAGTTACATCTGGCCAAAGCGATCAACAACAGTTGTTAGTGCTTGGAGTTAGTCCAATCTAGTTTGGGCCAAAAAAAAAAAATACAAGAGGAAACGAAAGTTTGCAAAAGAGAATGTCATGAGCGTTGGTGGAGAGTTGGTGACGTCAATTGCCTTCCTTCCTGTATAAGTTGGTATAAACCTTGAATTCGCAAGAATCCATGTCTTACATCGAAAATCGCTCATGACTAATATACAAGGAATAGTATAATGCATGCATTTTGTCAAAAATGGTGCTATATATGATATGACACATCTGTTCGTTGTAGAAACTAATAGTGAATGCGTATCATGACTACTACTCGAAACTGAAATAAGCATTCAGGTGTGGGTTGTATTTTTTCCTTCTTTTGAAAAAACATGTGTTGGTTGTAGAGAAATTGTGAAACCAGGAAAAATCAAGTTACTGAATCAGTGGAAATTATGGTTTTGCTACCGTTTTGGGTTTTTCATTACTGTATCAAACCGGTTACCATAGAATAGACAAGAAAATTATGGTTTTCCTATCCGTTTGGATTTTCTTTTGTTTCTTTACATCTCACATAATAAAATTCTAGAGGAAAAATGTATGGCAGGGAAAAACCACCAAAAATCCAACTGGACTGTGGATGACGAAAAAGGAAAAAACATATAAAAATCACATTACATGCACAAGATCGCTATTTTTATACTGCTGCTTTTAGAAGAATCTGGTGCTGAAGCTCTTTGTCTAAGGCCTTGTTTAGATGGTGGAGAGATTGAAAAGTCCTGTAGCACTTCGTTTTTATTTGGTAAATATTGTCCAATCGTGGCCCAACTAGGCTCAAAAGATTCGTCTCGTGATTTACAACCAAACTATGCAATTAGTTATCTTTTTATTTATATTTAATGCTCTTTATATGCGGCAAATCATTTGTAAGAGGAGAAAGATTGAAAAGTCCTGTAGCATTTTGTTTGTATGTGGTAAATATTGTCCAGTCGTGACCCAACTAGGCTCAAAAGATTTGTCTCGTGATTTACAACTAAACTGTGCAATTAGTTATTTTTTTTATTTATATTTAATATTCTTTATATGCGGGTACAAATTGATGTGATGGAGAGAGAGTGAAAAAACTTGCAATTTGCAGGTGTATCTAAACAAGGCCTAAGTTTGCATGGAGATCTCCTGGGGCTTACAGACTAGAGTCCATGATAAGAATGGTTCCCTTTCATTCCCTTTGCCTCTCATTTCTAGTATATTTCGACAATGGTTCTTGAGAGAAGCAACCAACCCGTTGTATTTTCTTTTTTAAACTGTTTTTCACAACAGTTTTCTTGTTGCCCTTGTTTCTGATTGTAAATGTTAAAAAAATTTAGCACTGTAGCATTTTGTTTGTATTTGGTAAATATTATTCAATTGTGGACTAATTAGGCTCAAAAGATTTCACTAGTACAAAAATAATTTCTGTTGACACTGAATTTATTTCTACTGGCGGTTTTAATTAATGGACATCAGTGGATATTAAACGGTGGGACCAAATGGACCAAATTATGAACCGCCTGCAGAAATATATTTCTAGGCAGTAGAAATCCTGGGAAGCAACCGCCCAATAGAAATGAGTGCTATCTCTACTGGGGGTTCCTTAAGAGCACCGCCAGTAGAAATACCTTTGAATTTTAAAATTTGAATTTTTCAAATGACTTTAAATGGAAAAACACTCAACGTGAAAGTTGTAGATCTTGAAAAGTTATGAAGCTTTGTAGTTGAAAATTTTTTCATTTGAATGAATCTAGTTGGGGATAATTACCTCTAAAATTTTAAATTTCAAACTCATTTTTTTTAAAAAAGCCTCAGATGTAGAAACACTCTAAATAAAATTTATAGATTTCGAAAAGTTATGAAAATTTATAGTTTACCACTTTTTCATTTGAATTCATTTTGACCCTCAAATATTCAATTTTCCTTCAGGTTTGTGGTTTGTATAATATGTGAGGAATAAAAATGAGATCTAGACAGTATAAGGGAGGGATCGTTTGAGGGTGAGGTTGCAGGTTCGAATCCCACCGGCCGTGTATTGTGCGACTTGTGACTTCGAAGATGGGTGGGCAGGTGCCTCTCTCGGTTTCAAAAATATTTTTTGTCTTTGTTTGCTATTTTTTGGAGCCAAAAACATAAATTCTGGACAACGTTTTTTTTATTGACGATGGTTTTAAAAAGGGGCATTATGCTATGCAAACTAGGCTCTTGTGCAAACTATGCAAACTCTAATCAAGATCACATGAATCTAATCCGATGGCTGGTAATTTTAGCACTTAAATCCCTCTACTCATCCCATCTGGCTGTTGCAAAACACCCCCATGAGTGGGAGGGTTTAAGTGCTAAAATTACCAACCATTGGATTAGATTCATGTAGTCTTAATTAGAGTTTGCATAGTTTGCACAGGAGTTTAGTTTGCATAGCATATGTTGCCTTTCAAAAAACGCCAATGGAAATAGCTCAATGGCCTCTCCCACTGACGGATTGAAAAACGCCAGAACGTTAGAACCTCTCGTGAAAATATTTTCTACACTAGGGTAATGCGGTTGCGCCTGCTAGATTTTGATCACCTAGCAAATTCTAGATCTGGCGTGTGGTCTTAGCTCGGGACGATTTTGGCCCCGAGCCATACGGTTGGAATCATTGTGTCCTAGCTGAGCCCCTGAGCTTGGAGTAATGGAGGATCTGATCTTGTTGGGCTTTCTTCTACGATATCAAGGACATCCTTAGGGCCGGGGCTAATAATGGGCTGCCGTGCCACCCGTTTCCTGCCAGTGGGTTATGCGAGTCCACTAGATTGGTGTAGCCACCGGTTGATTCAGAGAGTCATAGTTCATCAATCCGTACTCTTCGCACGGGCTAGTATCTTAGAAGACCACTAATAGAAATCATACTCAATATTTTTTCTTCACTAATGTTCCAAAATAATAGCTTTAAAAGGTACTTTATATTCTATATTCCATTTTGATAATCTATCAATTATTGGTTTTTATGTACTTTTAGTCCATATCCATCACTTTTCTTCTTTACATAGCACCTATATTTATCTTCAATATACATTTAGTTGAAATGTTTGTTACTATGATGATGACTCTATGTACAGTCTATATTTTGAGGACATAAACCAAAATTTTGATTCTTTTAAAAAAATTTGAGCTTATTAATTGCAAAGATACAACAACTATTATTTTGATGACATGAACCTAAATTTTGATATTTTTCCAAAATTGAGCCTATTAATTTCAAAGATAACAGTAGTGGCAAAATGTTTGAGGTTCCTATAAGAATCTCAGGATCTACCTTTTTATTTCTAGTGGTACCATTAGTAATAAGTTGTAGGATTAATCTTTTCTTGTAACACGATATGAATTTAGTTGAAACATAAACTTAAAATTTATACTCTTATCACTTTATATATATTAAAAAATCTCATATTTTTATATTATATTAAAAAAAAGCTTATATTTTAAATTTTAGCTTTTGATCACATGTTAATTATGAATTTAATATTATATCACATATTTAAATTTTTATTTTTATTTTAATAAAAAAATATTCTAGATCCTAGGCTACCCTCTTAGTTCTTACAATGATATAAATAAATTTTGAGTATGCACCAAGGCACCAAAGATGTTGAATTTATTATATTGTATGTATTAATATTGTTTTATTAAACAAATAATTCTCAGACTTAAATCTATTATATTCATTTGATATAATATTCCAATCAAATAGATAAATACGTGCAAGTTTTTCATCATGAGTATTAATATAGCTTAAAGTGAAGTGTATGTGTCATTACAATATGATTTGGTAAGGATATTTTGCATGCTTGATAAGCTTATAAAATAAATATTTATCCTATTGTTTAAATGTTTCCATAGTCTATGTAGTGCAACATAGCTTTGTGCATATAGTTTTCAACTAAATATTGGTCGTAGTGTGCATTTTGCATTTCAAATAGCGTTGTGCATATATTGCACTTTATGGGTGTTGAACTATTCTTCATAATATCATATATTACCATTTACATGTAGATTTGAGGGATTTTAAATATTTTTTGTAATGGTTGAGATGGATAACTTAGGTACAAATTATATAGGTGTACCGTATATTACATTACATTATCATTCGTAATCCCAAGTATGGTTAGTACGAATGCAAATTTAGGGTTCAAAGAATTTTCTTTCGTAATGATAGCTGCGAATAATTTATTAAAAAATTATGATATCAGTTAGTTATTTTTTATAATTTTGGCGATTCGAAGTTTCTCGATATGTGTTTCTTCGATAACTGCATGGATTATGCTAACATATTTTTTCAGCATCATTAACATGCAAACTCAAAGTAATTTAATGAAGTTATATTATTTACATGAACCAAAATATTATAATTCTTGGTCAATAAAGGTTATACCAAGACATATTCATTCAAAGTAATCCAAGACTCTTCCTTTCATTCTTTTCGTGGTCTAATCTCATCTAAAGCTTCACTGGCCATACCAGAATAGTACTAAACCTCCATTACCTTTTATATATATTAAGACATGGCCAAAGATAACACAGTGTTCTAGACTACATTTTGACTGTTTATTTATATTATATTATTTATATTTATAAATTTATGATATTTAGATAGTATAGTCAATCACCAATTTAACCGTATCAAATTTATAGTATAATAAATACAATTGTTAGCTAAATTATTGGTAAATTTTTTTAAAGTATATTTAATCACCAATATATCCTATTTAGATAGTACATTTATGCATGCCTTATAAAAGATAACGAAGGGAGTATAAAAGAAGTACTCCAAGACAACAAATTAAATTATAAGTAATTATGGGATGGTGGAGTTTAGTATGCTATAGGGAAGGAATTAAATTGTAATTATGGGATTTAGCAAGATGATCATACTTTTATTCTATTGGTTCGGTGCCAGCATTGATGTAGGTGCCATAGACGCTGGAAGTCGTGGCACAAGCGGCCTGCGTGTTTGCATCTGTCTTGCGCGTACGACCGTCAATTTTGCACATATATACTTGCTGAGTATGTACGGATGCGTGAACGACAGGCAGATGCATACGTCAACATGATGCATACACGGCGCTTAGAGCTCAGCTGGCTTTGGGTCCTGATGTGCACGTCCGACGACCACGCCGACGTCCCGCCTCCTATCTTCACGTCACAGATACTGTTAGGCTGGAGTCTACCAGCAATATGTCAGAACGACGTCTCCCGCAATCTAACGCCATCTCGATCATTTGCGCCCAACACTTGTCGACCAGATTTGTGACACTGGCGGCCAACGTACATGTTATTGTGCAAGATTGGATCGATCGGAGAAGATAATAATAAGATTAGTTTTATATCTCACCCATCATAGAGAATGACATGAAGCCGTTGTCCTTTGTTGAGCCTCCTACTCCTGATCGACCATTGTCCAGCTGGCTTGTCTGGTTTAGATGCAGGGCTGCGAGGCACTGCTCGATGGAACAACGCCGCATGTGCCTTTGGTGAAGAAGCCGGACGACGCCGCCATGATGGATAAGGGAGGAGGTGTAGTGGGTGCCACGGCCTCCTGGAAGCCATCGGACGGGGGTAGGGAAAAATACGTATCGTTTCTTTTCTTTCTTGTATACGTGGATTTTAAAATAACGTTTTTTTTATTTTTGTTTATAATATAATGGCAGAGTGGGTAATAATTTTTTTTTTTAAAAAATAAAATAGATCTAATGGTTACGGATCGACTGGAACTGTAGATTTAATGGCTAGATGTTTCTGATTAATATAAGAATTTCTAGTATTTATCTTTTTTCCTAGCGCATTTGGTGAGAATTAACGTGGTGGTTTTGTTGGGGGCCTCTAATTAGTAATAGTAATTTTTAAAAAATAATATAGATCCAATGGTTACGGATCGATTTGGAACTGTAGATTTAATGGCTAGATGTTTCGATTAATATAAGAATTTCTAGTATTTATCTTTTTTCTTAGCGCATCTGGTGAGAATTAACATGGTGGTTTCGTTGGGGCCTCTAATTAGTAATAGTAATTTTTTAAAAATAAAATAGATCTAATGGTTACGGATCATTTGGAACTGTAGATGTAATGGCTAGATGTTTCTGATTAATATAAGAGTTTCTATATTTATCCCTCGCGCATCCTGTGCTCCCAGGGCAGCGCCGCCGGCCGTCGCCCTTCCCTGTCCCTTGGAGGCCGTCGCCCCTCCCTCTCTCTTCAACGCTGCTACGCGCAGGGCCACAACTGAGGGTCGAGGCCATCGCCGCCCCTCCTCTCCCGGTCTCCCCATACGCCGCACTCCCCGTACGCCGCGATTTCTAGATCGGACATAGCACTGCTGTGGTGAGCCGCTTTTTTCTAGTCCCGATGGATGTGCTTAGATGGATGATGGATTTTTTTATTCTGGATTGTGAATCTAGGGTAGGGATGCCCATGGGATACTGGTGGCTCCCGTGACATTGCTGGCGCTCCGCTCGAGCCACAGCCTGGGTTGCCCCTAGCGCAGCTTCAACCTGGTCTGCCCTCCACTCAGGGACACGGGGCCACGTGACGCCGGCCCAAGTGCAGCCCCTAACCCCAAGCGCCAATTCTGGTGCATCCTCCACCCACTCGGTTAGCCCTTTCAAGATTTTCTAATGCTAAAGATTAGAACAGTTGGGCGTGCAGTTCTATTCAGTTTTAGTCTAAGAGAGCAATTATACAGCCAAGAACCAGGGATAATAGCTCGATTTTATTATGTAAATTCCCCAGGGAATGCATCTTTAGGCTTGGTTTTTGAAGGCGTGCCTGACCTTAATATTTGTTCTGATAAAGCATTTTATTTGAAATAATGTTGTTCCATTGAAATTTATATGGTTCCCACCTTTACTCTTTTCTATGTATGAAGTCTGGTATGAAGTTTTTATATATATAGAAACCTATAACGTAGCCAGTGGAGGCTGCATAAGGCTATATAATTGGTGAAATGCAGAACCACATATACTGGCTTTACTAAGCTTTTAGTAGATATAAAGTATTTCAGAAATTATATATTGGCTTCACAAATTCTTTCTATTGATTGTGCTGTAAGCTTCTAGTTTTTGAGGGATTATTTGCATCTTCTGACAGTAGTAAACTGACAATCCATCTTAATCTGATGTAGTAGCCAAATTTTGGCTATCGCCCTATGTCTCTTCCTTTGGCTAACGAAGAAGCAGAAGGTACAGCCCCTGCTCTCTCTTTGCAGAAGGTACGAATGCAATCTTGATCTTGTCTCTATTCTTTGTTCGATGGCTGTTGGTTGTGTAAAGTTGCTGCTAAAAGGACTGAAGCTTGTAAGCTGGCTGCTTCATTGCTGCTTCGTTCTATCTCTTTTTAATATATTTTCTGGAGTAAGCACAACAGATATGTAAACTTAAAAGGCTGAAATACACCCTACAATTATAGAGTGGGAAGTAATACAGACCTGTTTGGTATTTGCACTCTATTCTACTTGCAGATGTGGAGGGAGATAACTAGCTTGTGTGTGCTTGTGTGTATGTGCACCCCTGATCTGAACAATATATCTTCATTTGTGAAGTACATATTTGTATTGTTTTGCCTTCTATACTTGCCTATGCTATCCTCTGGGGTGGCTTAATTAAGCATCTTGTGATACCTAGGCTGCAATGGCACAAATGGATACATGAGTTGTTTTTTATAGACAATAAAAGCACACTTAGTTTTGGTTTCGAAATTAATCATATCATAGTGTCCATCTTTGGAAGGTAACCCTCAAATTAGTGTTTCCTTGGTGCAGGAAATAAGCTTCCTTGGTGCAGGAAATAAGCACCTGTGTTTGCATTCATAATTTCTGATTTTAGCCATTAAGGTGGATAAAAATACCTTTGCTTTATGCCTTTATTATTCACTGCCTCCCCTATTTTTGTCATTCAGTGATTGCCTTGAACAAATTTGTCAATCTACCAACTTCTAGTAGTAAGCTATTGTCCTTCACCACCATAATGTACAGTTCACAACTCATAGGTATCGCATAATTTCCATACATCCAGTTCTGGTTTCTTATGTCATGAAACGTATATTTTGCTAATGCTGTCAATCCATTTTTCATAAACAATTTTCAGTTTAGACTTAGTTCAGGTGGGAGGGGGGAGAGTTGACTTACGGGAGGTGCGCAAGATCAGAGCAGCAGCATGAGGGGTTGCACTCTGATCGTTTCAACAAGGAGATCAACTAAAGTGTGCTTCAATAGCAAGGAGATCAACCAAAGTATGCTGTTTCAACAGCAAGGAGGTCAACTAAAGTGTGCTCACTGATGCAAGACAATATATGACCTGCGGCTGCCATTTTCTAGCTATTTTGTTTTTTCTTTCCTTTTGTAATAAACAGATATGCTTTACTGAATAAAGATGTATGTTACAAATATTGGCTTCAATGAAAACTTGAGATATTTATCCAATTACATGGTTGTTGTCTTACTGAGCTTCTGTGAATCTTGAATGGGTTTGAGATTATATGGTTGATGTGAGATTAATTATGTAACCATGTCAGTTCATAGCGTTGGAGTATTGGTCGGTAAAAAGTTATGTAGCATCAAATCATTGGTCGATATAACTAGTAACAGAACATTAGTCGGTGTAAATAATAGCATCTGACTATCGGTCAGTATAGATGTGTCGGTCGGTATAACTTTACACCAACGCCATTTACACCGTCTAATGGCATCGGTCGGTATAGAGTTATACCGACCGATGGTCGGACTCTAAAACGACTTATAGCGACTCTTTTGTAGTTGCTATAAAAAGTGTGTGGTATAGTGATCATCCATATATCGCTCGGGAGTACCAGTGTATTGGAGGATGGCAAGGTTGCTGAAATTATTTAAATGGATAATAGTACTATAATAATATATACAGTAGGGATTGGAGAAGACTGATCAAAAAGTAAGAAATCACATTTTTTTATCTTTGCACATTGCAAGATATGTAGGTACATATGATCTCTGCACATTGCAAGATATGTAGGTACATATGAGTGCTGAAAGACGACTTACTCAGCCCCCTCGCTTTGTGGCTGGATGACTTAGATTAAGCGACAGTAGCGTCCAACTTTGCTGCTGCATACAGCCACAAGTGCAGCACATGCGCAGCTTGTAGGATGTAGCACAAGTGAGCACAGAAATTAAGTTTGCATGCTGATCAGGCACAAGCGAATCTGGCTTTGACATGTCATGCTACTCGGTAGCTTACACTAGTACACAAAGTATTTGTGTTGACGGTAGTTTTTTTTGTACTGGCGGTTTTAGAAAAACGACGCCAGTGAAAATCAAAAGGCGGGTCCCGCAAGTAGAACCGCCTTTGCAAATAGATTAGCACTGGTGGTTCTCTTAACAAAACCGCCAGTGTAAATAGCCTGATTTACACTGGCGGTTTACTTAAGAAACCGCCTGTGTTGGCCTCGATTAACACAGACGGTTACTTAAGAAACCGCTAGTGTAAATCAGGCTATTTACACTGGCGGTTTTGTTAAGAGAACCGCCTGTGCTAATCTATTTGCACAGGTGGTTCCTTAAGTGAACCGTCTTTGCTGATCCTGCTATATATACCCCTCCCTTCTTCCCCACCAGAACTATAGCTCGCCGCCACCTTCCATTGGAGGCGATTTTGGAGGTCCAGATTTGAGAAGAAACAAGGGGGAGAGGTTTTGATCTTGATTTTTTTGAAGGAGGTTGCTAAGAAAGGTTAGTTTTGATATCTCTCACCTCTTTTTAACCATTGATGCTCAATTCAAGGCACATTTAGGATTTAGGGTTTCACTCTAGAGAGAGAGAAGAGTAACTAGCTTTTTGCCATTTTTGATCAATCTTAGCCATAATTTTGAACTAGATTTTTACTTTTTTATCTAGAATTTGGCCTTTAGAGTTACATTTCCACCATTCTTGCTCAACCCCACCCACTTTTGAGATTTAGGGTTTTACCTCAAGTGAGAGAAGTGTAGCTAGGTTTTTTTATTTTTTTCAATTATTCTAGTCACTATTTATCTAGGGTTTCACTTTTTATCTAGAGTTTAACCTTTAGAGTTTTATTAGGTAATCTTTTTTAAATTTTTAATTATGTTTAGTTTAATTAGCTAGTAGTGATATTTTTAGTGATGATTCTTTAATTAGGGTTTCATTAATTATTACTTACTCTTATTTAATTATTAGTTCATGTGTCATATTAATGATTGAAATTAGTCTTTGTTTAATTATGAAGTTATGTTTTATTAAATTAAGTAGTGGTGAGGCTTTGATTAGGATTTGATTATTTAGTTTTGCTTTAGTTTTTAGGGTTTCATCTAATAAATTGATGCTTTAAATTATTATGTTTAGTTCATTTAGTTATGTTTACTCTTATTTAATTACTAGTTTATTTGTCATATTGATGCTTGAAATTAGTTTTTCTTTAATTATTTAGTTATATTTTGTTAAATTAAGTAGTGGTGAGGCTTTAATTAGGGTTTCATTAATTCGTCTTCTTTTAGTTTTTAGAGATTCATCTAATAAATTAATGCTTTAATTATTTAGTTATGTTTTGTTTAATTAAGTATTGGTGATTCTTTAATTAGAGTTTTATTAAGTAGTCTTGCTTTAGTTATTATTGAGAGGCATATTTATTTAACTATTTCTTTTAACTACATGTGATTCAGCCCCGGACGTGTATTATTTGAGAAACATACAAGTGAGGAGTTCTTTTCATCTATAATCCATTGAAGAAGTTTGTCGATCATCTTAAGGTTTGTTAATAAATATCACAAAACATTCATGTCTTCTTTTTAGTGATTATATTATTTAAATCTATTAAACTCTATAACAGGTAACAATGGACAGAGCATTCTGGATGTATAACTTGGATAGAGTAGATCCATCATACATACCCGAGGTCCGTAGGTTTATCGATGCTGCCAAAAATCATGCTTTCATAACACGGACGAAGCACATATATTGTCCTTGCATAGACCTGCAGAAATCTTGTTGTTTTTGGAGACACAAATCCAATCATGGCTCATCTGGTCTGCCGTGGATTTATGAATGATTACTTGATTTGGACAAAGCATGGAGAGGGTAGCTCTGCAACGTATATAGCTGAAGACCCTGTGAATTTAGGTGGCAATGGCCCAGATATACTTGTTGACGATGTATACCAGTTCGGACACGAGACAGAACACCATTGTCCCCAAGAGAGTGAACATGTTGTGCCCGATGTTCATGATGATGCAAATGTTGGAGGAACCGATGCCAACAGAACTCAGGTGGAGGATGAAGACGTAGAATTGATGGCTGCACTATTGCGTCGTCATACGGATCCATCAATGTTTTTCATGAAAGGGATGAAGGTCTTAGAGCAGGCAGCAGCAGAGCCCTTGTACGATGAGAGTAGGGGTTGCACAAAAGAGTTCACGACATTACAGTCTGTGCTTAAGTTGTTGATGTTGAAGGCTAGGTATGGATGGTCCGATGCCAGCTTCAATGCATTATTGAGTACTCTCAGAGATATGCTTCCAAAGGAGAACAAAGTGCCTGCTAACACTTACTATGCAAAGAAGCTAATCAGTCCGCTTACTATAGGTGTCCAGAAGATCCACGCATGCAGAAACCACTGTATCTTATATCGAGGTGATTACAAAGACTTGGAGAACTATCCAAATTGTAGTGCAAGTCGGTACAAGACAAAAAAAAGACTATCTACAAGAGGAGAATGCAACTTCTATTTCTAAAGGGAAGAAGAGAAAGAAGACCCAACAGAGTTCAAAACTCTACAACAAAGAAAATGAAGAAGAAGACTATTATGCCCAGAGAAGGGTTCCTGCTTTGGTGATGTGGTATCTTCCGGTAGTTGATCGTCTCCGGTGTTTGTTTGCAAACCCTGAGGATGCAGAGCTTATGACTGGCATGCTTCTTGACAAGCACAAAGTAGATGAAAAGCTTCGACATCCTGCCGATGGGAAGCAATGGCAAAAATTCAATGCTGACCACCCAGAATTTGCTAAGGAGACAAGAAATGTTCGGTTCGCACTATGTACTGACGGAATGAATCCAATCGCCGAAAGGAGTAGCACGCATAGCACATGGCCGGTGCTCCTCACTATCTACAACCTCCCTCCACACATGTTGCAGAAGTGCAAATACCTTTTGCTGACCATTCTTATTTCGGGACCTACACAACCTGGTGTTGACATGGATGTATTCTTAGAGCCATTAATGGAGGAAATGAGAATATTTTGGGATACAGGTGTCGCCATGTTGGACGAATACCGGAAAGAGTCATTCACACTAAGAGCAATTATTTTTGTTACGATCAACGATTACCCAGCTCTCTTTGTATTGTCAGGACAGTTCAAGGGTAAGGTCGGTTGTGTAGTATGCTTGGATGAAACCTTTTACGTATCCCTCAGTGCCTCCAACAAGATATTATATATGAGACACAGGCGTTTCTTATCGAAAGGACATAGGTACCGCTTGCGAAAGATGGATAGATACTTTGACAATCACGACGAAACAAGGTCCATTGCTCCATCAGGTAATAGTAAAGGTCAAAGAGTGTACGAGATAGTTAAGAACATCAAGTTTGTATTTGGCAAGAAGACAAAAGATGGAAAAGCAAGAAAGGATGTGAAGCCAACTCCTGGGGCTACATTCAAGAAGATGTCAATTTTCTTCAAGTATTTACCATGTTGGAAAGAGTTTGACATACGGCACGCGGTCGATGGTATGCACATCCAGAAGAATGTGTTTGAAAGCATAATTGGTACCTTGCTAGACATAAAGGGTAAGACAAAGGAAGGATTGAGTTCACGTTAGGACCTGGTCAATTTGAAGATAAAACCAGAACTTCATCCCGTGTTGCTAGATAATGGAAAGTACCACCTCCCGGCAGCAAGCTACAACCTGACTACAGATGAGATACATGCGATGTGTGTTTGGTTGAAGAAATTGAAAGTTCTAGCTGGATTTTGCTCTAACATTAAGAGCATTGTGTCAATGAAGGATCTTACACTCACCAACTACAACTCACATGATTGCCATATGATGTTGACAACCTTTCTCCCTATTGCCATCAGGGCTATTAGCCCGGTGTTCTTAAAGATGGCAATCACACGGTTATGCTACTTTTTTAACGAGATATCACAGAAGGTAATTGACCGAGAGCAGTTGGAGTCTCTTCAGGAATTCGCGGTTGAGACAGTGTCACAGCTTGAGATGTGTTTCCCACCATCTTTCTTTGATATAATGGTACACCTTATTGTGCATTTGGTGCCACAAATACAGGCATTGGGTCCCATGTACTTGCATGAGATATGGACATATGAACGTTTCATGTCAATACTCAATGGTTACGTATCCACTCGTGCTCGTCCTGAGGCACCCATGATAGAGGGATACACTATCGAAGAGGCCATTGATTCTGGAGGTCCGTTCTGTAATAATTTCCTAAAAGACCAGATTGCAATAGGTTTGCCTCCGTTCCGACATGAGGGCAAACTACATGGGTGTGGGAGGATGGGCCGGAAATCATTCATCCCATTAGACTATAATATAGTCCTCGAGGCGCATCATAGCATCATGCATCAGCTCTCGATAATGGAGCCTCTAATCACACAACACATTGAAGAGCTAAGCGATCATAACCCTGGGCAAACAGAGGATTGGCTATCAAAGGAACACAAGCATCGATTCACTTCATGGCTAATGGAGCAGAACATTCCAAATGGAGAAATAATTGAGCAACAAACAATCAAGAGGTTGGCAGCTGGACCATCTCGGCAGGTCAAATCATGGCAGACCTATGACATTAGTGGCCTCACGTTTTGTACCACTTCTAGGGACAAAAAAGCATGACGCAAAAAACAGTGGTGTTCGTTACGAGGCCATAAATGATTCAAATGAAAACGCTACATACTATGGCTTCATTGAGGAGATATGGGAACTAGACTATGATTCATTTAAGACGCCCGTGTTTCGATGCCAATGGGTTGATGACAAACATGTCACAGTGGACAACTATGGCCTGAGAGTTCTTGATCTAAGTAAAGTAGGCTACAAGGATGATCCCCGGATCCTTGCTATCCGTCTTGCATGTGTCTTCTATGCCAAACAGATCCTTTCTAAGGAAGAGAAGAAAAGTAGCGACAAGACCAAGCATATAGTTCTTCCTGGAAAGCAACAAGGTTTAGGAGTTGATGGTGTAATTGACCTAGATGACTTCAACCATTTCGAACACATGTCTCTCTTTGAAGATCATCCTTTGAAGATAAAGAATGTTGAGCGTACCATCCCTAAAAATTCATTGCCATGGGTGCACCACGATAGAGAAGGCAGAACAGTAGCTGGCTAGCTAGATTTTATATTAGTCGGTGTCATGTGTAACAATTATCAGTTATAATTTGTACTCATAAATTGGTCTCTCTTGGTATTGCTCTGAACTATTTTAAGTTCTTTTCTTTCTACTTCTTTAAGTCCTTTTCTTTCTACTTATTTAAGTCCTTTTCTTTCTACTTATTTAACCACAAGAAATAATATAAAAGTAATATACTAATAAGAAACAACCTAAAAGAAATAACCTACAAGAAATAACCACAAGAAATAATATAAAAGTAATATACTAAAGGTAATATAAAAATAACAACAAGAAATAATATAAAAGTAATACACTAACAAGAAACAACCTAAAAGAATTAACCTACAAGAAATAACCACAAGAAATATACCTAAAAGTAATATACTAAAGGTAATATAAAAATAACCATAAGAAATAATATAAAAATAATATACTAACAAGAAATAACCTAAAAGAAATAATCTACAAGAAATAACCACAAGAAATATACCTAAAAGTAATATACTAAAGGTAATATAAAAATAATCACAAGAAATAATATAAAAATAATATACTAACAAGAAACAACCTAAAAGAAATAACCTACAAGAAATAACCACAAGAAATAATATAAAAATAATATACTAAAAGTAATATAAAAATAACCACAAGAAATAATATAAAAGTAATACACTAACAAGAAACAACCTAAAAAGAAATAACCTACAAGAAATAACCACAAGAAATAATATAAAAGTAATATAAAAATAACCACAAGAAATAATATAAAAGTAATACACTAACAAGAAACAACCTAAAAGAATTAACCTACAAGAAATTACCACAAAAAATATACCTAAAAGTAATATACTAAAGGTAATATAAAAATAACCACAAAAAATAATATAAAAGTAACCTACAAATAATATAAAAGTAATACACTAGCAAGGAAGAACAAATACCACCACCACCTTGGCACCGGTGGTTAAAAAAAACAAATTCCGAAATGGCAGGCAGAGGAGGAGGAGCTAAAGAAACAAGGGCTTTCTGTGCTATCAGAGGAAGTTGGCAAGCGGAGACAAATTGGCTCAGAGGTAGGGGAACAAAACAAACTGCTACCGGTGTGAACTGTCCCGAAGACATCGCAGCCCCAGCTGATAAGATGTTGGAGCTAGCAGTGGAGGTCAAACAAGGGAAACTCAAGCCACAAAGGGAGAGAGACATCCTGAGTATTGGACTGGGCAACCCTGAGCATCCTGGGCGTGTACGAGGCATCTCCTCGAAGATGGGATGGAAAGAAGGATTTGATGAGGAGTGGGTGGGCATGTATAAGAAACGAGATCAATATAAGGAAGACATGCAGCATTTTTTTGAGAAAAAGGCTAAGGAACAATTCAAAATCATGATGTCGACTTTCTAACAAATCTCGATCCACGGTAGTGTGAGAAGTTAGCTAGTGTAGTGTCATTCAGCGAGATGAGCACACAAGGCCCACAGATGCAGCTCGTTCCAAAGACAACCTTTGCTTGGAGCTCGGGGAGGCGATGCATGGCATGCCCGCTCAATCTGCTCCCTTTCCAAGTAGTGTGGGGTCTACGGGAAACACACACCACTTCCCTGTGGATGACATCGATGGGCCGACACCTTGCAAAATGCTCATACGATATGGTATGAAGCATCAACGTACAAGGGAGATAGCCACGGGCTTTGCGATCCCCGGACGTGACTACCACGGTGATCCTATTCCAGAAGAGTACTATAGGGTAGAAGTGCTGACGGTGGTTACAGGCTACGAGGATGACATGCTAGAAATTCCTGGTCCCGAGGATATTGAGACACTCGGACAGGCCATTCATAATTTCATCCTATGGCCTCGAAGAGATGTCCAGTTGACCCAGCCACCACCTTCCACAGAAGCCCTGCCAGAAACTCAGGAGTCAGCACCGGATCTCACCCGTGAACAGGATCCAAACCCACCATCACCCCCTGCTGCCGATCCTTCAAGAACCCCACCGTCAACATCGAAACCAGCAGGATCTCCTCCACAAACACGTACACCAGTCCGTGAGCCTGCTTCGTCCCCACCGCCTCAAGACATGGAAGCATCGCCTTGGACACCACCGCCGCCACCAAAGAAGACCCAGGAAAAACCTCCCAAGAAGAGGAAATTTTCTATTCCCAAATTGGTTTTCCCATACGAGCTGAAGAAAAAACAGCTGGGACTGCCAAATTTTTGAAAGGGATTGCGCTTTCTCGCAAGTCAACTACCGTTGACTTAGCTGAGCAAGAGAAGGAAGTAGAAGCAGCAAAGATCCAAGCACTAAAGATAGTGAGGCCAACATGGGATGACTATCAAAATATCCCTGATACATATGTACCCGACAGGCCTCTACTGAGTTGGGAACGACTCCAAAAGCTCCCGCCTGGTATAAAAAGACTTCATGACCGGTACATGCGGGCGGCTCAAGTCGGGATCGACGCAATCCAAGTAAACATACCACCAGCTGCTTTCATAAGTGAACGAGATACAGCTTTCATTACTTTTGAGGACATATGGTTGATGATGAACCTTAAGCAGCTCGACGTTCAGCTCGTCACGCTATTTGCATTGTAAGTGTACCTCTCGTACTAACATGAACTTTCGTTTATTATTATTGACTTCTACTAAGATTGACTTCTATCTTCTGCCTTGCAGAATGCAATTTGATCAAGACGAGTTCGTGTACGGTCCCGGACCAAACAAGAATGAATACAAACGGACTGGGTACCTAAGCCCGAAAAAAATTTGTGAGAATGAGCACACCTTCCGAATTGGTCACGACAACGATAAATTGAAGGGGTTATCAAAGAAAGACGCTGAAAGAAGAACAAAAGATCTGAAGAAGGATCATGAGATTAGATACGCCACCTACATAGGCAATGCATTGCTCCAGTACAAACACAGGGAATGCGTAGTTGCCCCTTATAACTTTAGATAAGTATGGGTTCATATACATACATCAGCTTAAGTATCGGTTTATATAAATGCATAACAACTCGGTTTCGATCGTGCGCAGCGACCACTGGATATGCTTTTTCATTTATCCTAGGGACGGAAGGGTGCTGGTCTTTGACTCGGCCGACTACCCACGTCAAAGGTATGCAAAATTCCAAAGCATCTTAGAACGGTAAGCTGACAAACTGTAGCATGCATCTTTTAGAGTTTAAGATGACTACTAACTGATTCTTTTTGAGATCATAGATGTTGGAGATTCTATAAACTAAGAGGTGGAGTGTTTGACGAGTCCATGGCGGGGGAGGAAATAAAATTTTTTCACAACTGGCCGGTACGTAAATTTATGAATCAATATCATGCATGTTACATATATAAGATGTTATTACAAGTAAATAACATGCAATTTATGTAGTGCCACAAGCAACCAATTGGTTCGCTGCACTGTGGATTCTACACGTGCGAGTTCATGAGAACGGCCGGACGGTACATCAGGAACCCTAATAAGGTACCACTAATAGGAACGTTTGTATTTATATCGTTAACAATGCAAATTTATTTAGACACATGGAAATATATATAATGCTTACAAACTTCCTTTTCAGGCATATCAAGAATCGGAGTCCGAAACCTTCGATGACCTAACTCTCTACAGAATAATTGAGGATCTCTGCTCATTTATCATGAGAGGAATTATTCCTACAGAGGGAAAATATCACCACCCGGAAAGCCCCTTAGCGAGGCCAGAGTTCAGAGCGCTAAGGGAAATTAGCGCTCTGAAATTAAGTCGAAATGATTATTAGATTCCTCTCCAACGTAAATTTTATTATCACATGGTGGCCACAAAACAAATTTGATGTAAACCATGTATGCTGTAATTAAATTGTTAATGATGTATATATGTATATAAGTATTATATAGTATAATTACTTTTGCTTGATGTAATTCACATAATTAAATAGCCTTTGTATTGATTGTAGCAAGAGAGAAAGATGAGGGGGGGGAAGGGAGGAAGATGAGGGGGAGAGGAGGGAGGGAGGGGGACAGAGAGGAGGGATAGAGAGAGAGGAGAGGGCGCCAATTCAAAAAATAAAATTTCAAATGAATTTTGGCGGGGAAAACATTTCCACTGGCGGTTCACCTAACCAAACCGCCTGTGGAAATTCCATTTCCACTGGCGGTTCCTTATATCAACCGCCAGTGGAAATGCCATTTTCACTGGCGGTTTCTTATGTGAACCGCCTATGAAAATGCATTTCCACAGATGGTTTTCAAGCAACCGCCAGTGAAAATGCAACATTTTTACTGGCCTCTTGCACAGGCGGCGGCCCAAAAAGCCAGTGGCAAGGCGTCTGGAACCGCCTGTAAAAAGCATTTGTGCACTAGTGTTATCGAAGCTGCAAATTTTTTGTGGACGTAAGGTCTTGAGCCCACGCTGCCTCCCCTATTCATGTGCACGGGTGCACCAGCTGAAAACCTAAGAGGTGAGGGCATAGGATCATCTAGTGTGCTCTGTTTTCTTGATGCCACCCATTCATATGAGACGTAGTAGCAGCTAGTACTGTATGTGGTTTGTGATGTGGAGAGTTGAAGTGGGAGAGGAGATGGATGTGGGTTGTGTCTACTCCGTTTTATGCTAATTTCTCAGGTTCGGGATAGCCATTTGCTAGCTTAGGATGGTGAGATTTGAGTAGGTGGCTATCAATTATTAACACCTTCCAACACGGTGGCCATTGAAAATCCAGTGCGTGGCATATAGAGGATGTAATGCTGGCATGTACGGCATGACGCAGTGCTGGCACATGCATGGTGATCGGTGAAGGCAGCTCATTTAAACGACTGCATACTTTGTACTTTGTAGCCATCAACAGAGAAGATGCAATCTATATTAATAAGCAAACAAGTTGGATCAGATGCATGACTAGAGTAGTGTAGTAGTTTCTCACCCTTGGATTGCGAAATTCTAGCTAGAGAAGTAGTTTTACTAGGGCATCAGGAATGGGATTTGGGTCATGTGCTCAATTATATTGTTGCTACCTATCTACGTGATACTTGTGATCATATCCTCCTAAGCACCTATAAGCACCTGAGACATGAGGACGTGTGCAGGAACAAATTACTAGGATTGATGATGGCACTGCTTGCTGGATCGATCGGTGCAGATTCAATGAAAAATAATCAGTTCCCTCATATATCGTGTACAGTGTCAGCAGAGGAGAATGAAGTATTGGTGGCTCGATTCAGTGAGGAGGTCAAGTTAATTGGCAATCATTGATATAGAACATGATACGGCACCTAGTCCAGACGGTGGGCGGATGTGGTCAAGCAGGAGAATGAAGTATTGTTTCAGAAGAAATCTTTTCTTGATCCAGGTGTTTTGAAGGGCACCTCATTGAAATCAAAACCAATCTGTTAATTCAAAGCCACAATCCGTTTTATTCGAAGTTGGCAATGATGATGTGGCTATGGGGTCTCCAGTTGCAGCTTCAAAATTTCTTTGTGCACAACAGAATATTTTGGGCAGTGATGTTTTGACTCCTCATATGAATTAACAGGTTGGTCCGAGTGCAATTGGCCCGAAGGACAAGGATAAGATCATAGTTATTGCAAAAGAAGATCCGAAATATATCCCAAAGCCAAGGACGGCTTTGTTGCACGGGAAGCAGGATGATAAGCCCATGGCTCCTCAAGTTAATATTATTTAGCTCTGAATAATTTATGAGCTGTCAATATGAAATATCCTTCTTTCATGAAGTTTGGTGCATTTTCATTTGATAGAAGGCAAAACATGATGAAGGAAGGAGATTTATCTCGTAATACGATTATGTCTATGAAGCTAATATTTAAAGGAGCCAATTGGTGCAGGAAACAAAGTTAATGAGATTTCACCAATGTGACCAGCATAATACATATGGCCAGAATGTTTTATAGCTCGTATTATTAGTATTAGACTAGCAAAAATGCTCGTGCGTTGCAATGGGAGAAAATAAGGTATGAAATTGTAATGAAAAAAAAAGAACATAAACAATATATGTGTGCGTATCTTTTTTATAAATTATAAACTCAATTAAATACCATGTGTCGCGAGTTCATTCAGGATCTATAAAAAATTGTTATTCTAATCTTTAGTTTAAAACGATAAGTTACTTGTCGATATTTCAAGTACGGTTATTATGCGTTGCACTGGTGATTGCATATAGTTGAGACACTTTATTTAAACCGGACTAACAAGAAACATCTCAAGATATTAGTTTGCATTTAATTAGTTAGACCATCAGTTCAAACCAGCTTTTTACGAAAACAATAAAGGTTCAGGTCTCTCTTTATTCTTTGTTGTTCACATGTATTTATTGGAACGTGATGAATGAAAAGAATATTATAAACGTTGTAAATAAAATTACAATGAAAAAACGGACGGCCCAATGTGCCATAGGCGACTTGAGCAAAGATAAAATATAAAACCAATAAAGAAAAATAATCTAACACAAGAAAAAGAAACTAAATGAGTCCACAAAAAAAAAATGACCAGACCCTGAAGTATACAAAACAAACTCTGCATACTTTAATATGTATAAAGGAACAAGGCTCTTTGAGGTTTAGCACCAGAATAAAATTTACACTACAACTATATTTATATTTATATTTATATTTATATTTATATATTTATATTTATATTTATATTTATATGTAAATTAGGATTTCTATTTAGTTTACTCGGAATCGAATGACCTATTTGAGCAATCAACAAAATTTAATATTGTATACAATTCAAAAGTGTAAAAAGGAAAGGTGGTAGCTATATGTGCAAAATATATATTCTATAATCTATAATTAATCAGGGAAAAGACACAGCCAACCAGGTAGCTACCACATATAAAGAATATGTTTAGAGGGAAGAGATTGGATTTGATTTCCATAAATGTATATAGATTTTGATTTGATTCCCCGATATATATATAGAGAGAGACCTAAATAGGTCAATCCGTCTGTAGGTTCTCTGGTTTGCATGGTGAGGAAGGTTTTATTAATAGCAAAATTCTTTATTAATATATAATTATTATTAGGTGCAATCCGAGAAGGGAAAGGAAAGGTCATGGACCAGTCTATGGCGAACTGTTTGATTGGTGAACAGTAACATAAATATAAATTAAATATAGTATATTTAAATTTCTACGTGAATTAGGATTTCTATTTAGTTTAGCCATAGTCGTTGAAGGGACTTATTTGGATTAGAATTGGTAGCTATTCGGATATCCAATGTAGACATATGTCTTAGATTGAACTTGGTTACATTACTAAAAAAAAATTTTCACAAGGCACTTTGAAATGGGCCTCGGAGGCGGTTGGCCTCAAAAACCGCCTCGTAAAATAGATTAACCGAGGCGGACAACCTTAAAATAACCGCCTCGGTTAATCTATATAACCGAGGCGGTCATCCTAGCGCAACAGCCACGGTAAATCATTAACCGAGGCGGTTTACTGTAATACAACCGCCTCGATAAATTAGGCCCGGCCCACAAGCCCACCCCAGCCCACTACCATTCTAGTATATAAAGCAAATGACAAACCCTAGCTACTCACACTCTTTCTCCTCCCCCCCCATTCCACAGCGCCAGCAGCCGCTCCCCTACGCCGCCCACTCCAACTCCACTCCCCTACGCTCGGCCCCTTGCCGGAGCCGGACCCAGCTCGCCGGAGCTGGCCTCCCCTCCCAACGGCAGCTCCCCTCCTCGACGGCGACTCCCGTCCACCTACTCCGGCATGGCGCCACGGCCCCTCCTCCGGTGGGTCCGAAGGCTGCCCGGCAGGCAGCGCCACGGCGGCGGAGGTACGGCAGCAAATCCACGCGCCCGCGGCCTCCCCGGCGGCGGTTGCCTGCGGCCGCCCTCTCTGACGGCGAATCCATTCGCCCCGCGGCCTCTCGGCTGCGGATCCGGGTGCGGCGTCTTCTCCAGCCGGGGCGGATCCGCTCGCCCGCGGCCCCTCGGCAGCGGATCCGCGCCCACGGCCTCTCCGGCGCGATTCGACCGCAGCCACCTCTCCGACGGCTGATCTGGGCGCGGCGGCCTCTCCAGTGCGGATCTGGCGTGGCGGCCTCTCCCGGCTGCGGATCCGGCGCGACGTCTTCTCGCGGATTCACCCACGGGGCGGTCTCTTCGGGCTGATCTGAGCGGGGCGGCTCTCCGGCGGGCGGATCCGCACACGGCGGTGGTGCGAATCCGGGCTCGGCGGTGGTGCGAATCCGGGCTCTCCGGCGGCAATGGGCTCGGGAGGCCGATGGGCTCGGGCGGGCTTTTTCTATTTTTTTTTTTTTTCTGTTTGATTAACCGGCGGGCATCCAACCGCCTCGGAAAAAGGTCACATTTACCGTGACCTTCGATCCGAGGCGGTTGTGAAAACCGCCTCGGTTAATCACTTTTAACCGCCTCTGTTAATCTTTTTAAGTAGTAGTGTTAAAGACTCGTCATCTGGTATATGACATGGGAGTATTAGTTGGAGTAGGACTCAAACTCTACATCTACAGAGTTAGTTAGAAGAGGACCAGACCAAAAAATAGGTAGAGAGAAATTTATCTTTTTATTAATAGGTAAGAAGAAGATATGTATTTTAAAAATAGGAGTTGGACGTTTCTTTGGCAGAGTCAGGTAGGGAACTCAACCAACATAGTGTGCCCGGATCATTTCAGTATACATTTGTTTGATAACAAATAATTCACAGCCCGTGCGGATCAGTTGCAACCGAGATATAGCATCAAGACGGAACTCGAGTGAGTTGCAGAAATTAGGTGTGGTACTATTTATCTGAGCCCAACAGCCGGAAGAGCGGATCTGCTGAATGTAAGGCACTATCTGTGTGCAGGCGCCACCATTGGTCCTGTGCGCGGTGGCCGCTCTCCGCACTAGGAGTACAAGAGCAATGCTAGACCGAGGAGAGTCCATGCACCGCCGCCGCCGTCCGAACTCAACACCAGCCATCCTTACAAGGAAAACACGCACCACTATTGCGGATCGAAGAAGATCGAACTTCAACTGGGCCTGGGTTGGACATGGGTAGGGCCAGGCCTAGACTAGACCCACGCAAAAATTAAAATAAATTGATTACTGCTGCTTTAATATTTGCAACTTCCTTGGAGAGGAACACCAGAGCAAACCTCTTTCTTGTAATAATGATCACATAAGTAGTTGAGTAAAAATAAATAGATGTATCTGGATCATGTGGAGTGTTTGAGTAAACTGTTGTGTTTGATTAAAGTTGGACATATTCAAATTACTCTTGAAGGTATTGGTGAAGTTCAATATTTTACCCTTGGTTTGAAGAGGTCACTAATCCTCTGCCCAACATCTTAGGAACCAAAACAATTTTTCCTTTTATTTTTTCCTTAAGAATAATTAGTAGTTCATTAGTTAGATTGGTATTTACATTTCCAATAAAATATAATAGATCTAGATATGTTGTAGAAAATTGTTCGGTATACCATTAAACTGCTGCTCAGAATCGTTGATAACTGGAATTTAATTATTGTCTGATTGTAATGAAGATTCTAATGGCCAGTAGTACAGATGAGGTTTATCAGTGGTGTGTGTGGTGCCAGAGTTATTGACCTCTACTCCTCGGTCACAAAATCGAATTAGGCACTATGCTATCCAACACGTTGTTGAATCAACCAACATCTTATTTTGAAACATGTTACTGCAACTAGAGGCCGTGGTGCCATCCTCCACCTTACACAATCGGCAGGATGACAGATGCTTGGATTCTTCTTGAGGTCGCTATTATTCTCTGAGTTTATCTCTTATTGTTGGTGTAAAGGTCCATCCGACTTCAGGGGAAATTTCAGAGAAGTAAAGATAAAACTTCATCAAATCCCGTCAATGAATGAGGCAGGCGAACATTATTTTTTGTCAAGTGACATCATAATAGAGAGATCGAGTCTACCCTAAGCGATCTATCTTAGTTGGCACTCCCATAATATTATTAGCTATCTCTTCCAATCCATTCATAACCAACAAGGAGGACAATTTGTGTTTTTTTTGGCCAAATGGTTGCAACAAATTCAGGAAATCTGTAGCTATCAACCAGCCACAGTATAGGATGTGCCTACCATAGGCACTGGTCGCGCATTCAACCACAAAGGGCATCAGAGAGGTAGAGGTATGTATGTTCAGTGTGCAGAGTTGCCAAAATAAAGGGATCTTCCAATCTTCCAGACACATTTGTGGTGGCCAACTAACCTTGCCAGCTTTGGTTGTTATGGTCACCTCATTGGCCGCTCTACAATGTAGTTTGTGGACGAATGCCAAGTCCCCAAAAGCAGCACAGAGTAGTTCAGTGTAGAGATATTTCTCAGCGACATGGTTGCTCCATTGATTCTCTGAGACCTCCCAGCCCTATGAAAGGGACAATAATATTCTGTTTGATCTCTCTCTCTCTCTCTCTCTCTCTCTCTCTCTCTCTCTCTCTCTCTCTCTCTCTCTCTCTCTCTCCCTGTCCACCACACTTTTATAAGTTACTCATATTCACCTATTATATTTAAAATATTTGAACCTTCAGAATGGGAGTCCATCTTATGTATAGTAGGGACAACTAAACTATTATGTGATTTCTGAAGGTAATTGAACGGTGTAGCTATTGCCATACTTTTCTGACATATTTGGAAAACAAAGATTCCAATAATGTTTTTCTTATATCATGTCCCTCTTAGTCACAAAATATATATAGGGCACAGGGCCTTTCTTATATTATGTCGAGTCATTACTACTCCCTCTGTCTCTAAAAGCTTCAACTTCTAAAGTTGTCTTAAGTTAAATTTTTCAAACTTTGACCGAGCTTCTAGAAAAAATGCTAAGATTTATGGTATCAAATTAGTATAGATCATTAGATTTATTATATAATATATTTTCATAATATACTCATTTTATATCATAGATATTGATGTTTTTTTATAAAATTGGTGAAATTTAAAAAATATTTTTTGGCTGACATGGATTCTAGAAGTTGAAGCTTTGAGGACAGAGGCAAGTAATCTAACCGCCTCTACTAAAAGGTATCTGTTAATGGGCCACTGTAGAGATGGACGTCTCAGGCCCACATCTATTAATGATTTGCAGTGGATCATTTGTGGAGATAGATGTGCACTAAGAGGCCCAGATGTATAAATCATTTTGAGAAAAAAAGGGGGCAAAAAAATGGCAGAACATATGCATTTTCTTAAATCTCAGGACAAGCCCACTCGAGACATCAAGGTCATGCCATCACATGTTCCCATTTTTTTAAGCAAAATACGTGCATGTGTGCTCTGTAGGATTGGAAGCCATGACATCACTCGTTTCCTCTGTACAACTTTTACAAATCTTGTTTTGATTATTTTAGACCCGGACGTGGAGGGCTGAGTGAGTGAACGGACCATGTTGGGGGGTGGGGGATGGAGATAAGAGAAGAGACTTGCTTTGTACATGTGGCTCAAGAACAAATCCTCTACTTCTATGTTAATTGGAGATTATATGTCCATCAACTCACAATTCTTTCTGAGAGATAAACTCGTAGAGACATAAGTATTAGAAGTGCGTGTGCTGTGCTTGATAACCACTCTATTAAACGTTATTTATCCTCTAGCTTACAATACCATTTTAGTGTAACAGGTGACGGTTCTTGCAATGAGTCGATGGTCGTCGAACTTTTTTTTTTTGTGGAATCAGCTATAATAGATGCTCGTGAAAGGAAAAACACATGCAACCACCCTAGGAAAAGGTTCAACCAGTCCGACATGTTATAAGTTATAACACTGCACGTTCTGATGAGCTCTACGCATCCATACTCCATGATCATCTATCTGAGCCACAGATGAAAGAGTCAACTTTCAGCGTTCTTTACAATGTTCTGAGGTCTTATGTAGCGTTGAAAGCGAACTGGAAGATATCTATAATAGATGCTCGTTTCCGTGGTTTTACCATGTTTTCAACTAAAACAAAGTGTTAACAGTGACCAATATCTTAGTCTTATGTATTCCTGCTGGGTGTCATGCAACCGTGACAACTCTCTCAGTCCCTAAAAATAAGCATCGGATGGTTTCAAATTTTTTTCTCAACTATATAGGCATTCCCAAAATTACTGTCTTTGCTATTCAGTTTGTCAATATAATTAATTTGCTTCCTGCGGCTGTTCTTTCTGTTCTGAAACTGTTGAAACCGGCAAGGTCACAACTATTGCATTACATTGCCCTTGATATAATCCTAGCGATCAAATAAACAGGAACGGTATTTAATTTCCTTTCCCACCATACATGTCAAGAGCCATGATATAAGTTTTGGTTGTGAGACAAAGAAACAGATGAAACTTGGCAGACAGGCCCTATACCACAGCCACGAATGGAGCAGGCACGTGTTGAGGGTTGGTAATCCTCCTCCACCGAGATGCACATGCAGGCCACTCTATTTGTGGCTCGAGTGCTGGAGGACAGCCAGCGGAGACAGAGGCGGCCGACCACGCGTACTCGCATTTATTTCATAAGTTCCCGAGATGTGATGTGGCTCTGAATAGAGTGCGGCAGGCCACTCAATTTGCGCTTCCTTGAGTTGCTGAGTTACCGTCAGGAGAGAAGACATCGGGATGGCCACCTCTACCTAGGTGCTTTCATATCTCGAGTCACATCAACATTGGCAACAATGCCAATGAGTTTGCTACGGTAATCCATGAGGAGAAGACAGTGTTGCCTCTATCATTCTCGAGACCTCCCAACCCTATAATATGACTGAACATATATAACATTTGTATTCTACATGGTATTGTCATCAACTCTCTCTGTATCTCTCCCCCTTTCTGCCTCCCTCTACCTAGTGTCTACCACAATTTTATAAGTTTGGAAGTGACTCATATTTATGTATTTGAATCCTAATTAATAAGCAGAGTTGCATTTGGTCAGTCCATGTGGAACCAGAGTACCAGACTCAGGCGACTTATATTTGGTTTGCTTTTGTTTCTTCCATTCCATTTGCTGCTACATAAGGTACAGTGTTGCGTTGTACAGAAGGTGTTGGATATTTAGTTATTTTACACCATGCATTAATCCATAAATACGATAAGCAATATACTAGCATAAGTATCATGCAAACGGCATCTCCATATTTGCTACTGGTACTAATTCCAATAAAGCATATTATCCAGAATAAAATAGCTACAGCAGCAATAATATGAAGTATACAGAGAGGTTTCAGATTATACCCAAGCATGGCACTTCCGGTACCCGCGGACAGTGAACCACCGTTGGAGTCGTTACCACCACTGCCGCCTGCAGTGGTGTTGTCAGCGACGTTATCGCCAGCAGTAGTCCTTCTTGTCCCCACCATTGCTGCAGCAAGCAACGAGCGGGCAGTTCACGCCTGCACGCAACGAGCGAAGAGCGAGCAGCAGTCGCGCCTATGCGGCGCTCCCCAAAATTTGATTTCCCGCCTACTCGAGCAGGTACGCTTGACGGGAGAAGTTCGAGCCCCGCTACCGGATGTCTCAGTGCTTGCAGAGAGGCGGCCGGAGATGCAGCAGAGCAAAGACGAGCTCGGGGAAGGTGGTGGCGGCGGCCGGAGAGGAGGAGTGCGGGGAAAGGGTTGAAACCCCTAGCGTGCCGGAGGGGGGCCTTTAGATAGGCGCGCCCCTGCCCGGCTTCCCGTTGAGCCTTGTCAGGGAGGACGAACCTGGACGAGTTGGTTGGGAGTTGGAGGTCGGGCGGCTATGGTTTGCCTCCCTATTTGGGTTGGCGGCCGGCGGCTAGGGTTTGCCTCCCGGCCGGCCAGTGACAAAAACACAGACCATCCAGCTAGGCCACGGCCCACGCCCTCGGCCCTGGCGGGCGGGGGCGGGCGGATGGCGATGGCTTCGGCTTCGGCGGTGGCGGCGGCGCGTGTGGCTTCCCGGTTCTCCATCTCAACTTGTCTATGTGAGCATCCCAATACTCACTATTTAAGTTGATTGCCCTCTTAGTGATTAATCCATTTGGTACTAATCACTTTTCCACCTAACACTAATTGTGGGCCTTTGAGGTTTATTGATTTATCAGAATAAATAAATGGGCTTGGCCCGATTACTCTAACAATCCCCACCAAACATCAAAGGTACACAGTTAATGCCTTCGGTTCTAAGCTTGTTTGATATACCAGTGTTTCGATGGAGACTGTTAAGTTGAACTTCCATCTAGAAAAGGGGCTTACACTCATTCACAACGGATCAATGGACTATGCCTTGAATTGACAGTTTTGTGTGAAGTGAGGCTTACCCAAATTCTTAACTGATAAAGGCTGCCTAGGGCACCCCCTCGGTTGGAGCATATAAGTCAAACTCCGTGCCTTTTCATGAGTATCTAGAGATCACCCAAATCTCATAGACTGGCACCAGCAGTCAAACACATATAGTCGTGTTCCTTCTAGGATGTCCTGTAGGCCGACACCCGCTTAAATAAACCACTCGGATCACATTAAGGTATATACCATCCTGCCTTACAGCTTGGAAAAGAAGTGCATTTCTAAAATAGGGACCTTTGTCAAGGGTCTTTTCCCTCTAGTCTACTCATAGCTTGTTTCGCCACTCTAATTCATGGGATCTCCGATCACATAGAGCAGGTTACAACTATAGCACACTTTAAGTGGGTCTCAGTCCCATATCGATCGATGCACTGTCTATCACGTTACGTGACAGCCCCTTGGTAAATTGATCTGCCAGATTTTTAGATGTGTGGACATAGTCCAGCACTATCACTCTGGAGTTTCTCAATTTTCTGACAGACTTTAAGCGCCGCTTTACATGCCTTGTGGTCTTCAGGTTATCCTGTTAACTTTGATTATCACAGTTTGATTATCACATTTCATGGAAATGGCGGGCACAGGTTTTTCAACCACCGGCAAATCCATCAGGAGTTCCCGAAGCCATTCGGCCTCAACAGTGGCGGTGTCTAGTGCTGCAAGTTCTGCTTCCATAGTTGACCTCGTGATGATGGTCTGCTTGCAAGACTTCCAGGAAACTGCACCACCTCCAAGGGTAAATGCATACCCACTGGTGGCTTTTAGCTCGTCAGCACCACATATCCAATTTGTATTACTAAAACCCTCCAGTACCTTTGGGTACCCGGTGTAGTGAATACCATAGCTAGCGGTTGCTTTTAGATACCGCATTACTCTCTCAAGAGCACGCCAGTGATCATCTCCTGGGTTTGACACAAACCGGCACAACTTGCTCACAGCATACGAGATGTGAGGCCTTGTTGCACTAGCTAAGTACATTAGTGAGCCAATGATTTGGGAGTACCTTAGTTGGTCCCTCATGATCCTTTTGTTCTTTCTCAGAATTAGGCTTGGATCATAGGGAGTGGACATAGGTTTGTAGTCACTGTAGCCAAAGCGACTTAGAACCTTTTCCACGTAGTGGGGCTGCAAAAGAGTAACCCCACCATTTTCTCCCTTTAGTAGCTTAATGTTTAAGATTATATCAGCCACTCCCAAATCTTTCATATCAAAGTTCTTGGACAGAAAGTCCTTGACTTCCTCAATCACATTGAGATTCGTGCCAAATATTAGGATGTCATCCACATATAGGCACAGGATCACTCCTTCTCCCCCACCAAATCGGTAGTAGACACATTTATCAGCCTCATTGGCAACGAAGCCTGCTGATGTCATGGTCTTATCAAACTTTTTGTGCCATTGTTTAGGAGCTTGCTTTAATCCGCACAAAAACTTCAATAATTTGCACACTTTGCCCTTTTGACCTTCTACTATGAAACCATCAGGCTGATCCATGAAGATCTCTTCATCTAACTCTCCATTTAGGAAAGCCGTCTTCACGTCCATCTGATGAATGAGAAGACCATGAGATGCAGCCAGGGCAAGTAGTACTCTAATTGTAGTCAATCGGGCCACTGGTGAGTATGTGTCAAAGAAGTCCTTGTCTTCCTTTTGGGTATAACCTTTGGCCACAAGCCTAGCCTTGTACTTTTCAATCGTACCATTAGGCCTAAGTTTTTTCTTGAACACCCATTTGCATCCAACGGGTTTACACCCGTAAGGGCGATCAACCACTTCCCAAGTTCCATTACACATAATTGAATCCATCTCACTCTGTATTGCTTCCTTCCAATAGTCAGCGTCAGGAGAGGAAAATGCCTCTTTAATGGTCATTGGAGTGTCATCCACGAGGTATATGGTGAAGTCATCACCAAAGGATTTTGCAATCCTAGGTCTCTTACTCTTTCGAGTGACTCCATCATTTTCCTCCTCAGGATTTGAGTAGTGGGTTCTTCAGAGCGCTCCATTGGCACTGAAGTATCAGAAGTATCAGGAGCATCAGGAGGTCCCTGACTAGATGTGCTCGGTACATTCCCTCTCATAGGCATTTCATTCTCAAAGAATGTTGCATCTCTGGACTCAATAATTGCGCCGACCCGCATGTCGGGCACTCCAGATTCCACAACTAAAAATCTATAGCCCACGCTGTTTATTGCGTATCCGAGAAAGACACAATCTACAGTCTTTGGTCCAAGCTTGCGCTTCTTGTTGATTGGTACGTTTACTTTGGCCAAGCAACCCCAAATGCGTAGATATGAGAGAGTTAACCTTTTCTTTTTCCATTCCTCGAATGGTGTTTTCTCTTTATTCTTTGTAGGAACTCTATTCAGGACATGACACATAGTCAATATAGCCTCACCCCACCATTCTTTGGAAAGTCCCGCAGTGTCTAACATGGCGTTAACCAAATCAGTTAGAGTGCAGTTCTTTCTTTCGGCAATCCCATTGGATTGGGGGGAGAAGGGAGGCGTCCTTTCATGAATAATTCCATGTTCCTCGCAGAATTGATCAAATTCTTTTGAAAAGTATTCACCCCCGCGATCAGACCGCAACCGTTTGATTTTCTTCTCGAGTCGATTTTCAACTTCGGCTTTATAGATTTTAAAGTAGTGTAATGCTTCACCTTTTGTTTTTAGTGAGTACACGTAGCAAAATCTATTACTATCATCGATGAGAGTCATAAAATATTTCTTGCCGCCTTTGGTCAACACACCATTCATCTCGCACAAATCAGAATGAATGAGGTCCAGTGGTGCCGTGTTCTTCGCCTCTTTTACAGCCTTGTGAGGCTTGCGTGGTTGTTTCGCTTGTACACAAGCATGGCACTTAGAACCTTGGACCAAATCGAATTTAGGGATTAAACTCATTTTAGCTAAGCGCGTCATACATCCAACATTAATATGGCAAAGTCGAGAATGCCAAATGTTACATCCGTCATCATGTCTCACATGGTTCACGATATTATTATTACAAGAATCCATCAAAGAAAAGCGGAACAAACCTCCGCATTCATAGCCCTTACCAACAAATGTTCCATATCTCGATACAACACACTTATTGGACTCACAAGCAAGCTTAAAACCATCCCTACACAATAGGGACCCGCTAACGAGATTCTTCTTTATGGAGGGGACATGCTGCACGTTCTTCAGTTGCACGGTCTTTCCCGAAGTAAACTTCAGATTGACCGTACCAACACAATGAATAGCCGCATGCGTTCCGTTCCCCATCAGCAGGGAGGCACCTCGTTCTTCCTGGTACAAAGAAAACAAAGAGCGGTCAGCACATACATGAATATTAGCCCCTGTGTCAACCCACCAATCAGGAGAGAGACAAACTGAAAGAATTGTTTGCAAATGATTACCATACCCAGATCCTCTAGCCTCGCTAACAACCATGTTGGCTGTCTTCTTCTGCTACTTGTCCTTGCGGTCTGGGAAGTCTTTTGCCCAATGATTAGTGCTACCGCACACAAAGCAACAGCCACTCTTTTCTTTGTTCGCCTTCTTCTTGAAAGCTTGAGCCTATGGCTTGACAGCATTCTTGTTCTTCTTCCTCTTGTGGGTGGCTTGAGGGTTCCTCTTCTGCACCAAATTGGCGCTAGAGCCTCCCACAACGTGCACTTTCTTGCCACGTGTGTCCTTTGCCCTTGCATTCTCCTCAACACTTAGAGAAGCAACAAGATCAGTCACACTGAACTCTTGCCTCCTGTGCTTTAGAGAAGTGGCAAAGTCCCTCCAAGTGGGTGGCAGCTTAGCGATTATACCGCCGGCCACAAACTTGTTGGGCAGCACACAGTTGTTGTTCTCAAGCTCCTTGCCTAGCATCTGTATCTCATGAGCTTGTTCTACTACAGAACGGTCATCGACCATCTTGTAGTCATAGAACTGCTCCATGATGTACAGCTCACTGCCAGCGTCAGGAACCCAAAACTTGGTCTGCAGTGCATCCCACATATCCTTGCCCGTAGGCATGTCCATGTACAGTGGCACCATACCCTCATCTATCACGCTAATGAGCGACAACTTAAGCAAGTTATCCGCCTCACAGAACTTGCTCTCTTCCTCAGGAGAAAGAGGCGGTTCAGTGCGCCTTCCCTTGATAGCATGCTCACAGTGCATAGTGGTAAGCCACAACATGGAACGGGATCGCCATATCTTATAGTTGGATCCACCATCCTTTAAAGGTGGTGGCCTCGTGGATGTAGCAAAGCTAACAGATGAAAATGACCTATCAAGTTTTTGGATTGTTGGATATTTAGTCATTTTACACCATGCATTAATCCATAAATACGATAAGCAATATACTAGCATAAGTATCATGCAAACGGCATCTCCATATTTGCTACTGCTACTAATTTCAATAAAGCATATTATCCAGAATAAAATAGCTACAGCAGCAATAATATGAAGTATACAGAGAGGTTTCAGATTTACCCAAGCGTGGTAGTTCCGGTACCCGCGGACAGTGAACCACCATTAGAGTCGTTACCACCACTGCCGCCTGCAGTGGTATTGTCAGCGACGTTATCGCCAGCAGTAGTCCTTCTTGTCCCCACCATTGCTGCAGCAAGCAACGAGCAGAGCAGTTCACGCCTGCCTGCAACGAACAGAGCAGAGCAGCAGTCGCGCCTATGCGGCGCTCCCCAAAAACTTGATTTCCCGCCTACCCGAGTAGGTACGCTTGACGGGAGAAGTTCCGGAGGCCTGCTACCAGATGTCTCTGTGCGCGCAGAGACTCTGGCCGAAGATGCAGCAGAGCAGCACGAGCTCAGGAAGGTGGTGGCGGCGGCCGGAGAGGAGTGCGGGAAAGGGTTGAAACCCTAGCGTGCCGACAAGGGCCTTTATATAGGCGCTCCCCGCCCGGCTTCCCGTTGAGCCCTGTCCGGGAGGATGAACCTGGACGAGTTGGTTGGGAGTTGGAGGCTGGCGGCTAGGGTTTGCCTCGCGGCTGGGCCAAGTGATAAAAAAACACAGACCATCCAGCCAGGCCACGGCCCACGGCCTGCTTGTGGGCGGGCAGCTCGGCTTCGGCTTTCGGCGGCGGCGGCGCACGTGTGGCTTCCAGGTTCTCCTTCCCAATACTCACTATTTAAGTTGATTGCCCTCTTAGTGATTAATCCATTTGGTACTAATCACTTTTCCACCTAACACTAATTGTGGGCCTTTGAGGTTTATTGATTTGTCAGAATAAATAGGGTTTGGCCCGATTACTCTAACAGAAGGCCCGTCCCAGGGCCACGACATCTGAGTAGTACAAATATCAATTGCATTCATTACAAGAAAAAAAAGGCAATATCTTTTTTATCAAATTTGGTTAGTCTTCTGTCCCAGACTTGGTGTGCTACATCTATATGTAGATACAACAACATAGATCAGCTTCAACATTAAATGAACTATTTAGTAAGGGAAATGCCCACCACGCACTACTAGAACCGGCTGCACGATCAAAATGCTTTTATGATCAACAAGAGTCAGATTGTCATCCATGCATTGAGATACACCGTCATCATGCAGTTGTGGGAGAGGCAGGGGATGATGTGCAGTTCGAGCAGAACAGGCATGAATGTCATAGCCATCTATATAAGAGGAGCCATTGTTACTTACCTCTAGATGGTATAGTAATTAAGCAGAATAATCATTTGTTTAGTATAAACTAATCTCAGACTTCAGACGGGGTCATAGCCACGGTTAATTTGCAATAACTTTCTTAAAGAATTATATATGTGGTAGTATCTTAATCACCACGATTAGTCTAAAACTCTAAATAGCTTGACCACCTTGATATGTTGCAAAAGGGGCATTCTGTCTAAAAGAAGATTTGGGCTGCCAAATCGAGGCCCCTTTTTCTTTTCTTTTTTTCCATCTCTTTTTTTCATAGTGATACATGATAGGAAGCAGAGGTTCAAGTCAGATATCTTGTATGATTACTTTCTGCCATTTGAAACAGCTCCATCAGGAGAAGAGTTAGCTGATGTTTTGGTCGAGCAATGTGAAAAACTATGAATGTCATCATTTGAACCATGCGCTCTTTTAGAAGTGGGGGGTGTTTCTTGACACCTTGGGCCCAGTATGCTATATATGAAAACTATGTGCACTGTGACCCACTGCAACACAGTCATTTATGATGTTACTACATGACAACACAGTCAATATGTAACTAAGTCATTCGGTTTATGAGTTTTGTATAATGTATTATACCTAGTGACAAAATTTAATGTTTCATAATGACCATCTACAAATATTGAACTTGCCTTTTAGGAGATCATTTCTCTATTTTATATGTTGAACTTGCACTAATGCATTGTCGATATACAGGCTGGGCGAGCATCCGGATCATGACCATGGTGTTTATTAATCACAAGTCAAGACCATGGTGTTTGTTAGTAAGGTACACCCAAGACTTTGACTAATCTGTATAGGGCCGCCATGCAATCTATAATTTTTTGGACATCTTTGATAGATTGTGAGGGTGGCATCTGAGTAATCGCCTGGATCTGCTTCAGACTTGTTTCAATCCAGCGATGGCTTATGATAAAGCCAAGTAACAGCCCAGAAGGTACACCAAACATACACTTAGTTTGGTTGAGCTTCCATCCTAATTTGCGTAAATTCAGAAAGTTTCTGTCGGATCGTCAATCAGAGTATCAGGACTCTGGGTTTTAGTGACGATGTCATCCGCATAGCTTTTATGGTGCATCTGATCTAGTTGCTTAGGCAATCTTGGATAGCATGCTGGTAAGTGGCTCCACCGTTTTCACCCCAAAAAACATGATCTTGTAAAAATAAGCATGGAACGGTGTTATGAATGAAGTCTTGGCCTGGTCTTCTTAATGCTTTCTTCAAGCCCAAGTAGCAATCAAGGAAGGAGAGTAAGGCGCAACCTGTTTTGTCATCAACCATCTGCTCGATAAGAGGGACAATGCTCTTGTTGAGGTCAGTGTAGTCGACTCACATCCTCCACTAGTTCAAACTCTTCTTGCTAACTAGCACCGAGTTAACGATTTCTATATAGTAATGTTTTCCTTGTACGTAATCTTGCCTTTGTAAATGTTACTGTCGGTGTTTAGCCACCGATAGCCTGCCACGGGGTTCCCGTGGCAGTTGATTTGGATCTCGGCGAATAACTAGAACTCGGTGGTATCACGCAAGAGACACACGGTTTATCCTGGTTTGAGCCCTCATCGTCGAGTAAAAGCTCTACTCCAGTCGGCCTTAGCCTTTTGCGTTGGATTGATATATGATTGTGTGTTGTTCGTCTGTTACAAAAGAGGGTGCTCTGGCTCCTTTTTATGAGAGGAAAGGAGCCAGAGCTGTGGTTTCTAATCCTAGTCGGACTTGTAAGAAGAGTTCTGCTCCTATTACAGAGGTTACTTTCTATTTATCTAACTAGGATGATCCGTTATCTACTTGGATCCGGCTTCCTTGCTCTTGTCCTGATGGGAGCCGTGCTGGTGGGTAGCCGTCTATGTCCCGTATCGACAGTTACCTAAAAGCTCGATCTTGTATCCTGTACACCACATTGCATCCACAATAAATATTACTAGTATCCTAGCTTAAACCATGAACGACCCTCGATTTTTAGGCTCATCAGCCTTTTCAGTTTATATAAACTGCACCCATCCTTATATTTCTCTACATCCACTATTCACTGATACGAGTTGCCAGACAAATTCTGGTCACTAAAAGAAATTGAGAGTTGTTTTTCCATTAATATATGGCTACACAAGTTCACATGACTTGTTAATGGAGTTCTTGCTCGTTCAAAGAAGACTGAAATACATTTTGGGAGTAGGTGGCATCTACGGAAGAGCTCTAACATTATCCTATGCACGTAGTTCATCTCGACTTGAAACTGCCAACATATAGGTGTAACCTACGGGGATCGAGCTGTCGAGGATCTGGTGCCTACTTTTGTGTAGTAGTTAGAGAGGATCGTCCAAACTATATATATGTACCTGTGTGTGAGCCTCCTCACCTTGCATCCTCCATTGACGGCTCGCCTCCTTGCAAGTAGCAGTGAGGTGTGTAAGATGCAAGATGGATAGGAGAGGGAGCTCCAGTGTAGGCCGTTTACACGGTGTTTAAACGCTACTCAGTAGTCAACCATGTTGGCCGTGTAGGCCATTTAATCTGTTTAATCCTATGTAATCCGTTTTTTGGCCTGTTGAATTAGACGTATAATCCGACTATGCGCTAAATGAAGGGTGACTGATCGTGTACCGTATATAGCATGTAGGCTAACATTGACTCTACTGCTGGAGTATAAACCTGATGCATGATATCTCGCTTTTCTTGTGAAGTGATTCTCGAAGGTCAACAAAGAAAATGCTCCCTCATCGCCTGAAAGAGTAGGTCCATTAGGACTCAACAACACTTGTCTAGCATCAGGAATGTGTAGTTTTAGGTAAAAGAGAAAATAAAAATTAAATACAATTGATGGCAAAATATCTTGGTCGCTCACAGACAGGTGTTTGATGCATGCTACATGTAAATATCTACTTTGTTCGGTTAAATGCCATTAAAAAAGGATAAGCGCATAGATGGAGTAAACGAAACTTGTTTATACGCAAGTTGTTTGCAAATTAAACACAAGTACAAGTTTCGTTTATGCAGAGTTCATTTTTAAGAGAAGATAGGGCACATAACTAAAATATATCTTTACTTGATAGAAAACAAAGTATGAGTCCAGAGACTGGGGGAGAGAGATCCAGGAGACATGATATGAAGGGGGCAGGCTTGAGACAAGATTGGGCAGATTAGTTTCCAGTAGGCTGCATGGCCAACAGTAGCACTATATATTCATGGACTGCTAATGGATTACATTACACTTACACTAGTCGGTTAGACAAGCATATGAAATAAGAAATTAGGACAGCATATTACAAAAACGTTTCCAAATAATAAATCACAAGAGTTTTCTTCCACTTCAATTGGTCATGCTCATGTCCAATGAGTTCAAAAAAAAAAAGAACTAATGTAAAAAGACGTAGGACTTACCAAGAAAAACAGCATGCAAGTGCAGAGTAAGAAGGTAGCACAGACTACAGAATGGGTGAACGATTTACATGAAGGTGATCAGGTGCGATGTAAAAGATTTAACTATATCTCCTGTGGTCTTATGCAAATTAAAATCAAAGGAGTGACCGCTACAAAACACAAAGACAGCTCTGTTTTCTGGGAGCAACCTATTCACATGGCGAGGTCTGCATGGGATGTGGTGTTGTTCAGGACAGTGTCGTGCTTGGGTTAGAAGATTTGACTGAGTGAAGAAGTTGCCTAGACGACCAGACGACTGATATATATGGTCCTAGGCTGCCCATAGTGATACAATTCAATGATTTATGCTCTGGTGGTAGCTTAAGTGTGTCGTTCATCCAAATCAAATTATGCTGGCATGTGGAAATTTACATAGTTTCACACTGTTGTTTATACTGCTAGTACAAATAGTTTTTGTACTAGTGTGCGGATCTCACCATTCCGAACAAGAGACTAGCCAGGACTTCCTTCTTCGTAGAGATACAAAACAACTACAGAGGGATACTGGAACGAGATTTGATTGATGCAAATCAGTGTTTACCATCTATATGGCGTCGTCATTTGTCTTGATTGAAGGAAAACCCGTATAAAAGCACCTCCACTTCCATCACCGTACCTGTGCCTCAGCGTCCATGGCCTCGTGTCTGGATCGGAGTCCACCATGTCCATAGCCTTGACTTCGCCCTTGACGCACCGACATCCTAGACGATTGAATTGATAAAGGTTGAAAAATCAGTAGATAGCTGCATGGTGTACCATCTCCACAAAATGTGCTGGCTCAAGGGAGACCCAATGTGTGACTGCACTGGGCACGGCCACTTGATTAGAATCGTACTGAGCGCACTCTGTTCCAGATGCTTCCTATACTTAGAAGGAACACTAGCTACATGCATGACCAGAGAGTTAAATCCAGGCCACGCCATCATGTCGCTCTGCGATATGCAAAGAGATATCCAACTGCAAACATCCTAGGTATGGTGATGAGAACCCTTGGAGCAAGCATAATTGGAATGGATTGGATGTGAAGGGGAACTAATATGAAATTCAGTATAGCCCACATGCACATGCACATTTATGTGCTAATGACTTCTGTGGGTACATTATGAAGTTATATGGGTTTTTTCATTGTGTGTATGGATATGCTGGTGCTGATAGTGTCGGCGGTTCGTCTCAACCGTGAGCCGCTATTGTTTATGTCCCAAACAACTCTATCGAGGCCAACGTGTAGTTTTTGGTCTACCTAGAAACATTCAAACTGAGAATTCAATAGAGACAGCGCCCTCTTAATCCAACCACTTCCATGAGAGAAAAAGCATAAGTCCCTCTCCCTGGTACGACGTGGACCAAAAATTTTTTTTCTAGCTTCTAGCATTTTAATTGATTTATACTTCATATTGCTATTGTAGATCTCCACTAGTGCTAGACTTTACCCAACCGCTAGTAATGCATATATTTCTAATTGACGCACACACGGCCAACTGTCACAAGTGAAAATGGGTACTTCCACTGGCCCTTCATCAAAGATTTGTCTAGCTGAACTGCCAGTATAGAGTGAGCAATAGAATAAAAAATGGCAACGTATTAGAATAGTACCGAGAACAACGAATTCAATATGCTTCACGTACATAGGGCTTCACTAATACAATCTTGTATTAATTACCTTGACTGCTAAAGATTACCACAAGCTTGTTCGGATGTCCTTGATTCTTCTGCCTCAATCCACATGTGTTGGGTGATTCCAATTGCCCCTAACATATGTGGATTGTGGTGAATATGACAATATCAATCAGCCCTAGCTTCTGGATACCTTAAACAGGTGACTGTTCTTTATGTTCACATTGGAACACCTGCTACTTTTGGTTAGACACCTGGTCAGACCAATGCCTTCAGTCCACTTACCCAGAGCTTTTCTCTTACTGTAAAGATACTTCGGCTTCTGTCAGACAAGTAAAACTTGATCATTCCCCACAACAGATGTTCCACTTGCCATTGTCACCTGAAGCTTTTGCCCAATTCTGCAATTGGAGCAACAAATCCAAATATTGCAGCTTGACACATCACCAGATCAGTGGGGCTACATTTGGGGGTCTAATGCTTTCTCTTCGAGTAAAGCCTACAAGATACTTTCTGGTCACAGCCCAGCACACCACATATTTAGATGGCTTTGGAGATCAGCCTGTCAGAACAAGAGAAAGTTTTTCTTCTGGCTTCTCCTTAAAGATAGACTCAGTACAAGAGAACTCCTCAGACAAAAAACCATGCATTTGCCAGATTACAGCTATGTTCTATGTGGTCTTGCAGTTGATGAATCTCTTTGCCATCTGTTCTTTGACTGCCCTTTTGCAGTGTCCTGTTGGTACTCTTTGCTAAGCTTGGTTATACCAACACAGAGTACACCTATCTAGATTTTTGAAGCTTTCAAAGACCAGCTGAGGGTGTCTTTCTTCTTGGAAATTTACTATGTGCTAGTCCATCTGGACAATTAGAAACGATGCAATCTTCAGAGGACTCCCCATCTCCATCCAACGCTGCAAGAACATCTTCAAGACTGAATTTGCCTTAGTTATCCTAAGAGCAAAACCACGCCCCTCCACCCTCAAATAGATTTATGGCTACAAAACTTTGTGTAATTCTTTTGATTTTCTTTGTAACCTTTTATGTATCATGAGCCCGATTGGGAGAACTTTTAATTTCAATAAAAGCACAGTAGGGGATTTTCCTTCCTGTTTTCCTAAAAAAAAAATATCAATCAGCCCTTGGTGGAACAGAACATACGGACCGGACTGAGAGCCATGCCAATCACGTATCCGTTGCCGTTGCTGGATGCCGAGCCACATTGGCATTGGCAAAGTAGCTTGGTTATCTACTACCAGGGCCCAACCATTGCAGTCCAGGCAAACAACACTGATTAAGATCCAACTGCCTCCCACTCCAATACGTGTTAGGAATTAACATCATGGACAAGAAACATTTCCAGATGCCTCCCACTCTAAGCGCCCTGTGCTGCCCATACCGGCTTGGTGCTGCTTTCCAAGCCACATGGCTGCTCGCACAAAACATGGCCAAATCTATAGCAATCATATATACCGAGCCATACCATAGCTGCATATACCGGCTAGTGAGAGTGGAAGAACTAGTATATATGAAGCAGAAGTGAAGTGCCTCCTAAGATGGGGAGTAGTACATGGCCCCATACACGTGGATGTTCAAATATTATGTAATAATTATGATAATTTATTTAGTTCGTTTTATTAAAAATCTGGAGGGGTTTGCACTCCTACAGCATATTTATTTAAACAAACAAATAGTTCAAAACATACAGACTGAACTGAACCATAAGGGAGAGTTAAGATAACAAAAAAGTAATGAGGAGAAGCAAAGCTACCACCGAAAGGAACCAAGCTAAGTTAAATCTGCAAACCATTGATTAATGCCCATAAGATTCACAACGATATTGAAGAGGATTTTGAGCTCCCCAATCTGGTCACGCATTCCTCTGAGCAGGATCCAGAGGACTGAGCATATTGTGGTCTGATCGAGCTCGCCACGTCCTTTCAGTTGCACCATCGCTTCGAATCGCCGCCATAGACGGATAGATCAACATGCAACTTGTGCCAACACCGATGCCATGGGGATATGAATAGAGCTCAAATTAGTCATTCACATGGCTGATCCACAACTTTGGGTTCTTGACATTGAAAGCATGGAAATCTAACTTGGGTAGATGATTGGTCGAACCGCCTCCACTGCCACCCTAAATCTTGGACTCCCAAGGACGCGGCGGCAGACATGGACAAGGAAGAACAAGGAGTATGGGAGGCTGGCAAGGCAACGTACCCTTGCCGGGGGTGGAATCATAGTGGTGACCACTCCAAGATCACCCTCCCGGGTCCCCGAATCAATGTGGTGACCATCGGGCCATTTAGCTGGTGATCATGCAGATGAGCGTGCGGCAGCCATGGAGTTGGAGATGTCGTTGACGGACGGATCGGTGACGATCGCGGACGGAGAAGCTAGCGTGGAGCCGAGGATGCCTGGGACTATAGCCTAACGGTTCAGTGCTTCGTAATCTTCTGGATCTTGAACTTCCAATCATCCAAGACTCCCTCAATAATGTGGGGGGGCATTCTCAAGGGCCTTGAGGCGCACCGTGGCTTCGCTGGACGAATCGGAGGATTTCTTATCCAAATCGGTGAATCCAGCGTCCCACTAGACCTCGTGCTCGGTGAAGCTCCTATTCAATTCAACAATGATGAGCTTGGTGTCGAGGTTTATGGCTCCTTGGCAGCACTACAGACGGGTGTAATGGTCGTGGGCGGGGACAGACAGATCCAGCACGGTGATCCCCACAAATTGATTTGCTCGAAGGAAGGAATTACATAATCTCACAGGCGTTTGCGATACGCAGACACCCGCAAGTTAGACCAACCGAACCTGTTTGAGGAATCAATCAATGAGAACAGATTGCGCGAGGTGGAAGGTGAAGGAAACCTGTCTCTGATACCATTTGTGAGTGACTGGATAACTGGAAGAGGAATTGGAAGAATTGGGGATGAAGAAAGGATGAACAGAGTAGCGAGTAGTTCAGACGAAGTTCTATTTAGGAAGGATTTGATTATAATTCAAAAGCCATCTCTCTTCCCATGGGGTTCCTCTCTTATACTAACTGGAAATCGGAAATCTCAGAGTTTACACCCAAGCACTAGTGACAAAGATGGTTTAAGTTCTGACAGAGAGAAAGCCACTAGTGAGACTTCATCCCGGGTGGACATGCGCATGGAACTGCTGCTTTCTTTCACCACTTGGACTCGACCAAACCACATTGCTGATGCCTGCTATTAGTATATATACCTTGCATGGGACTCTATTAGGTATTCGATTGAGAAGAATAATTAAACTAATAACTGCAACAAAGTACTATTTTGCTGTGATAATCGATTGGCCATTTCATGGTGGGACAGCTGTTATATATTGACAGCGAGCGAGTGGAAACAACCATGACTAGCGATTAGAGAGTGATGAGGCACCTGCCCATATATAGAGCATGGAGTAGTGGAGTTGTAACCAGCAGTAGCATCAACCAACCATATAGGCCTAAAATATAAATACGGAGGACAAGGACCAGGTTTGAAATGATTGATAGTGATTAGTGAATATACAACATGGATCCGAGAAAGCGACTCTGTGATAATGTGAGTCTTGTTATACACTCATCACTTCTGTGTTAATACAAGTTAGCAAGCATATAAAGCACGACCTTAAATAGATATAATAGCTTAATATGTAATATTTAGTCATAGAAAATTGTCTCAAATAAAAAAAAATATTATCAACTTTAAAGTTGTAGATCGTTGAGCTCTACAAATTATTTTTTAAAAAAATGTTTACATTCGACCTCAGAAAAAATATGGAATATATTTTCCTGTGAATACATTTGTAAGGCGCCCTTCATGTGAGATCAAAACAAAATAGTTTTCCTGATACAGACTGTGTCTGTGTGTACTGGGATCCATATCTATTTCATAGACGGATGCCCTTTTTAACTGGCTCTAAAAATAAAGTTGGTCTCCTGAAATAGTTTAATGCATCATCTAATTAAGGATCGATTGCCACTTCCAGAGTGTGTGTGGCTCATTTTTACAAGGTCTTATGCTTCCCATTTGTCTCAGGTCAGGAATATTCTTCTCTTCTAAGAAAACGATATTAGAGGCACCATGACTTTTTCGAGAAACACGTCATTTTTGTCTTACCAACTGTAACTGCTCATATAAATCCAATTTCCGGTGGAAATGCCATGTCGTTGAATGGACGGAAACAATAACAGCATCTACTAATGGATTTCTAGAGGGTGAATTTCTACAGGGATTAGTCAAACCATATACACATCTCCTTACTTCGCCCAGCCTTCTATGGCGATAAATTATGCCTGTGGGTCACACCATATCAAACATCAACCTATGACTAACTGATCTAAATGAATTGTGATAAAGAATTTCTTTGTTAATATGATTAACCTATGCCATGATTATTACAAACACATAGAAGGTCCAGTTTTTGGACCTGTTCATAGAAGATGTACCATTTGTGATTATTACAAACACAATGCAACTTCCATGCAAAGGAATTATTTAACATTATTTACCAATCCAAAAAGAGTTTTGCTTCGGTGGTCATCTTAAAAGTATTTGCGCAAATCTTAAAGCACATAAATAATTAATTATAATTAATTTTTGTTTTGGATTTGGATTGAGCCGGCATTATTTACCAATCCAAAAAAAAGAGTTTTGCTTCGGTGGTCATCTTAAAAGTATTTGCGCAAATCTTAAAGCACATAAATAATTAATTATAATTAATTTTTGTTTTGGATTTGGATTGAGCCGGCCCTATCTGTTTCCAAAGGAAGCCCAGCCCTTCACATACTAGAGCCCAGATTCAAGCAGTCACCAGTCACGCTCCGGACAATTGTCTAGGAACGGGAGGGTGGACACCGGATGCCGGATGGCCGCGGCACCAGCCACTGAGGTGCCTTCCTTGTCTTGGACAGTCGCACCCCTCGCTCTGTTGCTGGTCTTGTAGTGCCGGCAGACGGAGCGGACAGTGATGGCGGTGGCAGTGTGGCATACGACGGTGAACGGTGACGGCAGCCGCCGATGGGATGGAAGCTGTCACCTGCGGCATCAGACAGGACGGGATGGACGTCATCAATGGTAGCAAATTGGTGTTCAATGGAGGCACCAGCCAACGATCGAGGCCAACCGCTATTGCCGCCCGCCATGGTACTTCCGCAGCACCGGTGGTCTTGTGTACGATGTATATGCAGTACTGCAGCTTGTTTTCTAGGAAAAACATTGCAACTTACCCAATATAATGGTACTTGCAGTTTATAATTCCACCTGCAATGTGCATTGTTTCCATTTGCGATACCAACTAGCAACTCCATACCTCTAACAAAAGATTGAAAAGATATTGATGCCATGCGTAATGCAAGGAATTGCAGACGAGCAAAATGAGTGCAAAAATCTACTCTGAATTCAGCTCAGGAACACCTTTGTGTTCTGCCAATCTGTTATGGAATCACGCACGACGAGGTGAGGTCGAGCAAGGGCCAATCATACAGTGACGCTGACCGTCCCGACGCAGATCCACTGTCAGCCTCGTCATCCATGGCCCCGTCTTTGGCCATTTGCCACCAGCTTCACCGTCCACCCCACCGCAGCCACCGCTACCACCGCCGTCCACCCCGTCCACAGCAGCAGCAGCAGCCGCCGCCGCACAACCTCTCAAAAAGGCTGGTTAGAAATGCCCGGCTACGGGAGATGCAGAGATCGTAGGAATCTGGGCTCTGGTAAGCAAAGGGCTGGGCTTCTTTTGGGCACGGATAGAGCTGGCCCAATCCAAATCCAAGACAAAATTAATTATAACTAATCACGCTTTAAGATTCATGTAATTTTTTTAAAGAGGACCACTGCAGCAAAACTCTCCAAAAAATATGGTCATCAACCAAAAGCAAAGAACATAATGCTTGAAATATACAAGCCTCTCCTTCTCTAATCCAATCAATGCTAGCAATCTAAATCATCGACACAGGTGGCCTCGTCTTTACTTCTTGTTGGGGGTAGTATTATAGGCTAGATACCCCCACTAAGTATTTTATGGACCAATTACATTGCTTGGTAAATTGAAATCAGTATTAGGGCCTATTTGTAGCCTAAATTGGCAGTTTTGTAAATATAAGTCCCACCAAAGGGGAAAATCGTAAATTGTCCTCTCCCACCTTCCCTATAAAAGAGGGAGAGAGGGAGGTGGAGAGGGGAGAGGCAGGTGGAGCTGACCCCTCAGCTCCTTGCCTTTTTCCTACTCCTATGACCTTGGACTATTCGTCACATGGTTTTTGTTGGAGAAAACCAACATTGGCGCCCACCGTTTCGGCTCGAATTTTTCACAACATCACATAGCACCGAAGCCTTTGTCTGCTACCGTTCAACGATTCGCCATCCAAAAATGAGAGGCTGACATAAATGAGCGAAAGGGACTTCGTCTTGGCCAAGCCACCTTCGTTAGCTAGTCAACCGGCGTCTTGACCACATCCACAACTTCGAACGTCAGGCGAGAAGATGACCCAGCCGCTGCGGTCATTTCGCCTAGAAGCTCCACCATCTCTCCTTTCGCGGCAAGGTGTTGGCTTCGCCTCGAACTGACACATTGACAGAAGCACGCCGAAACCAAAAGCCAGCCAATCAGTCATACACACCACCAAGATAAGTAACCTTCTTCGTCGAATCAATTTCTTGCAGAAAAATAAATAAATAGCAACAAAAACGTCAATGCCAATAGCGCCAAAACGAAAGCCTTTTCGTCGATCTTTCTTAATTATTTTTGAATAATTCAAATCACACCTCTGGTTAGAGCACACGGGTGCGTTCGCTAAGCTATCAGCTTCTCGGAACTCAATCTTTAGCTCCAAGTTTTGCTCGGTTGCTCTCTTCTGCAATGAGCTGCAAGTTGTCGTTTGCCCCGTCTCAGCTCGGTTTGATTTTCCCAGCGCGGCGACTTCCGTCTAAACTGAGTATGGCAGCCGGCCGAGAAAAAGTTTCGCACCTTTCATTGCTACCCTCTGAGAAAATACCTTTTCAAATAACAACAACCTTTGTCTAGAAACAACCTCTAAATTTTTGAACACTTCTATTCTCCGACCCTTTTGTAAGACGGTGGCTTCAGCGCCGCGGATAATGGCCAGGTGCATCTTTTATATTACACCTGTGCATATCTCATGTTTCACTTGTACGTTAGACAGACACAAGTAGTGATGATAGAGTTTACGTACTTGGCAGAAAAGAGTATCCGTCGAGATAGTATCCGCTTGTGCGATAAGGTTTTCGTCCATGACAGAAAAGTATGCATCCCATCGAGACAGTATTCGCTCGTGCATGGGAGAAGAACTTCCGTCCAAAAGCACTATCCGAAGGTATAGTAGGCCTTTCTAAAAAGGCTATCCGGAGGTAGCAAGCTGATGTACATTCGCACATGCATGGTGGCAAAGATCAGCACACCAGGAAAAAATCCTGTTTCCTAAGCTTGTCTAGATCAAGGCCAGTAGTATTTTTGTTCGATCAACGCCCGTAATTTTTTTTCGTTTCACACTTTTCGGTTGGTAGCTCGCAGTTACTAACTGTATTGTTGATTTTCCTCTTTTAGAAAAATAAGACATGAGTAAAATAATACAATGTCGCCTGTCGATCTTCAGTAATAATAACCGAACCCGAACTAGCTTCTTCTTTTTTTTTTGGAATAATGGAGTCCGAGCTTCTTAATGAAGGTGTTTTCGGTCAAAGTCTTGTTGTGAACCAGACACTTCGCAAAACTCTGTCAATATATGCAAGTGAGGCCTTGTTTAGTTCCACGTGAGTTTTTTAGGAGAGAGATTGTAAAGTCCTGTAGCACTTCGTTTTTATTTGGTAAATATTGTCCAATTGTGGCCCAACTAGGCTCAAAAGATTCGTCTCGTGATTTACAACAAAACTATGTAATTAGTTATTTTTTTTATTTATATTTAATACTCTTTACATGCGGCAACAAATTTGTGAGAGGAGAGAGATTGTAAAGTCCTGTAGCATTTCGTTTGTTTGTGGTAAATATTGTCCAATCGTGGCCCAACTAGGCTCAAAAGATTCGTCTCGTGATTTACAACCAAACTGTGCAATTAGTTATTTTTTTTATTTATATTTAATACTATTTACATGCGGGAAATAATTGATGTGATGGAGAGAGAGTGGAAAAACTTGGAAGTTGGAGGGAAAGTTGGGTGGAACTAAACAAGGCCTGAGTACGTTTCGTACATGTGCTCAAATGTTGCAAAAAGCAAGGAACTCGCTAGAAGTACAAATAGTACAGATAGCGTTTAGAGATGACGAGGTAGTGTTTGCATAGCACACAGCATCAGCCCAGAAAGATAAGTGAAATGGTCGTTGGTACTGAACTCCAGATAGATGGATCACTTTCTTCCGTTCACAAAAAAGTCAATAATTCACTTTTTTCATTTCGCAAAAAGTTGATTCTAATTGCCAATTTCATTTAACATATATCAGTTTTTGCATCTTTTCGGCCAGGCGATGATAGCCTTGGAAGTGTCCTGTCAACGGCCTAACTTTGTTCGCATTGTTGTCAAAAAAAAAAAAAACCTGTTCGCAGGTTCGAAGCAAACCATGTAATCTCCCTCCGTCCCCCCGCATAGTTCACCAACTAATGCCGCAATGAAAAGCCAATCAGTTTGACTAAGATAAGTGACCTTCTCGTCCAATCAATCTTGCTTGGAGAAATAAATAAGCACCTCTTTCATTCGCACAAAGCGAAAGTTATTCCATGGACTTGTGCATTTTCAGCATACTCACTAACTCTTTATTTCGCAGCAAAATTATTATCAATGGAGTACTCACACATAGCAGGGTGCGGGTAGCAGAAGAGTTCTATCCGTGCACGTCGGAGAACGGCGTCCGTGCATTCGCACATGACGGCGACGGTCATACTGGCTTATTCTCTAAAGCCTATTTCTCGTTCGAAAGGTTCAATCCGGCAAGGACATCAACAAAAAAAGTGAGGCACATGCTTTCCAAAGATAAGTGGTCAGTGTTACTTCGAAGAGTTAAGCACCGATGGGTAGACAACAAAAACGACGTTTGCAGTTAAACACTAGCATTCTTCATTGGTGATGCTAGTCCGTTTTAAATCTCATCTTGTCATGCACTTTTCACAATTCTCCAAATCCCATTAATTCAAATTCTCCACCTCACTGCTTTTTGTAGCTTTATATTATTTGCAATTTACCACTTGCATCCCATTATCACTAACCTTACAGGCTTTCCAAAAGGTAAGCACCTTGCTATCTTAATTATCATTTCGTTTCTTACCTTTCCTAGCAACCATTTCGCTTCTCACATTTCCTTGTTGGATGCGGCAATATTTTTTCTATTATGAAGTCTAAACATTTCAATGAAAGCTCTGTGTGCAGCACTCTCTAGCGAAGTCTGCTGGTTTTTCTGTCAACAGTTATTTATCAGCAATCAAATAAACTTTATGGTCATCTTCAGAAGCACCCTTGTTTCTCCTCAAGCAAAAGGCATCTCACATCTTCTCTGGCATATTCAGCTACTCACCCCTTCGACGGAGACCAGCTTGCATGAATCAGATATCTTCAAAAAATAGCCACGGAGCTGTATTCGGACAAGAAGCCATTACGCCCTGTATGAACATTCAAGCGAAGGAAGCTAATAAAGGTATAGGGAGCGAAGAACCCATTATTCACTATCAGACTTTCTTAATTAAACCTTGTATATATAGCTAGGGTATGTATTCCTCAAATACACAGGACTATACCCAAGCTACATTGCTTTTCGAACGGTATGGGTTTTCGTACACTTTAAATTTCGTTTATCATTATCATTCGCTGCACGCTGGTCTTGTGAAACACACACGTGGTACTTTCTGGCTTTGATCAATTATTGAATTGCATTAGCCATCAATCTCTACAAACCATCATCCCTCTACAGCAACTATAAGCAAGAGACCGTAACTCATCAGTTTTTTTCTCATAGTTCAAATCAGATTGTTTCACAAACTATTATTTGTTTGCTGGTGGCCTCGTAACTTCTTTTGGTTCTGGATGCTTACTTCGACCTTCCGAGCACATACGCGAGGGCGAAGCAAAATTAAAAGCCTAAGGGCTAAGGACTTCGACCTTCCGAGCACATACGCGAGGGCGAAGCAAAATTAAAAGCCTAAGGGCTAAGGACTTTGACCTTCCGAGCACATAACCCTCCGAGCAGACGAGAGGGTGAAGCAAAATAGGGCCTAAGGGCTCAAGAATTCTACTCTCCCAACAGACGCGAGGGAGAGGCTAAGTGAAAGGCTAAGAGCCCAAGAATTCAATTCTCCAAAAATACGCGAGGCAAAGCTCATTAAAAATACTTTCCCACCCTTATTAATCTGTGAATGTGTTCATCACATGTGTCACAACATGCGTCCAAAACATCCATTTACCGCATAAGCATTTCGCACGAGCCGAAAAAGGCGCCTTATCACCATAAGGCCCCCCATATCGGCAAAACATATTTAACGAGGTCAACCAGTCAGCAGCTATATATTGCCACATGCATCCTTTTTGATCTCTACGTAAGCAACAATACCAAAAGAACTTTGTAGCTTTAAATTGCCAAAAATTACAGACCGAGCGCAATGCCAAAGAGTGTCCAAACAGAACCACCATAAGCTAAAACACTATTTGCTTTTCGTTTGCTCGGGTAACATCTCCACAGATGTAGAACAGGTACATGCACACACGTAAAATTATCAGCGCTGGCTGATCAAAATGATGGACTCCCGGAAGAAGTTGCGCTCAGATGTTCGGCTGCTGCGAACTGTACAAAATGAATCTGAAACCAAAAAAAGGTGGGGTCGACGAATTGCTAGAGTTTCTGCTGCGTTCATCAGATAAGCAAACAAAATGATTCTTTCGCAAATTATTAAAAACAAGATTATGATCAAGATGGAACTGATCCATCGAGAGCTTCTTCAGGGTAGCAAGAACAAATAAAGGCGAAGTCCCTTTCGTGTAGGCGAAGAGACGACAACAATGTAGCCTTCAGTGATTAATCTCCGCCAGCCAAAAAAGCAATATTGTTTTTGATGCTTTGAAGGTAGCTGACGAAACCGGCGACCGAATTCATGTTGAGTTGTGAAGGTGCAGAACAAAATTTGTGTATAAATTGAAATTCGTTGACCATGCTAATATTTGCTGATGGAACTTACATGAAACGAAAATAGTGAAGTGATTAAATTAAGATTGGTAACCACGAATTTCTGAACCTGCTTGCCAAAGAGCACATCCAACTCCATTTATATCCTTTTGCTCGTTCTCCAACCAAAGAAAAAACAACCTGAGGGTCATAACGAGCACTGCTGGAGTGCTCACGAACGGTGCTCGTATGCCTAAAAGCATTGTACCCGCCCCTAGAATGGTTGCACCGAGCGGCTAATATTGGGGCCACGAGCAGGCCCTCGGGCCCAAACGAGGTGGTCCGCCACTATCCCACAGCCTTTCAGAAGGAGGGGGGCAAGAAAAGAACCCAGCAAGGTGGCGAGCACCATTTCGCCGAGTCGAAAAGAGCTTCGCGGGAGTGTGACAGCGAGTGGGGACACAGTCCGTGAGGCGTTAGGACCAAACCACCGTTGGCAAAGGGCTTCACATCGCGACACTAGTTCAAAAGCCTGCGCCGAGGGGCTTATTTCGCCTCTATTCGCCCCCTAGGCTTAAAGGTAGGGGGTTGGTGCCAAAATAATGTAAACTGCCGAGCGTAGGTGTCAAAATAATATAAAAACAATGCCTCGATTTGACGCAGCAAAAAGATAGCCTATCACTTCAAAATAAAATGAAATGAATGAATAAAACCCAACAGTACTTCAATGCCAACAACGACCACGACGTCATCGACATTTGAGGAAGGAAGTCTCCATTGACACTTTTGATAAACTCGCTAGCACTTCTCGACCAAGGAGCCGCCAATTTTGAATCTTCGTTTTCGCCCTCAGTAGTATTTTGGAGCGAAGCGATCGCCATCACCATCTTCAAAAGAATCTCACAAGCGTCAGCCAAGAGGGGTTGGCGCCGTGCATATTGGACGAGCAGACCGCTCTAAGACTGAAGCTTTGTCTGGCGCTCGTGAATGAAGATTTGAAGATATGTCGTTGTCGTCCTTTACGCCTGCTTTAACTGAGTTGTGCGAAGAGCTAATCGCCTAAAAACTGGCCCATGGAGGCGCGAGTAAAGGGCACCACCGAAGACAAGCTGAAGGCTAAGCAGAGGGAAAGTACTCCCTGGAATATCAATAACTGAGATGTAATTGGCCCACACTTAGTTTGAATGCAGCTATTAGGTCATGTACTGTCGATCAAAACCAAATAGCTGAGGGGCTATTGTTGGGGGTAGTATTATAGGCTAGATACCCCCACTAAGTATTTTATGGACCAATTACATTGCTTGGTGAATTGAAATCAGTATTAGAGCCTATTTGTAGCCTAAATTGGCAGTTTTGTAAATCTAAGTCCCACCAAAGGGGAAAATCATAAATTGTCCTCTCCCACCTTCCCTATAAAAGAGGGAGAGAGGGAGGTGGAGAGGGGAGAGGCAGGTGGAGCTGACCCCTCAGCTCCTTGCCTTTTTCCTACTCCTATGGCCTTGGACTATTCGTCACATGGTTTTTGTTGGAGAAAACCAACACTTCTGTCTTCTCACATTTGCACAACCCACAACCGTAGGCATCCTAGGTGCTCCACTCTCTCCGTTCTCCATCCAAGCCTTGATTACCTCAGCTGCCTCTCCTGTGGCAAGGAACATGAACACATCACCACTGCCATAGTCAATCGAGTGCGGGAAGCGTCTTACTCAAACTAAGGAAGCCCTGCGTACGTGCAGGACATTGAGCGGTAACCAAGTAGGCTACATGTCATTGTGCGAGGTTTTGTGCAGATCCCACACCACCCTGGTTGATAGATCGGTGGCCTCGACAACCCTGTGCACTTTGCGATAGAGTTGTTGGCCTCTAACATTCTCTCAGTCGAATTGCTGCATTCCGGATGCCTTCCATTTCAAGAGTGTTGGAGTTTTCATAATGCCGTTCTTGGACACACATATGTACATGCTCTTCAATGTCTTTTTCTTTATTGAACAGGCGGCACCATATATATGGTACTAATAATTTCTGTAAACAAAGCAGAGCTAATGGCAGTTTGTGGTGAACTCTGTTGTTCAATTGTGAATATGCTATTATATCATTTGGTGTGTGCTGGCAGCTTGGGGCAGTGGAATAAGTGCTTTGGTGGAGGTGGAGCCAGCCCCACTTCATTCAACGCGGACATGGGCATGGAACTGATTTGTTTCATGGTTGGGCCATGACCACAACAGATTCCTAATGCCTACCATTCTTACTAAATGCATGGAACTTACTAATATAATGCTGATTTTGACCAGTTCATTGGGGGCTATATATTAAGATCGAGTGGAAACAACCGTGGGTATGACTTATGAGAGTGATGTTTGGCTAAAGCTAGCTGTAGGATCAGCAAAGCTTACTCGTGAAGTATATAAAGGGAGGACCCAGTTTGAAATGATTAGTACTGAATGCATATATGAGGAAAGTGTTATGGTCTTAACATATATGACATTCCAAAACTACAGCATTGCAATAAGTAATTTACTATCTTTGAGAAAACCACGGTTATTTTTTTTCAAAATCCTGCATTTGGTTATCACAAAAGTGTTTTCTAGTTGAATGAGCTCTTTGTAGGTCAGTTACTCCATCAGTTAATCATTGGTATAGTGTTCGCTATTTTTACAGCACCCAGTACTACACGCTTCCTGTGTGGTATGTGGGACCCACCACCTCTAGTGACCAGTCCACCGCCCTGGCCAGCATCACGGCCATCGCTGCAAGGTGATGTCCGCACGTATCTCCGCTCGAGTGCCCCCAGCCGCTCACTTGCGGAGCTATACCATCATGCGCTGCTAGCCCGCACAAGGCCCGCACGCTTGACGCTTCCAGTTAGGTAGTGAAAGATTTTCCAAAATTAAAGATACTAAGAATATCACAAATTCATGGATATGGAGATTATGTAGCAAATCAAGAAAAAAGTGCGCTACCATATTAATTAATAGACAAATCAAGCACTTTGTAGCAAATCATTGGATGCTCTAAAATTCAGTCAAAGAGTATCTATCCGTTTCAGATTAATACTTCCATGCGCCCTGTTCTCTCAATATCATCAAAAGATAAATACCAATTTTCATTATTCTGATCCCTGCTCCCTGGTAATCAAAATGAGAGAGTTTACATAACTGGAGAGAAATTTGCATCACCGTAAATGATCAGGATCAGAACTGCAACTATACGATGCACAATCTGCTTGTGGTATCAGCTAACCCACCCAGTGGTTAGTGCATTCCTGACACACTACAGTTTGACACCACTGATCAGAAGGTTTTAACACCACTGATCAGAAGGTGTGCCAGTGCTCGCGTGGTAGCTGTTGTTCGACCACTTCATCAAGGAGAGGCTTGTGGAGTGGAAACTTGCAACCTAGTGGTTCAGGGGAGGCAGCTAGCGGGGGAGGGCGTGGAAACCTGCAGCCAACACTATGCCAGAAAAAGCTATCAGTGACGCGTCTAGATCGACATCAGTGACACGTAAAAGCCGCGTCACTGTTCTTACGTCTCTGATAAGGGTACATCAGTGACGCGTAAATACGCGTCACTAATAAGAAGGTATCAGTAACGCATATTTACAACATGCATCACTAACAACAGGAACACGCGTCATCCATAAGAATATAAGAGTGACGCCGTATTTATAACACGCGTCACCGATAGAACATACGAGTGATGCGTATTTAGGACACGCGTCAGCGATAATAATATACGAGTGACGCGTATTTAGGACACGCGTCACTAATATGGGGGTACCAGTGACATGTGGTGTTAACACGTGTCACTAATATAGGAATATGAGCGACACGCATTGAAAATACGCGTCACTGATAGTTGATAGTAGTGACAAGTGTCAACAAGACGTGTCACTAATAGCGTATAAACAAGTGACGTGTTCTAATAATACAGGTCTTAGATAGGATCAGAACTGTGATACATATACTATCACTTATATTTTCCACCTGAGCCACATACCACAATGCTATTCACAACACAAATATATATAAGCCATTAATATATTACAACATGTTCACATCCAGAGCCCCTCAAAATAGATATCAAGTTTAACAGATTCACATTTATATTAAATTTATGTTCACAACTTGTTCGAATCCATCACAACATTGGACTTAACTATTAGACCCCCATTGATAATAGCAAACACACATCACTAGTGCTTAACTTGCAGGATGTTGAAACTCTCCTTTCATGTCGATGACATGTTCCACTAAGAACTTGGCCAGCTTCTCTTTAATCGTGCGCATGTCTATGGGCGTTGTCAACACTTCAAATTCCTATGTCAAGATGGAGCTTTGGTCAAAAATAAAACATAGTACAATATAGTGACGCATCTTCGTCATTGCAGGCACGAACTTGCAGACTGCGGCGGCGGCGACCAAAGGAAAGGGCGACAACCTCATTAGATAAACGAATAAACATATAATATTTCCGGCCAGGTAATCAGTGACACGAGTCGGTGACGCGTCTATCAAAAAAGCGTCACTTTCTTTATCGATGACGTGTTTTCTTGAGCGAGTCACTGATAACGCCTTCTATTAGTGATGCGTGCAGAGAAAACGGGTCACATTTCTTATCAGTGACGCGTCTTTGTAACCCGCGTCACAAATACGACTATCTATCTGTGATGCGGCTTAGCAAAGCACGTCACAGATAAATTAGTGACGCGTTTTTGGTTTCAAGGGTCACTGATATAGTGTTATTAGTGACGCGTCTTGTTCCTAGACCATGGGCAACAGCTAACCAGTGACGCGTTTTTTCTGAGTCACTAATCGTGATGTCACTGATAAACTTTTCTGGCATAGTGCAAGGCTCATCCTGCTTGCTGATGGTGGCTATAAAACTTAAGCGGCAGCTGATGGTTAGTTGTTCCGACATGTGTAGCGTAACGAGGGCGGCGTGTTGTTGCTTCATCAACATGTTGGTGCACATTTTGGGGGTGGCTAATCTTGCAAGGTTCAAGCCTAGAGATCAGTTATTTTGGAAAAAGTTAATGAAAGGAAAAACTGTGGAACGCCATTTTCAGCTGGTTACTGATATTTTGGTGATCCTTGTGTTCTTGACAGCTCTTAGCCCAATAAAAGCAACCATCATCAGCCATCATGTTGTATTGTCGTCCGTACCACAGCTAGTCTCCATCAACCATACGGTCACCAGTATAATTGCACTGACCCAAACAACTTGCAGATGCCTCTCATCCATACCAGGACACTATATGGTGCAGAACAAGATATCAGTGCATCTTGCAGACGTGGGGCAAGCAAGTAAAGGGAACACGTAGTAGATTAAATTAAGAGGTACTCACAGTTTACTTTACACCACGCTCGCTCTCCACTGCTCGACTTTTGCTATGACATCTTTTTCTGCCGCTTGCTACTGCTATTGGACAACGTCACCGTTGATGCATCTGCCCGAATCGAGCAGTGTGCATATGCATGTGGCGCGGGAAGGCGACCCTACTCGCCATGGCAGCGGAGTGTGCAGATTGTACGATACTATCGCCGCGGAGATCAACCCACCGACCCGAGGCTACACCGCGGAGGGCTCAAACTGCGAGCGGGCGCAAATTCTCCATCTCCATGTCCCAGACTCCCAGTATCCCCAAGGGCGGTGCGGAGCAGCTGCCATGACCATGACCATGTTGGAGTGCAGTGGCAGAGGCAGCAAGGCCATGAGAGATTTTGATGGCTGTGGAAGGGATATGGGAGTGGCCACACGGCTCTGCAAGAGGTGCTGTATATAAGAGCATCTTCAGTAGCTTCTCTTTCTCATTCCTCATCCCTATAAACCTGCTATATTGAGTGAGATGAGTCAATTTTACTACTACAACAGCTCCCTTATATGATCCCCTTTTATTGGTGATCACCAATATATCCTCCATCTCTCCTCATATAAAGGGGAAGTTGCATCTCCCCCAATAGCTAGGGTCCACCACTAACTTCACCATCTTCTACAACATGTATGACCGTCACCTTCTTTTGACAGGTGGACCCTATATGTATTGGGAAAGATTATTGGTCATCTGTTGGAGCATCTGCCCCAATATCCTAGAAAAACAGTATTGGTGATCACCAATATCACTCTGTTGGGGATGAAATATTGGTGAGCTAATGGAGATGCTCTAACCTTGATGAGGAAAATAAAGAGACGCAGCCTCTCCTATCGTTTAGGACAATGTGCTTCAATGGTTTCTAGAAGAATCCAATCGCTTGTGGTGGTGGACAGGAAGAGACACATGATGATACTCGGTGCGTGCGGACTGTGGATGGGAAAAATTGGTGATCTAATGGATGGCGGGGTTTAAATAGTTGATGACATGGATCACTCTGGGATTAGATAGAATTGGTAGTGGGGATTTACTTTATAAGAAATATAGATATAGATTAAAGACATATGGCCCCACCCACAAGCGGCTCCTAAAATTTGTTGGCATCCACATATGCTAAAATTTGGTTGGAGTGGCCTGATCACCAACCACTATGCCTTAGCTTGGCACGGAACTAGTGTGTTTACCTTAGAAAAGCTTGGCACGGAACTAGTGTGTTTACTTTGGAGATTGAACTGATCTGGAATGGAATGGTGCTACATGGAAAAGAATCAGGTCGTCCAGTGCTTTCCGAAGGAATAATGGTCCTCCTCAGCAGCGTCACCAGGCCTTTTCTTAGTTTCGAAAATTATGTTCAGTGGTGAGCTAGTGGACAGACCCTGCCATTGGCAAACGCTGCTTCAACCTCTAAATATCTTTTGATTGTTTCTGGAGATGACTTTTGCGGTACTAAGATCTGAAGGAGGACTTGAGATGAGAAAGAATAAAGCTGAGATAAGAATAAGATATTTGAGGCCTTGTTTAGATTGGGGAAAGAGAGAAATTGAAAAGTCCTGTAGCAGTTCATTTGTATTTGGTAAATATTGTCCAATTGTGGCCCAACTAAACTGTGTAATTAGTTATTTAGTTTACTTATATTTAATACTCTTTACATGCGGGTACAAATTGATGTGATGGAGAGAGAGTGAAAAAACTTGGAAGTTGAGAGGTAAAGTGAACAAGGCCTTGGGGGTCAAAATTCAATGTGTTCTTAACTGGACTGTATCTTAAAGATCTGGAACCAGTTGCCTTGTATAAATTACTAATAAGTAGAAAAGAGATACATGTGCCATAGATGCATAACTAAAATTCCAATCTTAGCAAACTTCTAAGGTGGAGCCCAAAAATAAAATAAAACCATATTAAAAGACTGCTCACAAATCACGATCTACGCCGACAACAAAAGGACGTACATGTTTTGCAATAGCCCTGGTCCATCGGTGGGCTTCATCTTGTATCTCAGTGATAATCATGTCCATTGACTTCTCTTTCTGTTGGAGGACCCTATTATTCCTTTATTTTCCAAACAAGAGAATGGCCAACGATTGCATTGCGCTTACTTCCATTGGTAGCCATTTCCTGGAACCAAATATGAATTTTGCTCTGATATGACCATTTAGCTGGAATCAGAGTCCTCAGGAGGAGTTGAAGTAAGAACCTCAGGCCTCATGTGTTAGTCCCCTTACAACTGTGACTCACAGTCAGTTGTGACAGAGTAGCAATCCCCACAGTTTCATTTCTACTGGCATCTGTTTATTATGAACCGCTGGAGAAACAATAGGCGAAAAAATAAAAAACATTTCTGAACTAGTGTACTCCCTCCGTATCGGATTTAGATGACGTTTTGGACAAGCTTTGGGTCAAACATTGGAAACATAAATCATGAATAACTTTTAAGTTGTTGAATTTGAAAATATAAAAACTATATGAATAGATTTGTCTTGAAAAATACTTTCATAAAAGTATAAATATAATACTTTATAATGAGTATTTTTATAAAAATATAAAGTCAAAGTTATACTTTGGAGACAGTGTGTCGTTGTCCAAAACGTCATCTAATTACGATATGGAGGGAGTACTTTATAGTCTACAATCTTGTTCATCTGGGAGCATGGATTTCCTAATTCTAAAAATAAAGCTTTATGACGTCCAAAGCAAGTAATAAATAGGAGAACATTTTTATCTTTGCCCATTGAAGTTGCTCTTTAACATTTATTTTTCCTATGTCCAATGTTTTTAATGATCAAAATTATCACATAACATTTGCACATCAAAATAATTCAAGAAACCAGAAACCTTCTAAATTAATCAACAGAAGCACAAAACTAGCACCAGCTATAGATATGATTCAGGGAGAACAACCTAAGCCTACTCTTCTGCATGTGCCCAACTCTCCACCGTCCCGTGCTGCAGTGCCTCCTGCTACGTACGTGACGTCCTAGCATCCTATACCTCTGGTGGCACCATAGATGTTGAACTACTACGTGATATCTACCTTAAGCTGCTCCATTGGATCACAGAGGTTTCTTGTGCACTGTTTGTGCTCCAATGATTCTCCATACCTCTCAGTCCTATGAAAGGAACCATGTTCCACAGTTTCATATGTTACTCATATTTACCGCATATAACTCAAAAAAAATAAAAAACCTCCTGTCGTGATGGTAGCCCATTTTATTTATAGCACCGAATCATTATGTGACTCCATCAAGGCTGAATCTAAATGAACAGTGTAATTATTACAATATTTTGCTAACATCATTGGAAAGGTTGGTAAAGCTATTTATTGGCCGGTCTGCCTCCACCGCCAATTTTAGGACATTTTAAGTATTTATATTTATTAATGTCTATGACGCAATATTGTTGCTATCAATTGAAATCGATAAATGGATCTAAATAAATAAGATGATTTGGGTTAGTTCTCGCATTCACCGAGTTTTCTGCTACATCTGAATTTTTAACTTTTTACTCAAGAGACAATGTGAGCAAGCATATTGGGACTGTCCTAAAAAAAATCAACTTCTATATAATTGTTTTGAACCAAAATTTTAAACTCTGTCCGAATTTATAGAAAAAATAGCATCATCATATGATGCCAAATGCCATACTATAGAAAAATATATTCTATGATGTATTTAGTGGTACTAATTTATATTTCTTAGGTACTACCCGACTAGAAATATTTCCTTTGTACCAAATTAAATCAATTTATAGAGTTGTCAATAGCTAAACTATTTAAAGTCTGATCAACTTTGTAGAAAAGAATCCAAATATTTTTTACACTAAATTAACATAATAATGACATACATCATGAAATACATGTTCTGTAATATACTTATTTAGTGCCATGAATATTGTTACCCTTTCACATAAAGCTGGTCAAACTTAAAATACTTTGACTTAGGATGATTCTAAGAATTGATTTATTTTCACAAATGCAGTAAATAAATAACTTTATTTGTTTAGAAAGAGGCTGAGTTCGTGAGTATCAATTTACTGCATCGACTCAGCAATCGGCCAAGGCTCCGCTGCGGCAGCCAGAATATCTATTGACATAACTATTCACATAAGGTATTAGGCTTCGCATGTATCAATCCGATCATGCATTTATGCTGAACAGGTGCTGTTGCCATTTGATGAGGAACATAAATAGGGAGCATGCAGCAATTGCTGCATCAAAAACAAACCAAACAGGTATTTCTCCCTCTGTCCCTGAAAAGAGTGATTCCTAGAAATCGTGCTAGTCAAACTTTTTTAACTTTGACCAACTTTACAGAAAAGTGTAACAACATCTATGACATAAATTTGGCATATTATGAAACTATATTCCATGGTAAATCTATTGATACTAATTTGATAACATAAATTTTAATGTTCTTTTCTAGAAAATCGGTCAAAGTTTAAAAAGTTTGACTTAGAACAACTCTAGAAATTGCTTCTTTTCAGGAACCGAGGGAGTACTTAGTTCTTTGTCGTCCTCGAGTTTATCCCCCAACTCCACCTCCTTGTTTTATTTATCCTTCTATACGGCTAAAAAATTCTTTGCTTCTCCCTCTATGTCGTCGTCGAAACACACACACTAGTACTTTTAGTTACTACAATAATTCCTAGCTAGCACACGAGCCCTAGACAGAACAGGGTTGCATGCAATCCTTGCAACTTGCTTGGATGCCGCTAGATCAAAGTCAATCTCAATTAGGAACAGGAGGTACCAGGAGCTGTTAGATAACTGTGGCCCTGGCCTTAGCTAGTACATAGTGTCTACAGAGAGCTTGCTCTTTACATCCACGCAGATATGGGCTTAGAGCCACTAGGGCAGTGACCCTAGGTGTGGCCAAAACACCCAACTAGCACCCTTCAAGTTTGGGGGCTTAACCTATGTAGCCAGGCCTTAGCCCACTGTCTTTCTGTGTCGCAGCCTAGCAAAAGCTTGTCCACATGTGTCTTCTCTTTAGTTGTGCAAGTTCTCAATCATACCCTGGTGCCAAATCCTGGAGTTCCAGCCACCAAATCAAGCGCTAGACAAGATATAACGGCTGGCCTACGGCGTGGCGACGTATGTCAGCCATAAGGGCACAAGAATCATGGTGGACGGTGCTTCCATTTCAAGACCAGGCAGCTGGCAGTGAGCGGCGGCTATATTGAGGAGCTGACGCATGCTGCAGGGGCCATGCCTATGCAATGTTAAATGTTTCATTTAGTATTCAATCTTGTTCTTATTTATGTTAAATGAAATCATGGCAGGGATAAATAATCCACGTTGCCATGTCGGTCTTATCATGCTTCATATATGATTAAGTGAGGTATTGATATAATCACTAAATTAAGTTTTTCTTCTCGTTTGCAAATTATCACTGCATGGCCGATGTAGCATAGGCTGTTTAGTTTCTTCAATAGTGTGGCCCTAAGTGTTGAGATTCAGGAGCTCTGCCAGTGTTTACAACATTAATAAGATCAGATATGCAGGGGAGTTGGGAAGGCATGGCAAGCAAGTGTCAGCAGCATGTTGCAGAACGGGAGGCAAGACATGTAAATATTTTGGACAAAGAACGGAGAAATCACAACCAATTTGCATGTATATTGTGTTGAAAAAGCAAAACCCTTAGTAATCTTCGTATCAGTAATTTTAACTATTATGTTTTACATAATTGCGAAACAGGTTGGGTGGACAAGCTATGGCAGTGATGGCGAGGGAGACAGCGGCGTGGGGGTGGCAGCCGATGGTGCAGCACCCTAGGGCTAGGGTTTGGCGGCGGTGGCTGCTGGTGGTGTGGCGATGACAGCGCATCAAGAGAGAGGGAGACATGTGCGGGAGAGGAGGAGGAGGACTCAGTGGCAAGAAAAGGGAGACGGAGGAGATAGAGAGCCTTTGCCCTATATTTTCATGATTAATCTAGTTACATACTCCTAGTATTTATAATTCAGATAGGACTTGGCCTACAAGCTATGTGGAGTTCTTATCTAACACCAACTCTTCCTTTCCCAAACCAATCTACTAGCTTGTATCTAATACCTAATTATTCCTAAATTGATAAAATACCAAAAAGGAAGCTTGCGGGAACATGGAAGCAAAACAGCAAGAGTGGCGGGAGGCGCATGTAGGCCATGATGGCTACTACGCAGCTGCCCCACCTAGGATGTCGCGCCACCTCCCTACACCCAGGGCAGCTCATCGGGCCCACCAAGGGTGTGGGCACCCCCTCTCGTGCCTCTCCTATCCCGTTAGCATCATCGGTGGTCTCCACCTGGGTTAGGCATATGACATAGCTCCGCTTCTTCCCTCGGTGCATTCTCGTGCCGAAATGCGACCCAATCATCAATGTTGTCTGGTGGCATTGTTGCGTCGGTAGGAAGCATCTATACTAGACCAATAAGGTGACCTTTGTGTGGATTGGTGAGGATGATGTTCACCCGTGTGTGAAGGGGAGTGTACTCAAAGAAGTAATGGAGAGTGCTTATGTACCCGTGGAGGATGTAGCCACCATCACAGCAAGCTGATGATATCCCAGTGGACCTATGCACCATGTCGATGAGATAACATGGCATCAAAACTATCATCTCAAAACGAGACAGCAGCTGTGGTGGAGAAGTAAAGTTACGGACATCATTGTTGATGTCGGGACCGATGATGTGTGGCAATATATCGTCTCCATATAATCTTCGCGGAGCGTGTTAGAGGAGATGTCATGAGGTCAAGCATCATACCATAGATGAAGCCGCCCTGGTCATAGGCCGTCGAAGACAGTCTGTGCTTGGTCATCCTTGGGATGAGGTCGATGTAGATTTTGCCGATGCGGGCAATGCAAGTATGCTACCCGCTTTGTCGAGCAAGACTCACATGTCGTTGATAGCTTGATGAAGCAACCAAGGATTGCCCTCAAGTATGTGTGTGGGTATTCTTGCCAAGGTTCCCTATGTCATCGGAGGTCTATGAGCACCCAAAGCTAGCATCTCCAAGTTGGTAGAACCGCCACGACGAAGAACCTTGTTGACGGTCCTTAATGTTCAAATCCAACCGTCAACTAACCTTCCAAGTGACATAAAAGCAATCCACACCTAAAAACAGTGGTTTGACTAATGAATTCCACGAGTTTTAGTGAATCAGTGGTTTTGCAGGCATACATTAGAAACGATGCACTTTTGAGCCACAGTTCAACATAGAATTCAAGATTAGACCCCACGGCTATCCAGGAAGATTCTAGAAGGAACGAGAAGACACCACGCTGAAGCAGAGGACCAGGGGACCCTAGGCCAAACCGATCGGTCTGGGCCTGGACCGATCGGTCTGGCCCAGTGGCCGCTCGCGGCCCGCTTCGCCCAGGTTGCTCCACTGCCTTTTGGGATTGATCTCAGTCGTCTGCCAATGTTGGTTTGATCCAAGGACTCACGTTGATTCGCCAGGGCTATAAAAGGAGAGGCAACCCCCTCTGGGAAAGGGAGTCGGACAAGGATCGGGATCGGAATCGAGTTCTTCCATAGGAGGGTATGATTGGTTCATCTTCTTACGTTTTTCAGATCATGTTAGTTTTAGTAGTACTTTCATGTTGTTTTGCATGCTGCTATCAGTTTGTTTCATATGTTCAGTTATATCGTTTCGTGAACTATCTTGTGTCAGTTTCTGCTATAAGATATACTACATGTCTATTTGTTTCTGCAGTTCAATTAATCTGTTTTATTGGTCATCCATGTACGGTTTTCCAATGCATTAAATTTTTTGTATTTTCAGTCCAAAATATGTAGCTCATCCTCACTTGTTTGCTTGTTCAGCACTCATATATTGCTTAGAACGCCTGTGAGATAGCATCTCGAGGCATACATGTATGTATGTCTTTTTTGTCACTGTCCTACTGTGTTTTAAATGATTATATATATATATATATGTATATATATATATGAATTGTCCTATAAAATTGAGGGAACAATTCATAAATTAGATAGCCTTTTCAAGCTAATTTGGATATCATGCAAAAAAATACACGTGGTGTCTAATAATTTAGAAATATGTATGGTTTAAAATTATAAAGTTTTTAGTGTAATGGCTTCATTTAAAATGAAATATCAGCTGCCTTATAGTATGAATTTGTTCCTCATATTCAGTAGTTTGAACTATTTATAGTATTGATGTGTTGTTGCTGCCTGTGGATCACTATTTGCTCCTGTATTCTTCAATAGTATTCAGGCAGACTCCACTTGCTGGCCATGGCAAAGTCGACTCAATATTGGCACATTGGCACATTGCTATTTTGCTGGTGATGACCTGACATGTCAGTCCCCTAAATAAAGGGGGAAAAGGACATTTGTGAGTTGATTTCCCAACAACAGTCAAGCAAGAACACCCTAATAAAGTATTGACGAGCAGACGGCGGTCTTGTAATGGAGCAATAAAAGAGCGAGTCTAAGCTATGGTCTGAACTAAGGAAACTTATAGGTGGGAGCTATGGTCTGAACTAAGGAAACTTATAGGTGGGAGTTGTATATTTTCCTTCCTGCATGCATGCTGTCATATATAGAGCTCCAATTTGCACATTGCACACGATGAATCACAACACCAAGTCACCCAAAAAATATCTGCTCTGCTCATGATGTTGCCAAGCTAAACTAACAAGATGATGGTGCTTGATCTGGTGACTCTCGTAGATTTGTACCACATGTAATTGGTTTCCTATCACACTTGTTACATAAACATGGGTTCTAAATATTTGAATATATTATAAATCTTAGTTTTTTCTTATAATAACAGGATGCTGCATTTCACAGCTATAAACACGTGCGCGTCACACATGCGTGTTGCACGTGCGTATCCACTAGTATTTGAAGCACCTGAGGAGTTCGCACAAGCACATACTCTAGCTTATTGAGTAATTATATATACGAGAAGTCTACGTGACTGATAGTCATGTCATAGCTAGTCAGAAGGCAATAAAAACATACATATCCATCAGCTAGTATATCCGCATGCATGTAGATAAAAGAGAATGTGTTAAGATAAAAGAGAATGTATGAAGGAGAAGACTCGCTCATACGCTATTTCTTCTTGAAGTTTTTCTGGATGTTATATATGGTAGTGGCGGAGGCCAGACATGGTTTCGAGCATTAGACTTTGGGAGACATCAGGAGAGAACTCTGAAGTGGCATGACCCAAGAATCTGTCTAGAACTCATCAACTTATTGCAAGCACTGGGATCCAAAAGCTGCTCATCGAGGTGAAGCTGACTACACCCAACATCGAAGCACGGAAAAGCCATGTGTAAGCAGCAACTAAGAGAGACGCAAGACTACCTCTTAGGTTTGCACCTCTGTGTTTGTTTTCCATTTGCGGACGCGGAAACTTTAGTTTGCTTGTTAGGACGGTCTTGCTATGTCTATTTCGATCGACGTCCTTGGTTGCTCAATAGAAGCTTGTTGTTTCTATGGCTAAACTCATCTATGTTAATTATAGTGACGCATAGATTTTTTGCGTATTTGAGATAAAGTCCTCTTCTCTTAACTCTTGACCATCTCGTCCCTTGAAATATAGGAATGACATGATGCCCTGCACCATGCATGGTCCAAGATGCCGGTGCATGGAGAGATGATCGTGACAGAGTGACCAGCTGAGGGAAAGATTAACAAAGAGGACCGGCCGGTCTGCATGAATTTGTGAATACACTTGCACTAGGCCTGGTGTCCACAGCCAACGGCCACATATTTAGTGTTCTCATTAGCTAATGGTCATTAATACTACGCCATACTCACTATATATACATTCATGTTGAAGGATTTTTGCCCAGTCCAAGTATCTCTTATCTGGAGCAACGGTGGACACTATGCCAGAAATCACTATTGGTGACACCTAAATCAGTGACCTAGAAAGAAAACGCGTCACTAGTGTGAGATTTGCGACGTCCATAGATAAAACGCGTCACTGGTACGTTTCACCCAGGCAAAAAATATGCCCATGAGCGACGCGTCTCATCAAAACGCGTCACCTGATCCATCATATTCTAACTTCCTGACGCGCATACATGAGACGCGTCACACATGAGCTGCCCCGGACCCGAAATTTTTATGAAACCTAGTTGGGAGATGCAGCCTCGCGTCCATACCCGTCCACCAGCCACCCGAACTCCCGAAGACCCATCTCTGTCTCCCTCTCCGGTTCCTCCTCTCCCCTTCCTCAGATTCAGACCCCTCCCCATCCCATTCCTCTCCTCTCCTCTCCAAATCTGCAAGAATGGGGAGCTATGGAGGCCCTGCGCCTGGTGTCGACGCAGCAGCGGCTCTCCTGCTCTCACGTTTTCCCTTGGGGTGTTTCCCCTCCGGTGGCAGCGGCGCTAGGGTTCGGTGTCTGTTGCGGCAGGGGCGCCACCCAGTCAGCGGCTGGGGCTGGGGTGGCTAGCAGATCCATGGCCGCTCGTGCAAGGTCGAGGGGATCCATGGAGGCTCATGACAGGTCGTTACGATCCATGGCTGCTCCTCCAATGGCGGCCGAATCCGTCACTACCTAGGTACCCCCAAACCCTAACACTTCCCTGTTTTCCTTCTAAGACATGCCCCATGGATCTGTGATATTCTGCAATGTCTCATGAATCTGTCCTTGGTATACTTGGATGCCGTGCTTCATTTTAATATTTTCCTAAATCTGTCAGATTAATGTTTTTTTCCAAATCTGAATAGCAAGTGCCAAGTGCTACGTTAGTTGAACTGAATAGGAAGTTCCAACGATGATGTACTTCCCTTGCTTTCTGCAATGATGAACATCTGCTACTATATATGATTGATTAAATAGAATTGGGATGTCTGATATTGGTTACAAGCCTACATACTCTGCATTTTTTTATTATTATTCATGCATTTGTCATTTATTAAACTTGGAAGAATGTTTGAATTAACAAGGCTGAAACTGTAACTTGGACTGTAATGTTAGCTGTTCTGACTTTTGAGTACGATCTAGGCACATGATTAGTATAGCTAGATATGGTTACTCTATAAATTAGCTGAATGGTAACTTCTACATAAGTTTTTGGTTGTACTGATTATGACATAAATTTATTACTTACGGGAGATCTCCTTGACCAGGTGTGTTTAGAGCTGAGAAAATCATGTACCTAACCAAATTTTCATTTGCCTTGTGAATGACAAAATTAATTTATAAAAGAATACAAAAGAACATAAAAGTATAGATGCTGGTTTGTTTTTTGTTTGTCGATCCTTTTTATTTGCAATATTGTTCATCAAATTATTAAAGACAAACTTGAGTTATTTAACTTATAAGAGTAATCATGTTTTGTACCTCCTAACAATTTAAATACCTTAAAGGAGATCACACTAGAACTAATTTGATATCTAATCTGTTAATGATATGTAATCTGTAGATGGTTAGAATGAAAATCATGCTAGAACCAGCAATTTATGTCCTCTGTTCTTTGTATTTTTATTTTGTTTTGCTGAATGAGCTATTGCTCTCAAGTCTGACATAAAACTACACACATAATTTGAGTTATTATCTGTCCTATCTTCTATTTGCTTGTAGTTTTCAACAGTTCAGAGGAGCAGCATGGGAGGTCCTTTGTTTATCTAAAATGTCGTGAGAAATGTATGGTTAAATTTGTCTTAATTATGAGCTGTCTTAATTATGAGCTTGCAATGTCCAGTTCAGTTGCTAGTTCAGTCATATAATATGTGTGTGCAAAACTGTAAAACTTTTGTGTACTTTTATCTTAACTTTGCAGATTTTGCAGATAATGGTAGGCTGATGGGACTTGTATTTGTTTAGCAGCATATAATCAAGTAAGTGATTACTTAATGTCTGAACTGCTGCTGGCAGGTTCAGAGGTTCATGTATACCACTTATTGGTTCTTAGATCTGCACTCTACTAATTACTGGAAGAGCAGACTGGGAGCAGCACATACATGCTGTGGATGGAAAGGTAGCACTCCTTATTTTGTTCTTATTTTGTTCAAAGGTAAATGCAGCTGAATATCATTTTTTCTTTTCTTTTTTGTGTGTAGTCTATGTTTCTATGCACATCTGAATGAGTTGTCGTGACTTTCTTGATTATAGGTTCAGAGGTTCAGTGCTTGTTTGGCGCTATAGCGATTCAGAGGTTCTGCTTAGTCCTTGCAAGGAAGATGCTTTAAGTAAGTGTTTTTGGTTTAGTCACCCAGTATATACTTACTGCAGATTTTGCAGTAAGTGTTTTTGGTTTAGCTTCTTTCAGTAAGTGTTTTTGGTTTAGCTTCTTTTAGTAAGTGTTTTTGGCCAGGTTCTTAGTGGAACAAGTCATCGACAAGAAAGGAGAGTTCCATCATCCTACAAGTTAAATCACCTGAGCAACCATGCTACTGTTGCTAAGGTATTTAGGCCTACAACTATACTTCATTTGATTAAGACTTAGGAGTGATGAGGTACAACTTAACTGGTAGAAATATCATTCCAATCTTGTTTAGAAAGCCAAGCTATTTTTTCCCCTGGAAGAGGACCTACATGATGCCACCTCTCTAATACAAATGTCCAGTCCAAATTTCGAGTAAAAATTATATATCGATTTGAACATTGGAGACTGATTGCCTTGGACCTTAAGCATGTTATCCCTTTTTGAAGTTCACTATGCTTCTCTTCATATTTTTCATGCTGTCTGGCCATCATCTGTTGCTGTCCATGTATCATGATGTGCTGCTGCTTGAATAACCAAAGGTGATTTTTCGTGTTGCTCTATCAGCCAGGGCAGCAGCAAAAGTGCATGATTTTTTTTTCAATTTCAGTGTGTCAGCAGCTAGCAAGTATAAAGCTTAAACGTGATATTCTATTTGCTTTTGCAATTGATTTGTGTGGCAGTGTCTAGTTCTTGCCTAGCAGCAGCCGTGCATGCACTTCTGTGATTTTCTGGATGTTTTACTTATAAATAGGAATCATTCTTCTGCACCCCTTTTATCTAATTGTCTTGTTGTGCCTGCAGCAGCTTCTCATGGATTCCATGCCACTGGTGTGAAGAGCATGGGAGACATATGGCCACGACGTGTGTGCACATGAAGCATCAAGGGTTGAAGGTGACTATTTTCCTAAGTAGAAGGATGTTGTGTCATGTAATGTTGTGTTAAATGAATCAACTAAGACATGTGTATGTGAATCAATGATGATTTATATATATATATATATATATATATGTATTATGTTATGTGAATCTGTATGTGTCAATATATATCTGGGGATCAGTATGTGTGGATCTGATGATTTGTATTGTATGTGTGAGAATTATAAGTTGCTATTCGTGACATGTGTAATACAGCTTACCAGTGACGCATATTAATTAAGCATGTCACTCGTATCAATGTTATTGGTGACACGTCTCAATCCAACGTCACCAATAGGTTCTTATTGGTGACGTTTTTACGGACAAGCGTCACCAATGTTTTCTTATTGGTGACGCGTGTTCCTGTTATCCGTGACGCGTGTTAACACGCGCGTCACCAATGCATTCTTATTGGTGACGCGTGTTTACGCTGCGCCACCAATAGACCCTTATTGGTGACGTGAGAAGGGTGACGCGTAAAAAACACGTCACCAATAGCCCTAAAACACGCGTCATGAATAGGCTTTTCTGGCATAGTGGGAGTTTGTGCAACTACATTCTCTAGCTTCTTATGTTTTGTTTTATGAAACTCGAGCTTTCTAAGTTATTTACTCTCTCCGGACCACTTTCTTAGACGGGGTGGTATTTTTCGTATAGACCAGTAAGTAAGGCGTCACAGCTATAGGATTTGCAGGCAATAAATTTTTTTATGGGCTTTGAAGAGATTGTTGCATGCATGTCACAGCATACGAAGAGACTAGAGCTTGCATGTTGGTGTTTGCTTCTTTCTCTCTCATCAGTCATCACTTTCGTCTCTCATTTGTTGCATGCATGTATGAAATTGAATAGCTTCGGTCAACACAGGACAAGTAGTATGGCGGACAAGGTAGCACTCTGTTCCTTGGTATCTGTAAAAACTACTGTCATGCCTAACAAATGGGACCGGAGGGAGTACATATAAGAAACAGTCTAGGTGAGGTGACTAATAGCAACATCCAAAGGCAATACGGGATTCTTTAGTTGGAGGCCAGAGTACCTTGCCTAGCAAAAGTCGCTGCCTGTAAGTTGTCTAGAAAGTTAATGTTTTTTTGTCTAGCCAGGCAAGTGTAAGGAAATATGTTTATTTGATTGCTACCCTGGGTAAAAAAAATAATACATTGATAAGTTATGCCTTTTCATATAATATGTTTTTGACACTTTTAATTAAACAACATGAGGACAAGAAAAAAATTAAGTAATGGATATAAGAAATAATAGCCATGAACAGTCATTTTCAAATAACGTCGTTGTAATTTTTCTGCAAACCTCTATCATGTCACTATACCACAACACTGAGATTAGCGAGAGATGATCTGACGCTAAAAGCGGTTATAGAAACAGACGGTCTGCCGCTAAAAGGTTTTAGCGGCAGACTTGTGCTGCCGCTGTAAGTGCTGCCGCTAGTTTTTAGCGGCAGACAATACTTTTAGCGGCAGACAGTTTGTTGCCCTAATTATTTATAGTGACAGATCATCTATCACTACGTTTTAGCGGTAGATACACTATTAACAAGTATTTACCAACAGATTATCCATTACTCCATGTATCTATAGCGGCAGATTGTTCAATAGAACAATATAAATATAACAAAAATAAATAAATATGATTAAAAAACATTTAGCACATATCAAACCGACATTCAAGCTTAATGTCATCACATGAAGGTACAAGGACACATACATCATATGGAGGTCAATACATATCACATATAATATTGTCTTATACACCAAATGTTTGTGCACATGCAAACAAAGTCATACACCAAAAGATTACGTGAATGCATTGTCCCAACAAGCAAAGTCATACACCAAAAGATTACATGAATGCACACTGTCCCAGCAAGCAATAGTGTTTATGGTAGTTTGTGCACACAATCATTTCTAGGAACTTAGAAACCAAAAGCAATGGCTTGCCAAACTAGAGCACATCCATCAAGTTAATTGTGCATGTGTGGAGGACCATTTTCCAGAAACTCAAGCCCAAGACTTGTGCCCAGCACTTCCTGAAAAATACAAAAACCATGTAATCAGACAAGTGGAGAGAAAAATGTTAAAGTGTTGTATAGCATGAGTTTGTAATAAAAATCAGCCAAGTGTAGCAACCAATTTCTAAAAACTCAATTACAAGTTAGTCATCTACTACAGCCAATGAACAACCAACCCCAAGCATGTCAGAATGGAACAAGAAGTTTTGTAGTAGTACAATAGTGAGTAAAATGCTATCTCAATGGAATACGGCCTATGAAGTTTAATAATTAGCCACAATCTGTGTTTTAACTTACTAACTGTCCTAGAAGGAAATAAGGTCTCAGGTGCTATTTTTGTCAGTTGCTGGGTTGGGTGCTAGAGTAATTTGGATGCATCTAATAGTATAGTAAAGGAAGCAGCCAAGTGCAGGTATCAGCATAGCTATTTGCTTGATTTGGTTCAGAACAGTAGCAGCAGCAATAGAGCACTTGAGTGCTGCATTTTGATAAATTTCAGATTCATTGGTGAATGGAGAAGCAACAATAGAGCAAAAAAGCAGCCAACTTGAATGCTCAATTTATATTAATTATATCAACGCCTTGGTAATTATAGGATGACCTCTTGAACTTAGACATGTCGGATGTACTCAAATATAAGTGAAACAGGGCGTGTTCAGAAATCATGGAAATTAATTTCTTTGGTAGCGAAAATAAATTGATACACTTAGCTGCACGTGTGATATAGCCTTAGAATTGCTACTATCTGTACATAAATACTTACAATTACAATTAACAATCTCTAATAAATAGCTAGGAACATAACTGCTGCATGGAATCACCAATCAGTTTAGGTGTAGTGTGGCAATGGTGGGTAGCTTGTGGCAGCTGGTGCGGCGGTGCCTGACAGCCAGCAGGGTCACATTGACGTGCTGCTTGCTGCACTACTGGTAGTTCCAAATTAAAAGTCCCTAAATTACCATTGTTCATTCTTTAATTGTTTCTGCTTTTGTGGCTACAACAACATAGGAAATTGTCTTCTTGTTTGTACCAACTTTTTGTATACTGAACAATGAAGCAGAAAGGGATTAAAATTATTTTTCCTCCTGCACCTACTGATATTGTATAGCCATGGCGGTGAGCTAGCCAACCTCCATTAATTTATTAGTAGCAGAAGAAGAACCAAATATATATGTAAGATTAGAAGTAGTAGAGCAACAGAAATCGAGATTCACCTAGGTTGGATTTAAGTTCTTCTAGCTCTTAGACAGCAGTCCTGGCATCGAGATTCAATACGTCTGCTCCTGTAAATCACCGCCAAAACAAATTAAAAAGGTTTTCCCTTCCAGCACTTGAAAGGGAAGGAAGACAGAGGGAAGAATCTGGGCATACCGATGGATCTGCAGCAGAAGCACAAATCGGAGATGCTGGAATCTCTCCCCGCGTTTCTCCGTCTCGAAGCCCTCCAGGCCTGCACGGTCAGGGAGTAGGGGGGTGGACGGGGCTTCCTTGAGCGAAACACGGCGGCGCTGTAAAGGAGATTGGACCGGGCTTCCTCCGTCGGTGTGGGCACGGGGTCACCAGGGGATGGCCGTGGCTTCCTTGGGGCTGGGCCTTCCGCCGTTGGGGTAGACGGCGCGGGGCCGTGTCGCGTGGTCCAAATGACGGGGCCACGCCGAGTGTGGGCGGGCGGGGAGCTCGCGCGTCGCGTGCTCTAGGGGCTCGGTTGTGGGTGCTGCTGGGGCTCCAGGCGACGGTGCTGCTGGGGCAGGCAAGCGAGGTGCGTGGTGGCTGGGTCGGGAGCTGGAGGAAGCAGATGGGGGCGAGCGAGAGGGATTTGGAACGGAGCTAGGGTGCGGCGGGCGCCATTTGAGAGGAATAGGAGAGGGCGGCGAGCGATTTGGGAGGGAGAGGCGGGATCAATGGAAATCTACACCAGAGATACGGCGGGAGAGGAAGAATTGGCGGCGGCGTGAGATTTGGGGAGTGAAATGTCTAGGGTTTTTGTTGTACATATGGGGCTAGGCTAAATTTTAGGCACGAGCTCAATCTTAGCGGGCCACTGGAGGTAGGTGGGGTCCACCTTTTTTAGCGGCAGACAGATTGATAGTATATCTGTTTTTAGCGATAGACGGGTTAACGCTAAATGTCAATAACTATAGCAGCAAACCATGAGTTGCTAAATAGAGAATCAGCGACAGATGGTTTGTGAGTTATTTTTAGCAGCTGATCATCTATCAATAAAAATAACTTTTAGTGTCAGACATCTGACGATGATCCGGTGTTGTGGTATAGTGTGTGTGAACAATGAAAGAACAGGGTAGCAGTATCGTTAAATAGCCAGGGCTTCGCACGTTGCCACAAGCGATAAAAGTGTGAAATACGTGCAGCGTACCAAAATAATTAGTTTGCCCATTTTTTGTGTGAAACAATTATGGAAATCTTTTGATTTTGAGGAAGGAATTTTTTTTGAAAGGGATGGTGTGATCTAGGTTTTTTAAAAACATTGAGGTTTTTAAAAACATTGGCTTTTATTTATAGTTATTGATTATGGTATGTAAACATTAGCTAGTATATACTGTTTTTCAGGGTACGTATTTTTTGGGTAACAGGTATGTAACTGTTGTAAACCGTGTTTACTAAACCCGGTAATGTTCTGCGAACAGTGATGTACAATGTTATATGAGAGAGACGGAGAAATAAGGGTAAATGATAGATGAATACAACAAAAGTGACACAATGCATCATTAATGCTCAGGCAATCTCACCATCATCCAGGCAATCGTTTTTGCTCGCCTGGGCCAGGTGTTGTTCCCTGGTGCAATCATGGGTCTAGGTTCGCAACCAAATAAGTACCACGTAGCATCGAGGCGACTTGGGGCGGAGGCAAAGTAGAGCCAGGGTTTTAACCAAACACTCCCTCTTTGTTTGCGTATCCAGCAGCTAGTCTGTATGTATGTAGATAACAGATAATGTGTGAATGTGAATACTCGTTGATAAGCTATTTTTTCCTCAAGTTGCCGGATGTCATGGTGAGCTGATCTGAAAGCTGGTAGACTGCTTCTTGAGCATAGACTTGGGAGACATCAGGAGACACCGCTGTATGGTCCCGGTTGCCGGTTTTTGGGCAAAAACCAGTCCAATTCGTGAAAACAGTGGTTCCAGTGGTTTGAAACCCGAGGGTAACACGTTTCCCGCGGGCTGGTCAAAATGTACTAGCCCACAGCCACACAAGTAGGCAAGCAGTAGCTGGCCACTGTGACCACTCGGCGTTGGCGGCGAGCCGCACATAGCCAGGCATTCAGCAGCCAGCCGTGGGAACCATGCTCGGTGGCAACCGTGCGCTGCCGCACACGAAGGCATGCAGCAGCCAACCGCCGCGACCAGGGGCAAGCAGCAGGCAGCCACGGTAACTGCAGAACTAGCACCCACGGCGAGGTTGACGGCAATTGCAGTGTGCCCCCACGACGAGCTCAACGGTTACCGTGAAGCAATCCCCCGGGGCGAGATCGGCGGCGCTCATCTTGGATGGAGAGAGAGACAGGATGATGTGTTCGACACATGTGGCGGCAGCGCCGATGGCTAAAAGAATATAATCATGGGTTAAGCTGTTCATACCCGAACCATCCCGTCCGTGGCTTCCTAACATGGTTTTGTATGGTCCGGTTCTTGGTTGGGCTGGGTTCCAACCGGACCGTGTACAGGGCGGTTAGGAGAGAACTCTCCTCTAAACTCATGACTTCTTTAAAGAGGGGTAACTGTTAGACTGCAGGGTTAGTCTAAACCTAAATAGATCTACTAACCGATAAACGCGGAAGCTTAATCATCTATAGAAGAAGATACACAAACAAGAACGACACCGAGGCACGATGTTTTTTAATGAGGTTCAATAATGATGTGCCTAATCCTCGAGGCATGACTACGGGCGCTCTTCCCCATAATCAGTTCCTACACCAGCATCCGGGTGATCCCGCAACCTCGCCGTCACCCAAACCAGTTACCAAGTCGTCTTTCTTGGTTACTACAGGGGTTTGCCTCATATTTACGACCCATTAGAGTTTTCTTGAGTGTAATTGCAAACAGTCAAGGATTCCTTGACTGTTATTCTTAACCGCCAAGGAAAATACCTATTTTCTTGGGTGTAGTTTGGAAATGTATGAATTAGACCAGAAGTTAGTGTGGCTGATTTTATACGTGCTTAGTAATTCATTTTTTGTTCTATTTTTTCATATAGGTATGCAACCAGCAAATGTACCACGTAGACCACAAGTGTGGTGGGCGGGCTTGACACAGGAATTAGTAATACCCCTACCACTTTGGAAATTATTAGTGACTTGTGTGTTATGATGTATGGACTTCATGTAAGGACGAATGGTAAATGCACTTGTAACATTCTTATGCATGTCTTAATGTCAATATAATGGTTGGGCTATAACAAAATGTTCATTAGTATATGGATTGCTATAATTATTCTTTTTTATTGCCAGTATGGATTTTCTTGGAAGCTGGCCCTCAAGGAAATCAGAATTAACTTGGCAGTTAATGATAATCAGCCAAGGAAACAACAATTACCTTGGCGGTTCAAAGTGTTTTCTTGGTGGCTGTCGACCCTCAAGAAAACTACTTTTCTTGGCGGTTGCAACATTTTCTTGGCTGTATGGCAAATTAAGTATCCTCCTGATTCCTTGGCAGTCAGCCTCCAAGAAAAGCATTCTTGAGTGTTAAAACCGCCAAGAAAAACAATTTCCCTTATCCCATATTCATGAGTGAATTTGTTTGGTGGTTGATGGTCAAGGATTATTTCCATGGCGGTTTTACCCCTTTCCTTGGCGGTTTTTGGCACTCAACGCAATTCAGGTTTGTGGTAGTGATCATAACCCGGAGATTTCCCTTATACACATATTCGACACATATCTAACAGTAGCAAGACGCCCCTACACCATCCATAGTCCAAGATGCCAAATGCATGGAGATTTGAGTGTACAGAGTGACCAGATAGGGAAGGATGAATAATGGAGAACCCGGTCTGCATGAATTTCTGAATACGATTTCTTATAGTATAAGGATGGTCGACATATTCTTGTGACTGATTCGCTGATAAATAAATAATGTTTTCGATAACATTAAACAAGAGATCATTCTTTTGTCTACTACTATTGAAAAAGCAATAGTTTTCAATTACTATCAATACAGATTTGTTAGTTCAGTTCACTCATTGCTTTGTCAGTTCGGCAGCAGGTGGTTCACATTAATAAGATTTCAGTGTATTCCGTCCTAATAATTTGGAATCAATGGGCCCCAACATTTAATTTAATTTACTGTCCTGACAAAAATTTGCACATCTGTCATTTTGTAGGTGCAAGAAAATAGAATCAGAATGCACAGAAATTTCTTGCCTATAAATAAGAGTGATGATACCTAATAGCAGCTCTTGGGAAGGATAAAGGTCACGGATCCATGCTATGGTAACTAGCTACCGGTTCAAATGGCCTACATAGAATTTTGCTTGAGAGCGACCAGCAGTGACTTGGGCAGTGACACAGTTGACACCGGACAGAGGTTACGTTGATTGGCAGCTCGGGCCTTTTCGAGGTGAGGTTTGACAGGCCCAAGTGTCTGCAAGGCTTCTCAGCTACCCTACAATATCGGAATCTGGCCCTTTGCTGAGTGCTTAGGGATTTGCCGAGAACTTTTTATCAGGCACTCGGCAAAGGGCCACTTTGCCGAGTATAACTTTCGGCAAAGAACGGCACTCGGTGAAGGTGCCTTTCTGAGAGCCTGTATGGGTGACACTCGACAAATCCCGCCATTAGGGTTGGTCGCCATGACGGCTGCGTTTTTTTGCCGAGGGCATAGCACGACACTCGGCAAATCCTTTGCCGAGTACATGCCCGATAAAAGGCTCTCAGCAAAGAGCCCTTTGCTGATACCTGGGTTGTCGACAGCTCACCCAGCAAAGTGTTTGTCGAGTGTTTTTATCCCTTAGGCACTCGGCAAAGCAGCTGATTCCTGTATATCACCACAGATGAAACGGCGACGTCCAAAAGGAACACATGGCCCAGCGCGAAGGTTGCCAGCTCAGACCTGAGCATGTAGCTAGTATATGAATATCTTCTTGGGAGCGGAGAGAGGAAAAACAAGAAAGTTGTAATCAAGATCGAATTCTACTGAAATCTGTCCTCATCGCCGCCTTCAGCTCCTTCCCTTTCATTCCCATGTCTACTTCTTTCCCTTGGCGAACACCGTGGCTCATTCGAGTGGCCAGGTACCACACACCACAAGTGTCATGACTCATGCGGGTGGGTGACTGTTGATGTTGTAGTCCTGGCCGCTGCATGGCCCGAGAGGCCCTGCTGCGCGGCTGAATTTTGATACCCATCACCTATGCTTTACTTGTTGGCACAATCCTGCAACTGGGTATGTTTTCGCTCATATAAATTAGTGCAGTTTATTTGTACTAAAACTAGTATAAGTTGCAACGCTGCTATCAAAAAGAAATATACAGAAAAACATAGGAGGCTGAAATTATTATACATCTTCCAACCTCTGTCTTCCCAATAGATTGCATGTGTGGTAGGAATTCCGAAGAACAAAAACTTATAATGGTGGTAATTTGTTTTCTATTTCATCTCAAGTATATTATGCCCATTGTTGACTGAGTATTCGGCCTCAAAAAAATGACACCATCAATAAGTCTTTCAGTGCATATGCACAAGAATGATTATGAGACTAAGGTGCATGGTGGAGCTGATTGTCCAAGAAGAAGGTCGGGTGGTGACCGAAGGAGGTGGAGAGAGTGGTGACCGAAGGAGGTGGAGAGTGGTGACCGAAGGAGGTTCAGCCACAATCACAACAGAAATGGGGTACGAGAAGGGAAGAAGAAAAGAAAAAGGAGAGAGTGAAGGTCCCACTAATGAGCGGGTCCTGCATGTGATATAGGAATAAGGCTTAGATTTGAGAGCTGTTTTTGGAGTTGGAGCAATTAAGTAGCTAAAGGCCCAATTCATGGTGCAGTATCAAGAGACTATTTTATCTGCCAGAAAAAGAGACTTTTATTACGGTCTGTCTATAAATAAATAAATAAAAATGGAGCCAAACTGATGAAGCAATGTCTGATTCAAACTATGGGAAGGGCCGGGATGCTATGATAGGCGGAATGCAGACCAGTCGTAATCGATAAAGTTGGTCTTGGGAGGCTTCGGGAGATAATGGAAAGTTGCCTTTCACACATCCCCATAATTTGCACACCAGCTAACTCTGCAACTTGCGTGCGCAAGGATCTGAAATGTGGTCATTGCTCTGTGGCTAGTCTTCAGCATTGGCCTTCAATGGCTCTTAAGAGTGGATGACAGAATGCCATGGAAGATGTAGGTCCAAATGGATTGCACACCATGAGCCAAGATCTGGTGCACCGAGGGACGGCACGAGAGAGACCTGAGTGCAGAAGTATCTCTTAACCATACTCCAGGGGCTTCCTTGCCTTGTACATGCATGCGTGGTGGAGGTTTCTGAGGTATCGGGGTATCTATTTCTGTTTCTGTGTGGAGGGGCACTCGAGTTATAGTTTTGCACCGTAATCATGTCGGCCCTCTGGAAGTATGGTCTAAGAAAAATGGATTGCACACCATGAAGCTCGTTCTGGAAAAAAAAAGGGAATATACTATCTAGATATCATAGTTCACTACCAGAATTCTGAATTGGCTGGAGTGCCAAAACCGCCAAGGAAAGGGGTAAAACCGCCAAGGAAATGATCCTTGACCACCAACCGTCAAGCAAATTCACTCAAGAATATGACATAAGGGAAATTAGTTTCCTTGGCAATTTTAACACTCAAGGATACTTTCTTTGGAGGCTAACCGCCAAGAAAATTAGGACCACACTTAATTTGCTAAAGGGCCAAGAAAATGTTGCAGCCGCCAAGGAAAGTAGTTTTCTTGAGGGTCAGCAACCACCAAGGAAACACTCTAGAGCGCCAAGCTAATTGTGGTTTCCTTGACTGCTCTTCACCTCCAAGAAAATTATAGTTTTCCTTGATTGTCATTATCCGCCAAGTTAATTCGGATTTCCTTGAGGGCCGGCCCCAAGGAAACCTATACTAGCAATAAAAAAATAATTACAGTAATCAATATCAATATATTCTAATATTCTAGTCACTATATTCAATCAACACATGAAACATTTTGTAATGGTCCCCAAACATTATATTGACGTAAAATATCCATAGGAATATTACAAGTGCATTTATCATTCATCCTTACATGAAGTTCATACATCATAACACAAGTCAATAATAATTTCCAGTGGTAGGGGTATACTAACTCCTGTTCAAGCCCTCCACCACACTATCTTTTGGCCTAATTCATAGATTTTCTGGTTCCACACCTACATGAGAAATTAGAACAAAGAATCAATTACTGAGACCTATGGATCTTGAATGAGAAAACTTTCAGTGAGTCTCTAGTCACTACTTGCAGTTTTTTGCTGGTTGCATTTCAATATGTTGTAGAGGAACTGCATTAAAATGGCATACTAGCACAGTAATGTCATCTTTGCTTTTCTTAACATGTGATGATTAATTAGTACTACAAAAATTATGTAAATAATAACAGGCAAGAATAGTCATCTAACATGACAGAAGAAACAAACTGTGATGAGTTGAGAAAGCTGCATCTCTGGGCACAGTTAGGAGTATTTCATTACAAAATATTTCTTGCAATCACTTTACTTTAAACTAGACTGGGCCAATACTCATTAGCATTTGAACACACACACAGAGCATACAGTTTTATTAAGAGAGCCATGAGCCCAAAATATAGTATTCTTGCTTGTATGAGGGGCACACAACAGAGATGCAAATAAACTTATAGTGATATAAGAGAAATCTCTACTGACCATTCTGCAGTTATCCAGGATGAAGAAACATGTGTTCATACACTTCTAGATAGATAGCTTGAGACATATCTGCAATCCAGCAAGCTGATATCTGCAAGAGAATAAGTGTGTGGTGACTACTATTCAACTGAATATAAAACAATATGGCAAATTAAATCACCTAGTTCTGCATATAAGAAAGTGGCTGTACGAACAAATTACTAATTTGTCTTTATCAGTTACTCATTAACATGGTTACAGGTTCTGATACATATCCTAAAAGGCTGAAAACATGTATGAATTCTATCTATAGACCATAGTCCCTATCTGTGCAATCTTGGATATTTTCATAGCTCCCTTGTTTAGAACTTTACATGAACAGCTTCTGACTAAAGGGTGGAGGTAAATTCAAGTAATGCAGTAGATGGACTAGGTAATTGTAACTAGAGGGTTAAGCCACAGCAATGGACCTGGTTTAAACAACAATTGTTTCTGCATAATGAATTCTAGAAACATATGAAACACAAATAAGTTCTCTCCTCTACAGTTCCTCATATAGTTGCTTGACCATTTAATCTTCTCAATGACAGTCAATAATTTCCAAGATACATTTAAGCAACACAAATAAACAAATTGGCATATGCTGGTGTCCTGCTCGAGAGAACCTACTGGAAGCGAATATAATAATATAAAGACGAATCAATCAGGTACCTGCTCTGCTGTCCTGCTCCAGAGAGGGATGCTGCAGCTCGACGGAAGACCTGAGGAGGTGGCTTCTCCTGCCTATGTGGCTTCCGGTTCTTTTTGCCGGCCTCCTCCGCAGATCTGCCACCATTAGTGGCTGATTCCTGGAGCACGCGAGGGCTGGGGTCATGCAGGTGGGGGGCTGCCTGCACTGTCGGAAGGGCGCACCGCCGGAGAGGGACGTGTCCTGCCCACCGTGTCGCCAGAGGGAGGGGGCCCCCGGAGCCTCCCGTGCAGTTCCCTTGCGCCGCCGGAGGGTTCGCCCCGGAGCTGCATGCACGCGCTGCCGGAGGGGCTCACCCCTGATTATGATCTTATGCTAAATTTTAAGCATGATTTGAAAATTTTATGCCAAGATAGTACAACCATATTATGATCTCATGCCAAATTTTAGAATTTTTAGACACCATTAAGGTATTATTGTTTTTTTTTCAGAGTCACCAAAAATACTTATAAGCATTTCCTTGGCTGCCAACCTCCAAGAAAGTTCAATAACCCTCAAGGAAAATGATAATTTACTTGACGGTTTAGAATAGCATCCAAGGAAATAGGTATTTTTCTTGCCAGCTAAGAACAACGCTCAAGGAAATAGTAGTTTCCTTCACTGTTTACAACTACACTCAAGGAAATATATCATTTTCTGGGAGGTAACTGGAAACCGCCAAGGAAACACCCATATTACATGACCGTTTACTTCAACCACCAAGGAATATAGGTTTTCTTGAGAGTTCACTACCACCGCCAAGGAAAGGGTAGTTTCCTTGGCAGTTTCAATTTGGCCCTCAAGGAAATTCTCAGCCCTCAAGGCAATTCTAGTTTCCTGTAGTTGTTTTATTAGGTGCCCTAATTGCTAGCTTAGGTGCCCATGTTTTTGCTGATTTCTGTCCTATTAGCTTCTCTCATGCATGCATCAAATTATCCAAATAAAGACACTTGCTAGAAGCCGAGAAGTACAGACCAAATTGGTTCAAGATTTATAGCAATCGCTGAATTATTTTGAAGTTTGAGAATGATGGGCTACTAGACTACATTGGAGTATAGACGCTCCAACAGAATGTACTTGTCTCTTCTGTCTGATACGCAATTTGGTTATTTAAGCCTCTGTGGCTGACACTAATTTCATCCTAACCTATCCTAGGCTCCTAATAATTGAGAAACCATTACATTCAGCTGGTTGGACAACTGAGTAGAAATCTCCATATTACTTGTAATTGCCAGAAAATTTAACATAGTGGCCCAAAGAAATTTGCAAATTTATGCAGTTTTAGACACAAGGAAATCAAACAAGAATTCAGAAAGTCTTGTTGAGCATAAAAAAACAGGTGACAGTAGGAGGAACCGAGGAAGCACCTGTTCCTTGTAAGCACCGTAAAACATCTCATATTTTCAGTACAAACACCAGTGCTACGGAAAAGAACAGATGATCAAAACTAACATTTTCAGAATAGAACACATGATTTGAACCTAATAATTTCAAAATAAAACAATTTCTGACTTCTGAAACCAAATAGTTTTAAATAGTTTTATAATGAAACTGGTAATATGAACTAATATGGAGGAGCTTGGAAGAGTACCCTGCTGGGCGCGTGGGTGATGGGATGGGCATGAATGAGCCTGTGCCTCGAAGACATGTGACGTTTTGTGCAAGGAGACAACGTGTGAGCTTGAAGAGGGGTGATGTCCTCGTGACATATTTTCATGTATAAAAATACATACCTGAGCACGTTAGCAAGGCGAGATGATGAGCCAAGGAGAAGAATAGGAATGAGTAGGAGATTCATATGGAGGAGTAAATGATAGAGGGGATGAGATCGAACGCGCACGGCACAACACGACCCCGACCGACACGCGTGGCTGTGGGCAGCGAAGCGAGGACAAGGCGGTGCGGGGGCTCCTCTGCCAGAGGCGCTGGCCCTCTTCCCCAACTACGACGGCTACCAAGCGGCACCTGGCCTCTTCTCTGGCATTGCTTCTTATGCACCACCGGCACCGCGGTGGTTATTCTGTGCAGAAGACTGGCACAGTTCTTGGTTCAGCGTTTCGCAAGCACGCCCTGGACAGCAAAGTGGCAGCTCCACGAATCAAGGCCGGCGGCCGGAGCAGAGAATCTTCAGGTTGCGCGTGCTTGCAGGACAAGAGCAAGAGCGCGGCAGTTTTCCGCTTTGTGCGGCCAGGGAGCCATGGAGCGCGGCGGTTGGCAGTGTCACGAGTACACGGTACGGGTACATGTGGGTGGGTACACGTAAGAAAGTTTAATTTCCTGGCTAGAAAAACTCTGGCCGAAGACACTTGTTTCTTTAGGGAACACGCGTTCCACTTGTTCAGGCTCACAGATACAACATGTACTATGTAAATCCAACGATGGAGATCTTAGGTGGGTAAGATGATTTTAGGTTACATGTATTTTCCAAATCCTTGGCTCCTTTAGTATAGACTAGTGAGCCCCGTTCGCTGAAGGTCAGATACACACTACATGCTGATCAATTGTGTTAGGTACGTATTTTGACTTTTTTCCCTATAGCTCCTGAAACCACTCAACCCTAATTAGCTAACAAATCAATCTACACCAACACACATGGTGCACGACATGCATGCACATGCAATTTCTTCTGTCCGAGAGGATTTGTGTAGTGGGGATTATTGTGGCAAGTGGTGATGACCCGACAACTAGAAAACAGCACTGCAGTTTTACGCCTATATACTCTTTAGATGATGGTGTCCCCACTTTGCTACACTATGCCAAAAAAGCCTATCAGTGACGCTTCTAGGCGGTCATCGGTGGCGTGGAAAAAGCGGCGTCACTAATTTGCGCCTCGTGATAAGAGCAAATTAGCGGCCAGCGTTTTTACGTGTCATCGATAACCCTCTATCGGCCGACGGCGTCCAGCCAATACACACCAGCGATAACCCCTTATTAGCGACGCGTCCAGCCAATACGGCGTCGCGATAATCCCCCCTATCAACAACGCGTCCGCCCAGCCTGGCGTCGCGATAACCCCTATATCGGCGGCAGCGTCCAGCCAATCTGGCGTCGCGATAACCCCTTATCGATGACGCATCCAGCCAATGGCGTCACTAATAACTATTTCGAAAAAACAAAAAAATAATCCTGGCAGTATATACAATAATGCTATATATATAGCATTATTGTATATACACACACATCATGTTCCACCATTTCAACAATAAATTCTTTACAAACTTAGTTATCTATTTACACATAACAAATCTTTGTTATCTATTTACTATATTACCACTCCTTTCATCAAAGCACATCATCTTAGCTTTCAACTTATTAATGCCACTTTGGAACATACTCTGGTAACCGTAGCACAGATCCTTCTCAAGATATTTCTGTGAATCTTTGTGCAAGTACCTATAATAGAAATAGTCAGTCAATTAGACAAATATTTATACAAATCTTTCTAAGGCTGTCTACTGGATTAACAATAATGGACCAAGTGATCTCAATTCTAGAGAAGAGATGTTTTCTAGAATATAGCATACTGGCTGCATGTCTACGTGCATGTCTGAGTGGTCTGAATTTACTACCAGTTCACTAATATTGAATGTTTATATGATTAGTCAATGTTGAAAGGTCCTAAATGGCTAGAGGGGGGTGAATAGCCTATAAAAATTCTTGCAAAGCACTAAACAAACCAGTTAATATAACAAATGGTGAAGCTAGTGTTGCGTTAGCCTAGTGGGGGTTGCAAGCCAACCTAACTAATTCTAGCAATCCTAATACACTAGGCACACTAAGAATATGGTCCTTAGCAATTCAACTATGCTACACAACCTAGTACACTAATCGGCACAAATATAATCGCAAGAAGAGAAACCGAGTGTGCAAACCGTGCCTTCGGGATGATGACCAATCACCTTCTTGTCAATACAATGAAACCCGAAGAGATGATCCAATAATGAAATCCATGTTGATCTCGAACGATCAAGCCACATAAGAACACCGAAGGACACAAGATTTTTATCTCGAGGTTCACGTGCTTGCCGGCACGCTAATCCCCGTTGTGTCGATTACACACTCGTTAGTTCGGTGGCTAATTGGCGTCACAAGCCAAGCCCTCACCGGGCGCCACAAGAACTCACACAAAGTGAGGGTAACTCAATGACATGAGATTCCACTAAGGATTCCTTTCGCGATCTCCCACGGGGTGGGATCAACACCCCTCACAATCACCTCCGGAGTGGCCAAGAATAATTTTCAACCTTGCTCAACTCTGGCTCGCTGCTCCAACCGTCTACGTGACGGCAATCACCAAGAGTGATAAGCTCAATCGCAGCAAGAACGCTCACTAGTGCCACTAGATGCTCAATCACAAGGCAAATCCACTAGAAGCTCTCCCAATCACTCTCTAGATCAATCAAGAGACATGCAAAGTGTGGGAGATGGTTTGCCTAGCTCTAGGGGATGTCAAGAATGTCAAAGTGCCAAGAGAGATTCCCCCAAGCCGGCCAATTTTCTTATATAGGCGCCCACAAAAGCAACCAACCGTTACACTCAAATCAGTCTGTCTGCGCGTCGACCGGACGCTGCTTAAGTTACGAACGGACACGTCCGGTCGCGGCGTCCGGTCACTCTCCCACGGCCACGTGTCAAGCACGTTTGAAAATAGCCGTTGCGCGCCAATGGCTCGATCACTCACGCCTAGCAGCAATCGACCGGACGCGTCCGCCGGATGACCGGACGCTCCAACAGTGGAGTCCGGTCACCCACCAGAGAGCATCCAGAGAGGTCAAATCTTGACCGGACGCGTCCGCTGCACCTTGACCAGACGCGCCCAGCGTCCGGTGCGAGCAAACCCTAGCACGGTTGCCAAACACAACTTGACCGGACTCGGCACCGGAGCGTCCGGTCGCCGAGCGTCCTCTCACACCTGAAAAACAGCGGACGCCAGCTCTTGACCGGACGCGTCCGGTCCCTACCAGGACAGCGTCCGGTCACTTCTGAGTGACTGCACTTCACCCGAAAACTTTCGAGTCCCGCCTCGCGAGCTCGGCGGGAGGGTTCCACACCCAAACACCATCAACCCTTGCTTTCTTGTGCCAACACAAAAGTGTCTCTCCACTTGTGCACGTGTGTTAGTATTTTCAAATGAAGTTTGCAAGAGATGGTTAGCACACTAGGTCCCTAATGCATATGCAAAGTCATTGCTCACCTAGTGGCACTTAGATAACCGATATTGCGCGACATCGCCCCTCTTAATAGTACGGTTATCAATCCTAAACCCGGCCATCAATTTCTCTACTCTTCTATGGCCGGCAAAATGGAAATGCCCTAACATATACTTTTGCCTCTAGCATTCCATCTTGCTCCTCATCTTCCTTCATCTCCAAGTGTGGTACTCGATCATCTTTGGTCTTCACCATCATCTTGTTCACCACTCCACCACTTGGTTTGGACCTCCCCTTTCTCTAATGCTACACACTTAGCAATAGGGTTAGTCCTAGGTTTCATTAATTAGCCAAAACCAAACTAGGGCTTTCAATCTCTTCCTTTTTGGTAATTGATGACAACCTCCACAAAGATAGGAATTAAATTCAATTTTGGCTTTACACCACTTGTCTAAGCAATTTGAGCTTATGAAAAGAATTGGACAAGTCATGTAAAACACATTTGGTAGCTATGGCTCCCCCTACATGTGTGCTAAGAGTTTGGATTTAGAAGCTTTGCACACATAATGAATAAATAGGTTTTGAGAGAGTCATTTCTACCAAATTGATGCTAAGGTGTATAGAATGGACCTTTGAAGCGTGATATCATCGGAGTGCACATCATGAACCATCCTTAGCATCAAAACTAGCTAGTAACATCAAAGAGCTAGAAACCCCGTGAGATCAACATAAATGCTTGGTTTCTAAATACCACTTGATCACTTGGAATAAAGTTACTTCTAGCTAGAACCTATGCATGCTAGTTCTCAAATCATCAATCAAAATTTATTTCTAGCATACACCACACAAGCAAGAGAAATACCACTTATAGAATGCTACTTGTATGCTTAAATACCACAAGTATAATGCAAGCAATCATATGAATATGCACATTCAAATGCAATCAATTAAGTTCATGAGCTTGCTCCCCCTACTTGTGTGCTTTAAAATTTTGATCCCTTACTATTGTTCAATTATCATCATGTTCTCTCCCCCTAGAAACATGCTATCTTTGTATTCTCTCCCCTTTGTCATCAATGACCACAAAAAGATTATGATAATGCTAGGTGGGAACTTGAAATCATGGAGAGATACTTAGAGTTAAGGGTCATTTGTTTCCTTAAACTTCCTTCTTTATGGTTCAAACTAGTAAACTTGCATAATTAATCTAGCTCAGTTTGAACCAATGACAAGCTTCTTCACACATCTTTCAATGGTTATCTTGTCAATATTGAACTAGATCCTTTCTTGCTCATTTAACTAGATTGAACACTAGGTTCACATACCCATGAACAAGTCATATTTAGCCACTAGATCATACAAGACATAGAAGCAATAGTGGCATAATATGTACTTAAAACATTTGTTTTTCATGAATGAGCCTAGTAAACAAGTAAATATCACTAGAATGATGTCTATATGATCTAATCAAGTCCTTAGCACATATGAATGCAACATGCCAAACAATTTCATCTTTGCTTTAGTCGAAGGAGAGGCATGTCATATAGTTGGGGGTGTATTCATCTCATGTTGGAGAAGTCAAGAATGTTCAATTCATTTTTTAATGTGCAAAATCTCTTCTCATCAAGTGGCTGGGTAAAGATATCGGCAAGTTGATCATCGGTGCCAACACTCTCAATAGAAATGTCCCCTTTGGCTTGGTGATATATAATGAAGTGATGCCTTATGTCAATGTGCTTTGTTCTTGGATGTTGAACCGGATTGGTGGTGATCTTCACGGCACTTTCATTGTCATATAGTAATGGCACTTGTCCAAATTTGCTTCCAAAATCCTTCAATGTGGCCTTCATCCATAGCAATTGAGCACAACAACTCCCCGCACTAATGTATTTGGCTTCGGCGGTAGAGAGTGCAACACTATTTTATTTCTTGGATGACCATGAGACAAGTGATCTTTCCAATAATTGGCATGTTCCACTAGTACTCTTTCTATCCACCTTGCATCCTGCATAGTCGGAGTCCGAATATCTAATCAACTCAAAGTTTGACCCCTTGGAATACCACAATCCAACATTTGGTGTGTGCTTAAGATATCTCAATATTCTCTTGGTTGCCTTCAAATGACTTTCTCTTGGTGAAGCTTGAAACCTTGCACACATGCACACACTAAACATGACATCCGGCCTAGAAGCGGTCACATAGAGTAAGCTTCCAATCATGGACCGATACAACTTTTGATCTACCATGTCGCCACTTGTATCCAAGTCAAGATGACCATTTGTTCCCATTGGAGTCCCAATTGACTTGGCTTCTTCCATTCCAAACTTGTTCAACATATCCTTGATGTACTTGCTTTGACTCACAAATGTACCATTCTTCAATTGCTTGATTTGGAGTCCAAGAAAGTAACTAAGTTCTCCGATCATAGACATCTCAAATTCTTTTGCCATCATATTCCCAAACTCTTAACAAAAGTCCTTATTGGTTGACCCAAAGATAATATCATCAACATAGATTTGCAACATAAACAAGTCTTTGCCAATCTTCTTGGTGAAGAGAGTGTTATCAACCTTCCCCATCTTGAACCCTTTAGAGGGCAAGAAATCTCTCAATCTCTCATACCACGCCCTTGGTGTTTGCTTCAAGCCATAGAGAGCATTCTTCAACTTGTAGACATGGTTGGGCTTCTTATCATCTTCAAATCCCAGGGGTTGCTCAACATACACTAGCTCATTGATATAACCATTCAAGAATGCACTCTTCACATCCATTTGATAGAGCTTGATGTTGTGGGCACAAGCATAAGCTAGCAAGATTCTAATTGCCTCAAGTCTTACAACCGGTGCATATGTTTCTCCAAAATCTAGACCTTCAACTTGAGTGTATCCTTGTGCTACGAATCTTGCCTTGTTTCTAACCATAATTCCATCTTGATCTTGCTTATTCCGGAATACCCACTTGGTGCCAATGACATTGTAGTTCTTTGGACGCTCAACTAGTTCCCAAACTTGATTTCTTTCAAAGTTGTTGAGCTCTACATGCATTGCATTGACCCAATCACAATCCATCAAGGCTTCATCTATCTTCTTTGGTTCTATGGATGAGACAAATGAGTAGTGTTTACAAAATGATGCCAATCTTGATCTTGTTTGCACACCACTTCTAATGTCACCAACTACTTGATCTAGAGGATGATCTCTTGCAATATGAGTTAGTTGGAGAACATGAGGTTGAGCACTTGTACTTGGTTGATCACTTGGTTAAGATGATGTACTAGCCATTTGATCTTGCAATTGAGAACCACTAGCTTGAGATTGAACTTGAGAGCCACTAGATTAAACTTGAGCATTACTAACTTTCACATTTGGAGAACCAATCACTTGATCCTTATCATCTTCAACTTCCACCACTTGAGTTGGCCAACATCCATTTCTTTCATGGCTTGAATTAATTGAGTGCCTCTCACATCATCAAGGTTTTCTTCTTTATCTTGTGAGCCTCTGGTTTCATCAAATTCAACATCATGCACTTCTTCAACTATGCCATGAGTGAGATTCTAAACTCTATAAGCTTTGCTTGTAGTGGAGTAACCGAGTAGGAATCCTTCATCACCCTTCTTCTCAAACTTGCTCAATCGAGTCCCCTTCTTGAGAATGTAGCATTTGCATCCAAACACTCTAAAATATGCAATATTAGGCTTCCTTCCATTCAATAACTCATATGGTGTCTTCTCCAATAGCCTATGACAATAGAGCCTATTTGAGCAATAGTTGGCGGTATTGATTGCTTTGGCCCAAAATGAATCATCCACATTGTATTCACTCAACATTGATCTTACCATGTCAATCAAGGTTCTATTCTTTCTTTCAACTAGCCCATTGGATTAAGGTGTGTACTTGACTGAGAATTGATGTTTGATTCCAAAATCATCACATAGCTCATCAATTCTTGTGTTCTTGAACTCACTACCATTGTCACTCCTCACTTTCTTGATTGATGTCTCAAATTCATTTTGACTCCTCTTGACAAATGCCTTGAATGTGTTAAACACTTCACTTTTATCGGCAAGAAAGAATAGCCAAGTGTATCTTGTGAAGTCATCTACTATCACAAATCCATATTTGTTTCCACCAATGCTCTCATACTTGGTACGGCCAAATAGATCCATATGCAACAACTCAAATGCTTTGCTTGTGCTCATCATGCTCTTGTTGGGATGAGTGTTGCCAACTTGTTTGCCCATTTGACATGAACTACATAGCTTGTCTTTCTCAAACACCACATCATTCAACCCTCTAACTAGATCATGCTTGATTAGCCGGTTGAGTTGCTTCATGCCAACATGTCCAAGTCTTCTATGCCATAGCCAACCCATGCTTGATTTGGAGAACAAACATGTTGTCAATTGAGCATCACTAGCATTGAAATCCATAAGATAGAGATTCTCATATCTAAAGCCTTTGAATATCAAGTTGCTTCCATCAACACTTACTATCTCAACATCATCAACACCAAATATGCATTTGAATCCAAGATCACACAATTGAGCCACGGACAAGAGATTGAAGTTGAGAGATTCCACTAGCAATACATTGGAGATGGACATATCATTTGTAATTGCAATCTTTCCCAAGCCTTTGACCTTGTATTTGCCATTATCACCAAAAGTGATACTATCAACACCATTGCCACTTGATGAGATTGATTTGAACATTCTAGAGTCCCCGATCATATGTTGAGTGCACCCACTATCAAGCACCCAATGCTTTTCTCCCGCTTTGTAATTGACATATAAAAGCAAATCAATTCTTTTTAGGTACCCAAACTTTCTTAGGTCCTCCAAGGTTAGTCACTAAGCTTTTGGGCACCCAAATTGCCTTCTTCTTTGAGCCAACAATGGGAGCACCAACGAACTTAGCCTTCACACCATTAGCACCCTTGGTAAGCAAATAACAAGAATCAAAACGAATAGAAGATATGTTAACATTCTTCTTGTTCTTGCAATATTGCTCTACATGCCCCACTTGCTTGTAACTAGAGCAAAACTGACCATTTCCCTTCATAAAACTAGTCTTGTGAGGAACAAAGGCGGCCTTGCCACTCTTGGGGTATAGCCCAATCTCTCTTTGTTAAGGGAGAACCTTTGGCTACCCAAGCACTTTAGCAAGCGGGCATCTCCACCATAGGCCTTGTCTAGGGCATGAGTGAGCTCATTCACCTCTCTCTTGAGGGTCTCATTCTCCACCATAAGTGAGGCATCACAAGTGAAACCATCACTAATAGTAGATGTGGCATTACCTGAGCTACAAGAGGGGTTAGCAGGACCAACAACAATAGGAGTATAGAATGATTCATCAAGAATATCACAAGTAACTCCTACGTTGCATGTGTCTACAACATCCTCAATCTTAGCTTGATCAAGGAGGGAGGAGTGAGCCTTTTCAAGCTTGGTGTGAGCTTTTTCAAGCTTCTCATGGGCTTCTATTATCCTCTCATGAGTAGCATTGAGCTCATCAAAGGATTGCTCAAGAGCTTTCTTGCTCTTGCGCAACTCTTTGCACTCCTTCCTCTTTTCCTCAATATAAGAGTGAGCATCTCGTAGCATGCTAATAAGGTCCTCCTTTGAGTACTCCTCATCATCATCACTCTCAATATCGCTCTCATCATCGGATTGTACCTTAGATGGCTTAGCCATTAAGCATGTCGATGGAGCATCAAAGAGTGAAGGCTTGTTGGAGATAGCAAGACTTGCAAGTGCCTTCTTTCTTGACTTCTTGTCATCTTCGCTCTCATCATCACTATCACTTGAGGCATCACTATCCCATGTGACATAATAAGATTGCCCCTTCTTCTTCTTCTTGTACTCAAGCTTCTTCTCCTTCTTTTCCTTCTTGTCCTTCTTGTCCTTCTTGCTTTTCTTCTTCTTCTTGTCATCCTCATCACTATCATCATCACTTGAGAGAGGACAATCGGCAATGAAGTGATCTTTGCTCTTGCATCAAAAGCATCTCTTGGACTTGATTGCATCTCTTCTCTTTCTTGTACCAAAGCCCTTCTTCTTCATGAATTTGCCAAATTTACGAACAAAGAGGGCCATTGCTTCATCATCCACCTCACTTGAGCTTGTGCTAGCCTCATCATCACTTGATCTTTGCTTCTTCTTGCCTCTTGATGAAGTAGCCTTGAAAGCAACCACTTCCTTGTCTTTCTTCTTCTCTTTGTCTTTCTTCTCATCCTTTTGAGAGCCCCTTTTCCGTTCCATACGGTAGGTGTCATGTGTGACCACCTCACCTAGTACTTGGTTAGGGGTCTTAGTGTCCAACCCTTCTCTCACCAATATTGTGGCCAAGAACTCAAATCTTGATGGTAAGCTTCTTAGAACTTGTGAGAGAAATCCGCATTGTCCACCTTCTCGCCCAAACTCTTCAAGTCATTGACAATCACTTGGAGGCGGTGGTAAATCTCTGGCACGCTCTCATCATCTTGCATCTTGAAACTTGAGAGCTTGTCCTTGAGGATGTATAGCTTAGCACTCTTCATGGCTTGTGTGCCCTCATAGGTCTTCTCCAACCTAGTCCACACATCATGAGCTCTTTCCAAATCCTTGATTTGCTCAAACACCTTTGACTCCAAAGCTTCATAGAATGTATTGATTGCAATGTCATTGAATTGGAGCTTCTCTTCTTCTTTTGGAGTTGGGTCGGTGGGATCAATCACGGCAAAATCCTTGTCCACAACCTCCCAAACCTTCTGGTTGAGTGATTTCAAATAAGCACACATCTTTCTCTTCCAATGATCATAACCGGTGCCATCGAAGTGCGGCGGCTTCCCCACATGGTTGGTATGGTTGACTTGAGCCATTTTCACACCGTAGGTTGTTAAGCCTCAATCAACGGTGACCTAGCTCTGATACCACTTGAAAGGTCCTAAATGGCTAGAGGGGGGTGAATAGCCTATAAAAATTCTTGCAAAGCACTAAACAAACCGGTTAGTATAACAAATGGCGAAGCTAGTGTTGCGCTAGTCTAGTGGGGGTTGCAAGCCAACCTAACCAATTCTAGCAATCCTAATACACTAAGCACACTAAGAATATGGTCCTTAGCAATTCAACTATGCTACACAACCTAGTACACTACTCGGCACAAATGTAATCGCAAGAAGAGAAACCGAGTGTGCAAACTATGCCTTCAGGATGATGACCAATCACCGTCTTGTCAATACAATGAAACTCGAAGAGATGATCCAATAATGAAATCCAAGTTGATCTCGAGGGATCAAGCCACACAACACCGAGGGACACAAGATTTTTATCCCGAGGTTCACGTGCCTGCCGGCACGCTACTCCCCGGTGTGTCGACCACACACTCGGTAATTCGGTGGCTAATTGGCGTCACAAGCCAAGCCCTCACCGGGCACCACAAAAACTCACACAAAATGAGGGTAACTCAATGACACGAGATTCCACTAAGGATTCCTTTCGCGATCTCCCGCGGGGTGGGATCAACACCCCTCACAATCACCTTCGGAGTGGCCAAGAACAATTTTCAACCTTGCTCAACTACGGCTCGCTGCTCCAACCGTCTAGGTGACGGCAATCACCAAGAGTAATAAGCTCAATCGCAGCAAGAACGCTCACTGGTGCCACTAGATGCTCAATCACAAGGCAAATGCACTAGAGGCTCTCCCAATCACTCTCTAGATCAATCAAGAGACATACAAAGTATGGGAGATGGTTTGCTTAGCTCTAGGGGATGTCAAGAATGTCAAAGTGCCAAGAGAGACTCCCCCAAGCTGGCCAATTCTCTTATATAGGCGCCCACAAAAGCAACCAACCGTTACACTCAAATCGATCATGGCGGCGTCGGGGGGATTTGCTTAAGTGACGACCGGACGGCGTCCGTCGCAAGGCGTCGATCACTCTCCCATGGCCACGTGTCAAGCACGTTTGAAAATAGCCGTTGCGCGCCAACGGCTCGATCACTCGCGCCCAGCAGCAATCGACGGATGCGTCCGCCGGATGACCGGACGCTCCAACAGTGGAGTCCGATCACCCACCAGAGAGCATCCAGAGAGGTCAAATCTTGACCGGACGCGTCCGCTGCACCTTGACCGGACGTGCCCAGCATCCGGTGCGAGCAAACCCTAGCACGGTTGCCAAACACCACTTGACCGGACTCGGCACCGGCGCGTCCAGTCGCCGAGCGTCCTGTCACACCTGAAAAATAGCGGACGCCAGCTCTTGACCAGACGCGTCCGGTCCCTACCAGGACAGCGTCCGATCACTTCTGAGTGACTGCACTTCGCCCGAAAACTTCCGAGTCCCGCCGAGCGAGCTCGGCGGGAGGGTTCCACACCCAAACACCATCAACCCTTACTTTCTTGTGCCAACACAAAAGTATCTCTCCACTTGTGCACATGTGTTAGCATTTTCAAATAAAGTTTGCAAGAGATGGTTAGCACACTAGGTCCCTAATGCATATGCAAAGTCATTGCTCACCTAGTGGCACTTAGATAACCGATATTGCGCGACATCGCCCCTCTTAATAGTACGGTTATCAATCCTAAACCCGGCCATCAACTTCTCTACTCTCCTATGGCCGGCAAAATGGAAATGCCCTAACATATACCTTTGCCTCTAGCATTCCATCTTGCTCCTCATCTTCCTTCATCTCCAAGTGTGGTACTTGGTCATCTTTGGTCTTCACCATCATCTTGTTCACCACTCCACCACTTGGTTTGGACCTCCTCTTTCTCTAATGCTACACACTTAGCAATAGGGTTAGTCCTAGGTTTCATCAAGTAGGCAAAACCAAACTAGGGCTTTCAAATGTTTTTTAGAACTGTTATCGTACTGTAGGTACTTGAAGCTAAAGATAAGTTCAACTGTTATCACACTATATGTGACTACATTGAGTGAGGCTTGTTCTTGACATTCGACAAAACCATTATAAATGCCCACTGAAGATAAGTGCAGCTGCAAGACATTTGGGTATAATAAAACCATTGACCGCCCAGATGGTAGCTAAATCAAGTGCAGGATGACAGGTTAATCACTTACATGACAGAATTGAGTGATCCATAACACTATCAGTAGCAAGAGCAACAATTTCAGAGAAAGAAAACTACCAAATGTAACTGAATACATTTTTATTTTGGTACAGTATTATAGATAAAATTTCTATACACTGATATATCAGAGAAACCTTATATCATTAGCCAGAATACACTTTGCTAGTTATTTCTTTCTCTGAAATATTTACTAAACAACAGCTGTGAGATGTCAATAGCCTTAAACCAATTTCTTTTGATAGGCTCATCTAATAGGCAGTTCACAAAATCATCTTTGCAAAAGCTAACTCACCAAGCTATTTGAAGCAGTGACGAAGGGGGCCATGTCCTTCTTTCTAGTAATTATTCTAGAGAACAAACAAGTGTCTGAAAGACAAGGCATCTGAAATGAAAAAACAAAAAAGAACTAAAGCTGGAGAAGCACTTACTAAAGCTGCCACTGGAAATTGATAAAGAAAGGACCTACCATGCTGTTCTAAACTGTAGAAAACTGCAAGCATGAGAATAAGCATTGTATATTAAAATCATTTGGTAAACTAAGATGTGTGCACAGCAATGTAGTTGCAGGCAATATGATCAAACCTAAGATTATTTTCATTTGATAGTTTAGAACCTGCAAAAACATTGTATATTGGAGCCCCGCAATAACATAGATTACTGTATCAATTTCTACCCTCTTAGGTATAATGAACTAATTGTATATCCATGTATTAGCTTGAATGTTTGAATCCAAATTTACCCAGACAGAGACTGACGCAGCAGCAAGAAACCCAAGATATTTAATGCACCAGGTCTCAGCCAACATGCTCAATGGTATCTGAAATGCAAGGAATAATAAAACCTACCTAACTGAATTGATATAGAAAATGAAAAGTATTACAGAACAAGAAAACATTAGCTGGCCTTTGCCTTCTTTCGACTGAAAGATTTCAGAATTTGCTGCCTAATGCACTATTTGTAATTAGCTTAAGTTCTCAAATTGTACTGCATGCGTATCTCACAAATTCATGGCAGATTTGAACTGATGATAATTTAGTCACAAGAACATTCAGAAATTACAAGATAGAATGGCTCCAAAGAAATACCACAGCTAAACATAATAGAACTAAATTTTACATTTCAGGTATGTATTAGAAGGACCTTTCATGAAACAATAAGCAGGTCCATAGTTCGAATATTCAAGATAGATACTTTAGACAGAAACTAACAGGTTTTCCCACTTTGGGGTGAAAATATATGACAAGCAGTTACAAGTTAAAAGAATGACATCATTTCTGTGGCTTAAACCTATCTGTTTCAGTCATGCCTGTCTAGGTGTGTGTCAAAAACCTATATGCCATCACTGAAAATGAATGATTTCAACAGAGTTACAAATTAAAAAAAATTACAGACTGATTTTTTTCCTTAACCTGAAAAATATTACATAGAACCTTATCATGTGCCACACAATCTCATAGGAAAACAAAGGTAACCTCACCACTAAAACGCCCTCTTTGTTTGTGCCTTTTATATGCCTAAATTTCCTTTCTGTTTAGACAACAGTACTGAACATGCATCAAGCACGATATGGAGCTATATTCCATTTATGTCCTGAACAGAACAAGTTAATGAAGCACTCTAGTCAGAGCTAGCAGTCACCTAAGAATGGATACCCATAAACAATAATTAAATTTGGCCAAATAAGTAAGGATCAGCTGCCAGGAAAATTACTCCAATCCAGAAAAAATAGTACAAAGAATGACCTTAATTTTGCTGCCAGGAAAACAATTCAACTAATAAGTATTTGGATATACTAAGTGTTGACACAAAACGTGACTCTGCGCCTAACACACAGCAAGCCGAAGAGCGTGGCTTCAATCGGACAGCCGCACGGTCTGGAGATCCGAAGCGTGCCAGTCAGTTTGACCTGAAAACTGATAAGGGACAAAGAAACTGTTAAATACAAAATCGGAACGTGCCGGATGAGACCAGACAGTTCCGCATATACGGCCCTGAAGCCACTTACGACGACATACAGCTATAGAAGCTGTCTGCCAACCATGTATACGATTCATTCGTCTAATATGAAGACAAAACACGTGAAGCATTGATTGCCGAACATGCATGCATGAGAAGACATGTTTGAACAAGTGAAAATTGATCATAAGTTGAAGCATAACCAAGCTCGGCAGTCCAGCCGACTCGGGGTCCATGAAGAAGGAACAAGTGAATTAAATACAAATGGATCTATCAGATTGAATCGAATTCTAGTCCACCGGATGACTAGCTCCAAAAAAACAAACCAAAAGCCTGCATCTACCGCATGATACTCAGCTCTGTCAAGACCTATCTGTATCTCATAAGCTTGAACCCGCAACACGTGACAACCTAGATTAATTTAACTTGGCCAATGCAAGCGCTAGATTTAATCATCATGAAAAGATATACACGAAGGCATAAAAGACAGATTAAATATGTAAAAAGATTTAAGGCCAAGCCCCATCAATCTAGATTGGGCAAAGAGTGATGCAATAATTAAATAAATAAATAAATAAAGCATGCAACACTACAGATAACTTAATGAATCTACTAGATCTTGCCAAATCTAGTAGAGCCGATAACTAATCCTTGCTTTGCTAAGCTATCAAGCGGACGCCTGCCGCATGGCCATCTAGTCGAGATAAACAAGGCATAAACAAAGACTTTGATAACTATCTTGCCTCGCTAAGCTATCAAGCGGACGCCTGCCGCACGGCCATCTAGTCGAGATAGACAAAGCATAAGCAAAGACTTCTTGATCGTCAAGCAGATGCCTGCCGCACGGCCATCCAGTCGAGACAAACAAGACTACTTGCATCAATATCTAAATCCACCGCATGATACTAGACATGATAACAAGGTTGCCGGAACTTACGGAGGTCGACGGATCGATGGCTCCTCTCGAAGAACTCGACAACACGACAAAAGGACTCGAAACTTGGCACGGGGCCGGTTGTGTTGATTTGATTGTGAATATCCTTTACAATGGTCGAGGGTCTATATTTATACCCTGGACATAACATGAATCCTAAGAGATTACAATTTACACAATATATTAAAGGTAACTCAAAAGTATGGCGATTCTCTTGCTATAGTCTTCCTCGGAGTCCTTGATCATCACGTTCTTCGCCTTTTATTCGGCTTCTTACTTGCCACCTTCTACTTTCCGAACGGAGCGACCGCCTTCAACGATAGTCGACCGCATGAATGTTTGCCGAATCGCCTAGGGTTAGCCGACCGTACGGATGCTTACCGAACTGCCCAGTGATAGCCGAAATGGATGCTTGCCGAATGCTCCCGAATACTTGCTTACGCCCACGCACCGGTCCACTGTCATCTTTCGGCCTTTACCAAAATCCGGTGTTAACACATGCCCCCTCAATTTTGGGATAAAAGTGATTTTATTCGAAATTGACCACAAACTTGTTCCTCATTTAGGTCAACACTCATTTCAAACTTTGCCCGCCGCCGAAACCCGAGTCCTTCGATCTTAGATTCAAACCCCTTTAGGCTTTCAATGGCGACCCAGGATGGAGTTCCAGAGGTAACCCTTGCTTTTCCTCATGTATTCGGCAATTTCTTCATCAATTTTTTGCTTCATCCTGACTTGTTTCTTCTGTTGCATTGTCTCTGAAGGAATACAAGGACGAGATCTTGATTCCTTATGCAGCGAACCCCAATTCTTATTTCCTTGGCCCGGTGGGAGATCCCAATCCGATCGAGTTCGTTGAGAAGGAAACTATGAGAATTCCTTTTAAATCTGGAGTGACGCCGCCGAATCAGTGGCCGAGCACCTTCAAAACTTGGCCTTTTCCCCCAATTACCGGATGGCGAAAGTGGTACCGGAGGATGTTGGACAAGAGCAGCAGTCACTGGGATTCTCAAGACATTCAGCATTGCTTGGAACTATCCTTGTCAGAGACACCCAGGCATGATTCTCTCTTAATAGCAGCCACGCACTTCTAGGTCGATCTTTTGCCAATGCCTTCATTTTTGGTCATGGCCCGATGTCATTTACCTTGGCTGATGTATTCATGATGACTGGCCTCAATGTGACAGCACCAGTATATCCCTCTAAATACAAAAATAACAGCAACCAGAAGGCAGTCAAAACAGGAAGTGGATGGACAAAATACATCCAAACTTACATGTCGACCGGTGCTGTGGCTGACAAAGAGTATAAGGCCTTCATGAATATGTGGCTCTGCAGATTCATCTTTTGTGGCAAATCAAATGAGCCAACTCTGAATCACATGGTGATGGCTGAAGAATTAGCTGCAGGCATCTTGATCCCTTTAGGCAAGTATCTTTTAGGAGCTGTCTATCATATGATGCATCAAATCACCTTTGTCCAGATCTTGTGATCATGGAGAAATCCACTGTGTAAATGGTCCTTGGTGGTTTGTCCAAATGTGGCTACAGCTATACATGCACCAGATAGTTTCAGTGGACCTCCATAATTTGGGTTTCCCTTCAGTCAATAATATTGAAGATGATTCGGCAAAGGAGAAAGCTTGCCAAACATATGGGGAGGCAGCATCCGCTATTATCATTGACATGGACATTGGTCTTCTGTTCAAGCTATTCTTCAAAGGCTTCGACAATGTGATCTGGCTTCCTTACAGAGAGAATGAAAATCTGACTTTCCCCTGCAAATTCAGCAATGAGACTGGTTGCTCAGACCAGGTGTCCACAGAGATTTTCAATTCTTTTATCAAGCCTTGCATCTGCCCGGTGAGAATTCCATCATGGGATGTTGCTACATCCTACCTATGAGTTCTATAATCCAAACATGGTGGCTAGGCAGTTAGGATGTGGTCAGTTGCCCCTAAGGCTATTTTTCTCAAAGATCATAAAGCCCAGGGAGAAAATAGGGGATGAAATGGAAGCCAAGAAAGTTTTTGAGCTTTGATGGGAACTGCCAAAATATGAACCCTCTCCTCTTGGATTAATAGATGTTGCTCATCCTTTGTTTGCTTCTTGGTGGCGAGAATGGCGTGCCCATATCTTTAATATACCAGTGCATCCTTTATGCCAAGATTTGCAGGCTCAATTTTCTTCTGACAGTGAGGTAACTTTCTTGCACCTATATCTTCTCACCATTGGATTCATTCCTGATTTTAACACTTTGTCGCTCACAGGATATTGAGCCTACTCCTCCTTCTCGAGCAGCTCAGTATTACCAGGCTGGACCTATTCCTGCTTTGGGATATAATGCTCCTACTTTGGCAGCTTTCATGAAAACCCCAGCAGTTTTGGGTTCAGCACTTCCAAGAAAAGAGAGCAAGAGGAAAGCTACCGCCGAATCAAGCAAGGATGTCACTGGGCCCAGGAGAACAAGATCCAAGAAAGCTAAACTGTCTTCCAAGGTATACTCTTATCAGTTTTTGTTTAGACAATAATTTTGTACTCACTTCCTCTGCCTGCAGCCACAGGTTAAACTTTCAAGATCGGCCAATGCTTCAATAACCATTGAGATCCCTCCTCAGGCCTCTGCTAGAGATGCTCCCCAGGCCTCTGCTGGAAATGCAGAAATCCAAGAAACCACTGGCTATACTAGTATTATTATCCTAGTTGATCATTCCCTTTCTTTGTACCAGATGCACTGAATAGTTCTCATATTCTGCTACTTCTATATTTTAGAAACAGATCAACTCTTGGACAGGACAGCAGTAGAATCCTCTTCTCACAAGGCTTTTCTAGCTCATCATCTCTGGGCATCCAATCAAGCTCTCAACCAAGCCGGAGTAGGATTCAACCTGAAGAAGATTCTGTTCAGAAGGTAATTCTTAATCTCATTGGTTTTTTATAATTTTGATCAATCGGCTAATGATTTTTCCTTCCTTCAAGGACGAGGTTAAGCCGACCATCAGCTACTCTTTCACAGTTGAAGAGTACATCAAGGAGGGGAGTGAAGAAGCTACATCTCAGCAGAGGTTATCGGTAGAGAGACCCAGGCTCGGCTAAAGGAAATATCCCTCCATTGGCCAAAGATATAAATGCTCTCGTTCAAGATGCGGATCGGATAAGAGAACTTGTCGAGCTTATTGACCAAGATATCCCTCCAACTCTCAAGGTCCCTCTAGAGTGCGCAACTCATCTTGATGATCATCTTGGTAAGGTCGGGAGAGCAAACGGGGAACATAGCCTCTAGAGCCGCTCTGCAGAGTGATAATCGATGAAAAAGCATGAAGTCAAAGAGCTGCATTCCCTGGATCCGGGCTGCTAAGCGGTCTTTGGTAACCCTAGAACCAGAACTGGAGGCCATGGAGGAGGAAAAGGTCAGGGCTGGAAGCTCAATTGGCTCAATTGAATGTGAGAATCCAGTCTCACAAAGATAAAATTGCCACCTTGCCGAACTCCATAGATGCCGCCAAAACAAAGATAGCATCTGTTATCAAGGAGCATGACAAGAAGGTGCTAGATCAAAACCAAAGGCTTACCATAGACGCAATCAAATCCAAAGCTCGAGGCGATGACAAGAAGGTGCTAGAAGAAGTCGGCCGAATTAGGAATGATGCCATAGACGCAATTAAACTGTTCTTAAATGAGTAAAACATTCGACTTGTAATATACTCGGACCACGAACAATTATATTCCTTGTTATTTTTTTCGGTTTTTTCATTTATGTCTGATTGGTGACATAGCCGAATGCTTTAAGCTTCCCGATTGGAAAGATAACCAACCGCCCCAAGCTTCCCGATTAGAATGATAACCAAGCGCCTCGGGCTCCCGATTAGAATGGTAACCAAGCGCCTCGGGCTTCCCGATTAGAAAGATAGCCGATTCCTTTGAACCATCGTTTTTGATTTAGCCGATCTTGGCCCCGGTCCGATAACGGCCCAAAAAAGGAGTAAACCCTACTTCGTCGTTTGAGATACCCCGAGGCATACGCCACGATCTCCACTCCGGTTTATAAATAAAACCCTTCATCGGCCTTCACAGTTACCTCCGACTAGCATTCTCATCGCCGTCCCTTCATCTCTCTGCCTCATCCAACCCTAAGAAGAGGATCAATCCTTCAGAGCGTCAATGGCGAGCGGCGGCGGCGATCGTGGCAAGCGCCCCTGCCGAGGGAGAGGCGGAGGGAAGCCGAGCAGCTGCCGCGCCGTCGGCGCCATGGGTAGGATTCAATCGGTTGTTCCTTTGTTTCACGACTTTTTACGCTCGTCCTCATGGACTCACGATTTTTCTTCATCTTTTCGAGGCGAGGGTCATCAACGGCCGGGTACCACCTTCTCCCCCAATGGTGGTGACTCAACCAGGGCACCTCGGACCGGCCGGTCCCTGTCTCCGGTTCCTCCGGTTCGTCGAGCTCGTCGGAGTCCCGGCAACTCCTACAACGCCAACCCACGGGGCCCCTGCAGAATCGGAAGGAGACGACCCTCTGTATGTTCATGAGGAGGCGCTCCGGTTCTGCAAGGAGAGGGATGAGGCCCGGAATGAGCTGGGCGACGTCTCCAAGAAGTTCGGTATTGCGCAAGCCGAATGGGAGGATCAGCGCAAGCAGCTTTGCGACGCCATCACTGGTTTGGCATCCCTGTATAAATTTCCCTTTTCTCAACCTTCTCCATGCGTTGATTTGTTTTCCTTGTTCAGCATTATCTGCAGAGAATGATCGTTTGAAGGCGGCGGCGAACAGGGTGGCCGACAAGGTGAACGCCCAGGGGGAAACATCCGAGGCACGTCTGGATGCCGTTGACGGCCGTGTTGATCAGGCCGTCATCCAAGGTGTGCACCTTGGTGTGTCTCTTGGTCTGGCAGCAATGTCCTCCCGGACCGACGAAGACTACTTTGTCCAGGCTGTGGGCTTTGCAGGCGGTCCTCCTCATGAGATTGAAGACATCAACGAGCATCTGGAGCTCTATGAAGACCATGCTACAGCCCTCGCCGAGTCTACAAATCCCCAGTCCGTTCTTAACAAGTTATTCCAAGAGTAGCTTGTAATTAGGGACTGACTATGAATAATAAAATTATCTCCTAGGGATGTGCCTGTTCATGATTTTCGTGTTGAATGCCGAATAGATGTCTTCAGCATTTTTTTGAATCAAAGCAGTTTCGAATGATGTTCTCGAATGCAATGGCGTCATCTTAGCCGGCGGATCTTAGTCTTGCGTGGCAAAGCGATTTGACGTGTCGCTGCGTGTTGTCATTCAACGTTTCACCTTTCTCTTCTCCCGATAAACCAACTAGTCGAGAATGCCGAAGTCAACTTAAAATCATTCGGCTATATTTTGTACTAAAGGCGACACAAACCGTATCGGCTATTCACCAACTCCACAATTTTTTGCTAAAGGCGATGTTGTTTCATCGGTTTGTTTGATTTCAAATTCTTTCTATGTATCAACTTCAACACAGGGATAGTATCTTTTAAGATATCTTCCATTGATAGCTCTGGCGAATTCTTCTCCAAATAAAGTCTTCAAAATATATGCATTGCCAGGCACACATCTTTCTACCCGAAAGGGTCCCTCCCAATTCGGAGACCACTTGCCGAATGCTCTATCTTTTGATCCAATCGGCAATATAGTTTTCCAAACCAGATCACCTTCTGTGAATTGTTTCATTCTAACTTTCTTGTTATAATACTTGGCAACACGTATCTTATTCTTCTCAATATTTTCCAATGCCTTGAGACGAATCAAATCAAATGTAAATCCTCTAATTCATCTATCATCAGATTTGTATAATCTCTCTTTTCCAAGTCCTTTTGCAACATAACTCGTCTTGAACCCGATTGCAACTCCCATGGTAAGACAGCATGATGCCCATAAACCAACTCATAGGGAGATGTTTGAGTTGCCCCATGGCAAGCCATTCGATAAGCCCACAATGCCTCATTGAGAACCAAATGCCATCTTTTTGGTTTCTCATCAATTTTCTTTTGAATGATCTTGATCATAATCTTATTAGATGCTTCTGCTTGACCATTGGCTTGTGCATAATAAGGAGAAGAATTATACAACTTAATCCCCATGTCTTCAGCAAAATCACAAAACTCTGAAGAAGTGAATTGAGTCCCTTGATCAGTTGTTATAGTTTGAGGGATCCCAAATCTATAAATTATATGCTCCTTCACAAAACTGATATTATTTTCTGACGTGACCTTCTTCAACGGTATAGCTTCAACCCACTTGGTAAAATAATCCGTGTCCAAGAGCATAAACTTATGTCCTTTGCTCGAAGGAGGATGAATTTGACCAATTAAATCTATACCCCATCCTCTAAATGGCCAAGGTTTGATTATTGGGTTCATAGCAGATGCTGGAGCCTTCTGAATATTGCCAAATTTTTGACAATCATAACATCCCTTATAATATTCAAAGCAATCTTCCAGCATGGTTGGCCAAAAATAACCAGTTCTCCGAATTATCCACTTCATTCGGTAAGCTGACTGATGTGCACCACATAGTCCTTCATGCACTTCATACATCACTTTTCTGGCCTCTTTTGGACTCAAGCATTTACTCCATCTATAGATTTATAATATAATTGATCATCAAGAAGCACGAACTTGAGGGCTTTATACCTGAGCTTTCGAGAAACTCTCTGTGATGGATTTCTTAGATATTCGATGATTTCGCATTTCCAATCATTAACCACTCGTTCAGTATTCAAAACATCTTCATCTATAGTGAAGATCTCTTGATTTTCACGATATCCGAAGCGACCCTGAGCTAACCTATTTGCTTCTTCATTGTGCCCCCTAGGGATATGGTGCAAGGTTGCCACCCGAAAGCTTTTCAAAAGTCCCCGGCATTCTTCATAATATTCTCTCAACACATCACTCTTGCATTCAAATTGGCCAGTTAATTGGTTAATTACTAGCTCGAGAATCCCCAAAGATCTCAACAGCAATGGCTTTCACTTCTATAAGAAGCCAAAGCCCTCTAAGCAATGCTTCATACTCCGCTTGATTGTTAGTAACATAAAATTCAATGGGAATAGCATACTCAAAAGTTACTCCCTGTGGAGAAATTAAGAGAATACAGCACCACCACCTTTGCAACAGGACGAACCATCGAAGAATAAAGCCCAAGGCACAATGCTTACCATTTCAACGAAAGATCACGATGTTGTGTAATAAAATCGGCGATAATTTGACCTTTTACCGCTTTTGCCGATTCATATCTCAAATCAAACTCGATAAAGCCAAAATCCACTTGCCAATCCTCCCATTCAAAATTGGCATCGATAGCATATGCTTTATTACATCAAAACTAGAAACTACCACGCATTCGGCATTTAATAAATAGTGCTGAAATTTGGTACACGAATAAATACACACATAAACAAAGTTTCTCTATAGCCGAATACCTTGTTTACGGATCCAAGAGTTTTCGGCTAAGATAAGCTATCACTCTCTCCTTTCCTTCAAACTCTTGTATGAGGGCCGATCCTATTGTTAGACTATCGGCGCCACGTACAACTTGAAAGGCTTGTCAAGTTGTGGAGGTACCAATATTGGTGGCGCCTTCATGTATTCCTTTATTTCATCAAAAGCCTTTTGTTGTCGTCACCCCATACAAATTCTTGACCCTTCTTGAGCTTTAAAAGTTGGGAAAAGGCAAGACTCTTTCCGATAAATTGGATATAAATCTTCTCACAAAATTAATCTTGCCAAGCAATGGCGTAACTTCTGTGAGATTGGTTGGAGGAACAACCTTGTCTATTGCTTCCATGCTCTTTTTCCCAACTTCAATCCCTCCTTTATGAACAAGAAATCCTAAAAACTCACCAGCCGAGACTCCAAAAGCGCACTTATTTGGATTCATTTTCAAACCATGCCTTCTAGTGCACTCCAGAGTCCTCCTCAAATCGGCTAAATGCCCTTCATAGTTTCTAGACTTGACCACCACGTCGTCAATATAAATTTCTACGATTTTACCGATCAACTCATGAAAGATGTAGTTCATAGCTCTTTGATAAGTTGCGCCGGCATTCTTTAACCCGAATGTCATGACAATCCATTCAAACAAACCAATATGACCAGGGCATCTGAAGGCCGTCTTTGATATATCTTCTATTGCCATGAAGATCTGGTTATAACCAGCATTCCCATCCATAAAGCAAATGACTTCATACCATTTCTTTGTATCTACTAGCAAATCGGCAACTGGCATTGGGTATCCATCCATCGGAGTGGCTTTATTAAGATTTCTAAAGTCTATGCATACCCTCATCTTTCCATTCTTCTTGTACACAGGGACTATATTTGAAATCCACTCTGCATACCTGCATGGCCGAATGAAGTTTGCTTCTAACAATCTTTCAATCTCTTTCTTCACATCGGCCAATACCTCCTCTTTATAAATTTTCCGTGGAGGCTGTTTTGTAAGGGCGATATCCGATTTAATAGGTAATCGATGTTCAACAATAGAACGATCCAATCCGGGCATTTCCGTATAATCCCAAGCAAAGCAATCTTTAAACTCCTTTAAAAGTTCTATCAACTGTGCTCTATACTCACGGATTCGGACTTGCATTAATATACATCGGCCTTGGCTTAGCTTCATCACCAACATTTATCTCTTCTAACTTGTCGGCCGACATAAAACCTCTTGACTTTCCTTTGTTGCCATCGATTGGATTACCCATTAAAAATTACTATGAGAGCCGATTGCTTGGATCGGTTTGTTGATCTCTATTGAAGACATTCACGGGGACCTTCTCCCCATACTTTTTGGGAGAAACATCAATGCCATCATATTCCCAGTAAGCAAGCTCCGAAAAAGCAACACTTACGGAATCATCGGCGTGCACAACTTCAATGTCATCTCCAACCCAATGAATAAGAATCGGTGCATGGTTAAAGGAATGCAACAATTGTCATGAATCGGTCCCTTCAGGGAAGTAGGCTGTATGCCCCCTTGCCATCAATGACAAAGAAGGTAGTGATCAAAGTCTTTGATCAATCATCACTCAACATGTATAGCTCCTCGAGTGTCGGAAGGATTGCCGGCAAAATCCACGAGAATCATGTCGGTCTTCAACAAATCTTCATTTGTCATCCCAAGCTTCCTGAAGGTAGTGTATGGCATGATGTTGATAGCAGCTCCTCCATCAACAAACATCTTGGTCAGAGGTTTGCCGTTGACATATCCTTTCAAATAAAGTGGTTTCAAATGGCGATGTTTGGTGGCTTGTCGAAAATTGCTGTTGTGTCAATACAAAGTTGAGCCATCAAATCCTGAAACTCACTTTCATCAAAATCGGAGTATACTTCTTCTTGGACATCGATTCTCGGGAGCTATGAATTCCGATGGGAGAAAGAAGGCCATGCATGCATCACTGACGGGCCATGCTCATCGGGTTTCTTTTTAGAGGCGCCATGCCGGTTTTTCCTCCCTGCATCGGCTTGCTCCAGTTCTTTGTTTCTCAAAGCGGCTGAACTCTTCTTTTACGGCTCTTCCTTAGTCTGGAGGACACCATTGTCCTTTACGCCGGGCGTATTCATGAGATTTCCTTCCCCATTGTATCCCTTGTGATGAGTCCATCGTTGATCACGCAAACCTCTTTCTTTGCTGATTTTCAAAACTATCTATTTTTAGGCGCCGATCGTCCTCGAAATTGTATTCCAAGTCTTTCATGGGCCGGACGGCGGTTGACTCGAATTACTTTTGTGCAGAAATGCGATCCTTTGCATTCGGGGCAATTATTTCTAGCGAGGCAACTTCAAGCCTTCATTCAACAATGTTTAAGAATGAACACCCCCAATGAGACTGCTCCATTTCCCCTCACGTGCTCTTCTTGCTCTCTGCGATACACTTCTTCTTCATATCTCCGGCGTTCTTCTATAAACCTTTGCTCATCATAATATTCCGATCCTGCTGCCTACGCCACTTGTTCAGCGAGAATACGTGATGTAACCCTAGGCTTAGAAGTTTCACCTTTTTCGGTTCGGCTATTCTTGAACCGAACTTTCTCTTTCAGCTCCTCGGTTGTAATGTCTGGCGATTAGAGATTCGGACACCGTTCTTCTTTGCTTTGTCGGAGGTTAACACCTTCACCTTACCTTTTCCTTTGGGATCATCTGCGAAACCATTCTTACGAGAAAGAAATCATGTTCGAGGGAAGGCTGACCATCAACCTTCATTTTGCCATCAAACTTCAGATGTCCCTCTTGGATAGCTTTACGAATCGAACCCCTAAACTTTTCGGCAATCATTGATGCGGTGAGAATTAGTGTTATGATAGCCACAATATTTCTTGTTTTTCACTCCTTCGGCCGCTGCGGCATAGGATGTCCATCGGCGGTTTGATCGTCCTTCCCTCACTAACAAATCAAAGAGCTTATCGACTTGGAGGCGTCAAAGTCATAAGTTCCCTTTTGTTGCCTCAACCAATATTTGGCTAACTTTGAGTAGGTTCCTTCGCCCAAGTCAATTCAGCTGCAGCTATCTCATCATCATCATCATACTCATCCGCTTCTTCGGGGAAACTTTGATACATTTCACTAGCAATGTTCCCCTTTTTGGAAGCAGTTGGTTGTCTCTCTTGAACCTTGAGGCTTGATTACTCATAGCGGCCGGTCGTTGTGAAAGTTGACCAAGATCATCAAATTCCATGCCGAACTTGACTTCTCTCGACATTCATTTGCATACTATGCTATCGCCATCGGGGCAAGCGATCATCACGGTAGGTTCAACAAATAGCAAAGGTTCTTGGTCTCTCTAAACCTGCGAAGATACTCTTGCGGTGTCTCGGTAGCTCTGTTTCAAACTCATCGAGATCAACCCGGTTTCTTTTTATTAGTACCGTGAAGAAATATGCATGGAACTTCTGCTCGGCTCGCCCGTACCCAATGGAATGGGCTGGCAATGAGGTAAACCATGAGAAAGCTGGCCCTGTGAGGGACAAGGGGAAAATACCGATCCTTCAAGCTTCATCGTGGATGCTTCCCCAAAGTTGCATCAAGTACCGACCGATATGTTCCGCGGTGCTAGTATCATCTTGACCCGGAAAACTTAGTCAAGTCCGTCGGAGGTTTCACCCTCGGAGGAAGTGCGACTCTATTGTACCATTCTGGATAAAGGAGACTTGTATGAATAGGATTGATTCTTTGGCTTTTAGAGCCGAACTTTGCATCATATCCAGCCATCCTATGCATGATGATATCAACATCGACTTGGGGTTTCCGTGCGTCTTCGGAAGGTATTCACGATGCACTCCTGTATCCCGGATTCGGCAAAGCATCTAAAAGCAGTGTAATCGGTAAATTCTTGGATATGAAGACAAAACACGTGAAGCATTGATTGCCGAACATGCATGCATGAGAAGACATGTTTGAACAAGTGAAAATTGATCATAAGTTGAAGCATAACCAAGCTCGGCGGTCCGGCCGACTCGGGGTCCATGAAGAAGGAACAAGTGAATTAAATACAAATGGATCTATCAGATTGAATCGAATTCTAGTCCACAGGATGACTAGCTCCAAAAAAACCAAAAGCCTGCATCTACCGCATGATACTCAGCTCTGTCAAGACCTATCTGTACCTCATAAGCTTGAACCCGCAACACGTGACAACCTAGATTAACTTAACTTGGCCAATGCAAGTGCTAGATTTAATCATCATGAAAAGATATACACGAAGGCATAAAAGACAGATTAAATATGTAAAAAGATTTAAGGCCAAGCCCCATCAATCTAGATTGGGCAAAGAGTGATGCAATAATTAAATAAATAAATAAATAAATAAAGCATGCAACACTACAGGTAACTTAATGAATCTACTAGATCTTGTCAAATCTAATAGAGCCGATAACTAATCCTTGCTTTGCTAAGCTATCAAGCGGACGCCTGCCGCACGGCCATCTAGTCGAGATAAACAAGGCATAAACAAAGACTTTGATAACTATCTTGCCTCGCTAAGCTATCAAGCGGGCGCTTTGCCGCACGGCCATCTAGTCGAGATAGACAAAGCATAAGCAAAGACTTCTTGATCGTCAAGCGGATGCCCGCCGCGACGGCCATCCGGTCGAGACAAACAAGACTACTTGCATCAATATCTAAATCCACCGCATGATACTAGACATGATAACAAGGTTGCGGAACTTACGGAGGTCGACGGATCGATGGCTCCTCTCGAAGAACTTCGGCGACACGACAAAAGGACTCGAAACTTGGCACGGGGCGGTTGTGTTGATTTGATTGTGAATATCCTTTACAATGGTCGAGGGTCTATATTTATACCCTGGACATAACATGAATCCTAAGAGATTACAATTTACACAATATATTAAAGGTAACTCAAAAGTATGGCGATTCTCTTGCTATAGTCTTCCTCGGAGTCCTTGATCATCACGTTCTTCGCCTTTTATTCGGCTTCTTACTTGCCACCTTTTACTTCCCGAACGGAGCCACCGCCTTCAACGATAGTCGACCGCATGAATGTTTGCCGAATCGCCTAGGGTTAGCCGACCGCACGGATGCTTACCGAACTGCCCAGAGATAGCCGAATGGATGCTTGCCGAATGCTCCTGAATACTTGCTTCTGCCACGCACTGGTCCACCTGTCATCTTCTCGGCCTTTACCAAAATCCAGTGTTAACACATGCCCCCTCAATTTCGGGATAAAAGTGATTTTATTTCGAAATTGACCACAAACTTGTTCCTCATTTAGGTCAACACTGTTCAAACTTGCAGCTGCCGCCCGAAACCTGAGTCCTTCGATCTTAGATTCAAACCCCTTCAGGCTTTCAATGGCGACCCAGGATGGAGTTCCGGAGGTAACCCTTGCTTTTCCTCATGTATTCGGCAATTTCTCCATCAATTTTTGCTTCATCCTGACTTGTTTCTTCTGTTGCATTGTCTCTGAAGGAATACAAGGACGAGATCTTGATTCCTTATGCAGCGAACCCCAATTCTTATTTCCTTGGCCCGGTGGGAGATCCCAGTCCGATCGAGTTCGTTGAGAAGGAAACTATGAGAATTCCTTTTAAATCTGGAGTGATGCCGCCGAATCAGTGGCCGAGCACCTTCAAAACTTGGCCTTTTCCCCCAATTACCGAATGGCGAAAGTGGTACCGGAGGATGTTGGACAAGAGCAGCAGTCACTGGGATTCTCAAGACATTCAGCATTGCTTGGAACTATCCTTGTCAGAGACACCCAGGCATGATTCTCTCTTAATAGCAGCCACGCACTTCTAGTCTGATGCTGCCAATGCCTTCATTTTTGGTCATGGCCCGATGTCATTTACCTTGGTCGATGTATTCATGATGACTGGCCTCAATGTGACAGCGCCAATATATCCCTCTAAATACAAGAATAACAGCAACCAGAAGGCAGTCAAAACAGGAAGTGGATGGACAAAATACATCCAAACTTACATGTCGACCGGTGCTGTGGCTGACAAAGAGTATAAGGCCTTCATGAATATGTGGCTCTGCAGATTCATCTTTTGTGGCAAATCAAATGAGCCAACTCTGAATCACATGGTGATGGTGAAGAGTTAGCTGCAGCATCTTGATCCCTTTAGGCAAGTATCTTTTAGAGTTTGTCTATCATATGATGCATCAAATCACCGTCCGGATCTTGTGATCATGGAGAAATCCCTTTGTGTAAATGGTCCTTGGTGGTTTGTCCAAATGTGGCTACTGACTATACATGCACCAGATAGTTTCAGTGGATCTCCATAATTTGGGTTTCCCTTCAGTCAATAATATTGAAGATGATTCGGCAAAGGAGAAAGCTTGCCAGACATATGGGGAGGCAGCATCCGCTATTATCATTGACATGGACATTGGTCATCTGTTCAAGTTATTCTTCAAAGGCTTCGACAATGTGATCTGGCTTCCTTACAGAGAGAATGAAAATCTGACTTTCCCCTGCAAATTCAGCTATGAGACTGGTTGCTCAGACCAGGTGTCCACAGAGATTTTCAATTCTTTTATCAAGCCTTGCATCCTGCCAGCAGAATTCCACCATGGGAGGTTGCTACATCCTACCTATGAGTTCTATAATCCAAACATGGTGGCTAGGCAGTTAGGATGTGGTCAGTTGCCCCCAAGGCTATTTTTCTCAAAGATCATAAAGCCCAGGGAGAAAATAGGGGATGAAATGGAAGCCAAGAAAGTTTTTGAGCTTGGATGGGAACTGCCAAAATATGAACCCTCTCCTCTTGGATTAATAGATGTTGCTCATCCTTTGTTTGCTTCTTGGTGGCAAGAATGGCATGCCCATATCTTTAATATACCAGTGCATCCTTTATGCCAAGATTTGCAGGCTCAATTTTCTTCTGACAGTGAGGTAACTTTCTTGCACCTATATCTTCTCACCATTGGATTCATTCCTGATTTTAACACTTTGTCGCTCACAGGATATTGAGCCTACTCCTCCTTCTCGAGCAGCTCAGTATTACCAGGCTGGGCCTATTCCTGCTTTGGGATATAATGCTCCTACTTTGGCAGCTTTCATGAAAACCCCAGCAGTTTTGGGTTCAGCACTTCCAAGAAAAGAGAGCAAGAGGAAAGCTACCGCCGAATCAAGCAAGGATGTCACTGTGCCCAGGAGAACAAGATCCAAGAAAGCTAAACTGTCTTCCAAGGTACACCCTTGTCAGTTTTTGTTTAGACAATAATTTTGTACTCACTTCCTCTGCCTGCAGCAACAGGTTAAACTTTCAAGATCGGCCAATGCTTCAATAACCATTGAGATCCCTCCTCAGGCCTCTGCTGGAGATGCTCCTCAGGCCTCTGCTGGAGATGCAGAAATCCAAGAAACCTCTGGCTATACTGGTATTATTATCCTAGTTGATCGTTCCCTTTCTTTGTACCAGATGCACTGAATAGTTCTCATATTCTGCTACTTCTATATTTTAGAAACAGATCAACTCTTGGACAGGACAGCAGTAGAATCCTCTTCTCACAAGGCTTCCAGCTCATCATCCCTGGGCATCCAATCAAGCCCTCAACCAAGCCGGAGTAGGATTCAACCTGAAGAAGATTCTGTTCAGAAGGTAATTCTTAATCTCATTGGTTTTTACAATTTTGATCAATCGGCTAATAATTTTTCCTTCCTTCAAGGACGAGGTTAAGCCGACCATCAGCTACTCTTTCACAGTTGAAGAGTACATCAAGGAGGGGAGTGAAGAAGCTACATCTCAGCAGAGGTTATCAGCAGAGAACCAGGCTCGGCTAAAGGAAATATCCCTCTTACTGGCCAAAGATATAAATGCTCTCGTTCAAGATGCAGACCAGATAAGAGAACTTGTCGAGCTTATTGACCAAGATATCCCTCCAACTCTCAAGGTCCCTCTAGAATCTACAACTCATCTTGATGATCATCTTGGTAAGGTCAGGAGAGCAAACAGGAACATAGCCTCTAGAGCCGCTCTGCAGAGTGATAATCTGATGAAAAAGCATGAAGTCAAAGAGCTGCATTCCCGGATCCAGGCTGCTAAGCAGTCTTTGGTAACCCTAGAACCGGAACTGGAGGCCATGGAGGAGGAAAAGGTCAGGCTGGAAGCTCAATTGGCTCAATTGAATGTGAGAATCCAGTCTCACAAAGATAAAATTGCCACCTTGCCGAACTCCATAGATGCCGCCAAAACAAAGATAGCATCTGTTATCAAGGAGCATCAACAGATCAAAACCAGGCTTACCAGAATCCAAAGCTCTGAGGACGATGACAAGAAGGTGCTAGAAGAAGTCAGCCGAATTAGGAATGGTGCCATAGACGCAATCAAACTGTTCTTAAAATGAGTATCAAAACAGGCTTACCAGTAATCCAAATTCGAGGGCGATGACAAGAAGGTGCTAGAAGAAGTCAGCCGAATTAGGAATGGTGCCATAGACGCAATCAAACTGTTCTTAAATGAGTAAAACATTCGGCTTGTAATATACTCAGACCCTGAACAATTATATTCCTTGTTATTTTTTCGGTCTTTTTTCATTTATGTCTGATTGGTGACATAGCCGAATGTTTTAAGCTTCCCGATTGGAAAGATAACCAACCGCCCCAGGCTTCCCGATTAGAATGATAACCAACTGCCTCAGGCTTCCCGATTAGAATGGTAACCAACTGCCTCAGGCTTCCCGATTAGAAAGATAGCCGATTCCTTTGAACCATCATTTTTGATTTAGCCGATCTTGGCCCAGTCCGATAACGGCCCAAAAAGGAGTAAACCCTACTTCGTCGTTTGAGATACCCCGAGGCATACGCCACGATCTCCACTCCGGTTTATAAATAAAACCCTTCATCGGCCTTCACTGTTACCTCCGACTAGCATTCTCATCGCCGTCCCTTCATCTCTCTGCCTCATCCAACCCTAAGAAGAGGATCAATCCTTTAGAGCGTCAATGGCGAGCGGCGGCGACGATCGTGGCAAGCGTCCTGCCGAGGGAGAGGCAGAGGGAAGTCGAGCACCGCGCCGTCAGCGCCATGGGTAGGATTCAATCGGTTGTTCCTTTGTTTCCTGAACTTTCTGCTCGTCTTCATGGACTCTGATTTTTCTTCATCTTTTCCAGGGCGAGGGTCATCACTGGCCAGTACCACCTTCTCCCCCCAATGGTGGTGACTCAACCGGGCACCTCGGACCAGCCGGTCCCTGTCTCCGGTTCCTCCGGTTCGTCGAGCTCGTCGGAGTCCGGCAACTCCTACAACGCCAACCCCTGGGGCCCTGCGGAATCGGAAGGAGACGACCCTCTGTATGTTCATGAGGAGGCGCTCCAGTTCCGCAAGGAGAGGGATGAGGCCCGGAATGAGCTGGGCAACGTCTCCAAGAAGTTCGGCATTGCGCAAGCCGAATGGGAGGATCAGCGCAAGCAGCTTTGCGACGCCATCACTGGTTTGGCATCCCTGTATAAATTTCCCTTTTCTCAACCTTCTCCATGCGTTGATTTGTTTTCCTTGTTCAGCACTATCTGCGCAGAGAATGATCGTTTGAAGGCGGGGGGGGTGGCCGACAAGGTGAACGCCCAGGGGGAAACATCCGAGGCACGTCTGGATGCCGTTGACGGCCGTGTTGATTAGGCCGTCATCCAAGGTGTGCACCTCGGTGTGTCTCTTGGTCTGGCAGCAATGTCCTCCCGGACCGACGAAGACTACTTTGTCCAGCCGTGGGCTTTTGGGCGGTCCTCCTCATGAGATTGAAGACATCAACGAGCATCTGGAGCTCTATGAAGACCATGCTACAGCCCTCGCCGAGTCTACAAATCCCCAGTCCGTTCTTGACAAGTTATTCCAAGAGTAGCTTGTAATTAGGGACTGACTATGAATAATGAAATTATCTCCTGGGGATGTGCCTGTTCATGATTTTCGTGTTGAATGCCGAATAGATGTCTTCAGCATTTTTTTTTTGAATCAAAGCAATTTCGAATGATGTTCTCCGAATGCAATGACGTCATCTTAGCCGAGCAGATCTTAGTCTTGCGTGGCAAACGATTTGACGTGTCACTGCGTGTTGTCATTTAACGTTTCACCTTTCTCTTCTCCTGATAAACCAACCAGTCAGAATGCCGAAGTCAACTTAAAATCATTCGGCTATAGTTTTGTACTAAAGGCGACACAAACCGTATCGGCTATTCACCAACTCCACAATTTTTGCTAAAGGCGATGTTGTTTCATCGGCTGTTTGATTTCAAATTCTTTCTATGTATCAACTTCAACACAGGGATAGTATCTTTTAAGATATCTTCCATTAATAGCTCTGGCGAATTCTTCTCCAAATAAAGTCTTCAAAATATATGCATTGCCAGGCACACATCTTTCTACCCGAAAGGGTCCCTCCCAATTCGGAGACCACTTGCCGAATGCTCTATCTTTTGATCCAATCGGCAATATAGTTTTCCAAACCAGATCACCTTCTGTGAATTGTTTCATTCTAACTTTCTTGTTATAATACTTGGCAACACGTATCTTATTCTTCTCAATATTTTCCAATGCCTTGAGACGAATCAAATGTAAATCCTCTAATTCATCTATCATCGATTTGTATAATCTCTCTTTTCCAAGTCCTTTTTGCAACATAACTCGTCTTGAACCCGATTGCAACTCCCATGGTAAGACAGCATGATGCCCATAAACCAACTCATAGGGAGATGTTTGAGTTGCCCCATGGCAAGCCATTCGATAAGCCCACAGTGCCTCATTGAGAACCAAATGCCATCTTTTTGGTTTCTCATCAATTTTCTTTTGAATGATCTTGATCATAATCTTATTAGATGCTTCTGCTTGACCATTGGCTTGTGCATAATAAGGAGAAGAATTATACAACTTAATCCCCATGTCTTCAAAACAAAATCACAAAACTACGAAGAAGTGAATTGAGTCCCTTGATCGGTTGTTATAGTTTGAGGGATCCCAAATCTATAAATTATATGCTCCTTCATAAAACTGATAATATTTTCTGACGTGACCTTCTTCAACGGAATAGCTTCAACCCACTTGGTAAAATAATCCGTGGCCAAGAGCACAAACTTATGTCCTTTGCTCGAAGGAGGATGAATTTGACCAATTAAATCTATACCCCATCCTCTAAATGGCCAAGGTTTGATTATCGGGTTCATAGCAGATGCTGGAGCCTTCTGAATATTGCCAAATTTTTGACAATCATGACATCCCTTATAATATTCAAAGCAATCTTCCAAAGCATGGTTGGCCAAAAATAACCGGTTCTCCGAATTATCCACTTCATTCGGTAAGCCGACCGGTGTGCACCACATAGTCCTTCATGCACTTCATACATCACTTTTCTGGCCTCTTTTGGACTCAAGCATTTAAGCAATACTCCATCTATAGATTTATAATATAATTGATCATCAAGAAGCATGAACTTGAGGGCTTTATACCTGAGCTTTCGGGAAAAACTCTACGTGATGGATTTCTTAGATATTCGATGATTTCGCATTTCCAATCATTAACCACTCGTTCAGTATTCAAAACATCTTCATCTATAGTGAAGATCTCTTGATTTTCACGATATCCAGAAGCAGCCTGAGCTAACCTATTTGCTTCTTCATTGTGCCCCCTAGGGATATGGTGCAAGGTTGCCACCCGAAAGCTTTTCAAAAGTCCCCGGCATTCTTCATAATATTCTCTCAACACATCACTCTTGCATTCAAATTGGCCAGTTAATTGGTTAATTACTAGCTCGAGAATCCCCAAAGATCTCAACAAAGCAATGGCTTTCACTTCTATAAGAAGCCGAAGCCCTCTAAGCAATGCTTCATACTCCGCTTGATTTTTAGTAACATAAAATTCAATGGGAATAGCATACTCAAAAGTTACTCCCTGTGGAGAAATTAAGAGAATACCAGCACCACCACCTTTGCAACAGGACGAACCATCGAAGAATAAAGCCCAAGGCATAATGCTTACCATTTCAACAGAAAGATCACGATGTTGTGTAATAAAATCGGCGATAATTTGACCTTTTACCGCTTTTGCCGATTCATATCTCAAATCAAACTCTGATAAAGCCAAAATCCACTTGCCAATCCTCCCATTCAAAATTGGCATCGATAGCATATGCTTTATTACATCAAAACTAGAAACTACCACGCATTTGGCATTTAATAAATAGTGCCGAAATTTGGTACACGAATAATACACACATAAACAAAGTTTCTCTATAGCCGAATACCTTGTTTCTGGATCCAAGAGTTTTCGGCTAAGATAAGCTATCACTCTCTCCTTTCCTTCAAACTCTTGTATGAGGGCCGATCCTATTGTTAGACTATCGGCCGCCACGTACAACTTGAAAGGCTTGTTAAGTTGTGGAGGTACCAATATTGGTGGCGCCTTCATGTATTCCTTGATTTCATCAAAAGCCTTTTGTTGTACGTCACCCCATACAAATTCTTGACCCTTCTTGAGCTTTAAAAGTGGGGAAAAAGGCAAGACTCTTTCCGATAAATTGGATATAAATCTTCTCACAAAATTAATCTTGCCAAGCAATGACTGTAACTCTGTGAGATTGGTTGGAGGAACAACCTTGTCTATTGCTTCCATGCTCTTTTTCCCAACTTCAATCCCTCCTTTATGAACAAGAAATCCTAAAAACTCACCGGTAGAGACTCCAAAAAGCGCACTTATTTGGATTCATTTTCAAACCATGCCTTCTAGTGCACTCCAAAGTCCTCCTCAAATCGGCTAAATGCCCTTCATAGTTTCTAGACTTGACCACCACGTCGTCAATATAAATTTCTACGATTTTGCCGATCAACTCATGAAAAATGTAGTTCATAGCTCTTTGATAAGTTGCGCCGGCATTCTTTAACCCGAATGTCATGACAATCCATTCAAACAAACCAATATGACCAGGGCATCTGAAGGCCGTCTTTGATATATCTTCTATTGCCATGAAGATCTGGTTCTAACCAGCATTCCCATCCATAAAGCTAATGACTTCATACCCGGCTGCTGCATCTACTAGCAAATCGGCAACTGGCATTGGGTATCCATCCATCGGAGTGGCTTTATTAAGATTTCTAAAGTCTATGCATACCCTCATCTTTCCATTCTTCTTGTACACAGGGACTATATTTGAAATCCACTCTGCATACCTGCATGGCCGAATGAAGTTTGCTTCTAACAATCTTTCAATCTCTTTCTTCACATTCGGCTCCTCTTTATAAATTTTCCGTGGAGGCTGTTTGTAAGGACGATATCCAGATTTAATAGGTAATCGATGTTCAACAATAGAACGATCCAATCCGGGCATTTCCGTATAATCCCAAGCAAAGCAATCTTTAAACTCCTTTAAAAGTTCTATCAAAGCGTGCTCTATACCGGATTCGGACTTGCACTAATATACATCGGCCTTGGCTTAGCTTCATCACCAACATTTATCTCTTCTAACTTGTCGGCCGACATAAAACCTCGCCCAAACTTTCCTTTGTTGCCATCGATTGGATTACCCATTAAAAATTACTATGAGAGCCGATTGCTTGGATCGGTGTTGATCTCTATTGAAGACATTCACGGGACCTTCTCCCCATACTTTTCTTGGGAGAAACAATCAATGCCATCATATTCCCGGTAAGCAAGCTCCAAAGCAAAGAACACTTACGGAATCATCGGCGTGCACAACTTCAATGTCATCTCCAACCCATCGAATAAGAATCGGTGCATGGTTGAAGGAATGCAACAATTGGCATGAATCCAGTCCCTTCCCGTAAGTAGATCGTATGCCCCCTTGCCATCAATGACAAAGAAGGTAGTGATCAAAGTCTTTGATCCAATCATCAGCTCAACATGTATAGCTCCTCGAGTGTCAGAAGGATTGCCGGCAAAATCCCTGAGAATCATGTCGGTCTTCAACAAATCTTCATTTGTCATCCCAAGCTTCCTGAAGGTAGTGTATGGCATGATGTTGATAGCAGCTCCTCCATCAACAAACATCTTGGTCAGAGGTTTGCCGTTGACATATCCTTTCAAATAAAGTGGTTTCAAATGGCGATGTTTGGCTGGCTTGTCGAAAGTTGCCTGTTGTGTCAATACAAGTTGAGCCATCAAATCCTGAAACTCACTTTCATCAAAATTGGAGTATACTTCTTCTTGGATATCCTGATTCTCAGGAGCTATGAATTCCGATGGGAGAAAGAAGGCCATGTATGCATCACCGACGGGCCATGCTCATCGGGTTTCTTTTTTAGGCGCCATGCCGCTTTTTTCCTCTGCATCGGCTTGCTCCAGTTCTTTGTTTCTCAAACGCTGAACTCTTCTTTTCTGGCTCTTCCTTAGTCCTGGAGGACACCATTGTCCTTTATGCCAGACGTATTCATGAGGATTTCCTTCTCCATTGTATCCCCTGTGATGAGTCCATCGTTGATCTGCAAACCTCTTTCTTTGCTGATTTTCAAAACTATCTATTTTTACGCGCCGATCGTCCTCAGGAAATTGTATTCCAAGTCTTTCATGGACCGGACGGCGGTTGACTCGAGATTGCCTGTACCCGAAATACTGATCACTGCGTTCAGGGCAATTATTTCTAGCAGGCAACTTCAAGCCTTCATTCCAACAATGTTTAAAGAATGAACACCCCCAATGAGACTGCTCCATTTCCCTCACATGCTCTTCATGCTCTCTGCGATACACTTCCTCTTCATATCTCCGGCGTTCTTCTATAAACCTTTGCTCTTCATAATATTCCCGATCCTGCGGCCTCTGCCACTTGTTCAGCAGAATACGTGATGTAACCCTAGGCTTAGAAGTTTCACCTTTTTCGGTTCGGCTATTCTTGAACCGAACTTTCTCTTTCAGCTCCTCAGTTGTAATCTGCTGATTAGGGTCGACAGCACCGTTCTTCTTTGCTTTGTCAGAGGTTAACACCTTCACCTTACCTTTTCCTTTGGGATCATCTGCAGAAACCATACTTACGGAGAAAGAAATCATGTTCTGAGGGAAAGGCTGACCATCAACCTTCATTTTGCCATCAAACTTCAGATGTCCCTCTTGGATAGCTTTCTAAATCCGAACCCTGAACACTCGGCAATCATTGATGGAGTGAGAATTAGTGTTATGATAGCCACAATATTTCTTGTCTTTCACTCCTTCGGGGCGCAAAGCATAGGATGTCCATCCGCGGTTTGATGCGTCCTTCCCTCACTAACAAATCAAAGAGCTTATCGACTTGGAGACGTCAAAGTCATAAGTTCCCTTTTGTTGCCTCAACCAATCTTTGGCTAACTTTGAGTAGGTTCCTTCGCCCAAGTCAATTCAATTTGCAGCTATCTCATCATCATCATCATACTCATCCGCTTCTTCCAGGAAACTTTGATACATTTCACTAGCAATGTTCCCCTTTTGGAAGCGGTTGTCTCTCTTGAACCCCTGAGCTTGATTACTCATAGCAGCCAGTCGTTGTGAAAGTTGACCAAGATCATCAAATTCCATGCCGAACGACTTCTCTCGACATTCGGTTTGCATGCACGCTATCGCCATCCCAGGCAACTGATCATCTGGTAGGTTCAACGAATAGCAAAGGTTCTTGGTCTCTCTAAACCTGCGAAGATACTCTTGCGGTGTCTCAGTAGCTCTCTGTTTCAAGCTCATCAGATCAACCAGTTTCTTTTCATTAGTACCGTGAAGAAATATGCATGGAACTTCTGCTCCAGCTCTGCCCACGTACCAATGGAATGGGCTGGTAATGAGGTAAACCATGAGAAAGCTGGCCCTGTGAGGGACAAGGAAAAATACCGAATCCTCCAAGCTTCATCCGTGGATGCTTCCCCAAGTTGCATCAAGTACCGACCGATATGTTCCACGGTGCTAGTATCATCTTGACCAGAAAACTTAGTAAAGTCCGTCGGAGGTTTCACCCTCGGAGGAAGTGCGACTCTATTGTACCATTCTGGATAAGGAGACTTGTATGAATAGGATTGATTCTTTGGCTTTAGGCCGAACTGATCTTTGCATCATATCAGCCATCCTATGCATGATGATATCAACATCGACTTCGGGGTTCCACGTGCTGTCTTCCGAAGGTATTCCCGATGCGCTCTCGTATCCCGGATTCGGCAAAGCATCTAAAGCGATGTAATCAGTAAATTCTTGGTATCCATCTCCATACATGTTTCTCTGCGATGCCTTCGATCTTTGGAGACACCGTGAAAGTCGACCGTGGTACATCTTACGTCGTACCAAATGTTACCTGACCATAAGTAGGAGGCTGCTGTTTTTCATTAGGGATTGGTCCATCTTTGTTTGAACCAGATGCTCCTTCACCTCCCTCAGGCTTTTCTTGGTACTTTGGCGGATTGAAAAGCGTTGGTCCACGAATTGGGCCTGCATTCTCCTCAAAATACTTATCAGCCATTGGGCCGAAAGTACTAACCATGATTGCACGAAAAGTGTTCAAGAAGGCTGTGTTATGATTTGTTATAGTTTCTCCCAAAGCTTTGTGAACCAACTCCGACACCTTTTGAGCTTCTTCTTCTTGATTGTAATCAGATCGATGCGGAAGAAGAACCCTTGGCAACGATTGCTTTTGGATGATCTTATTGCTCTTGTTCTTGGAGAAGGACATCAAACACTTCTGCTGAAACCGATTACATGCTTGTTGCACCAACTCTCTTACATCCTCAGGCAGTTTATTCAAAGTCACATCCAGAACGTGATTGTTATTGATTTCAGACATCTTGAGCAACGTGGTCCCACCGGGCGTGCCAAAAAGTGTGTTGACACAAAACGTGACTCTGCGCCTAACACACAGCAAGCTGAAGAGCGTGGCTTCAATCGGACGACCGCATGGTGCGGAGATCCGGAAGCGTGCCGGTCGGTTTGACTTGAAAAACCGACAAGGGACAAAGAAAACTGTTAAATACAAAATCGGAACATGCCGGATGAGACCGGGCAGTTCCGCATATACGGCCCCCCGAAGCCACTTACGGCGACATACAGCTATAGAAGGCGTGCGCCAACCATGTATATGATTCATTCGTCTAATATGAAGACAAAACACGTGAAGCATTGATTGCCGAACATGCATGCATGAGAAGACATGTTTGAACAAGTGAAAATTGATCATAAGTTGAAGCATAACCAAGCTCGGCGATCCGGCCGACTTCGGGGGTCCATGAAGAAGGAACAAGTGAATTAAATACAAATGGATCTATCAGATTGAATCGAATTCTAGTCCACCGGATGACTAGCTCCAAAAAAAACCAAAAGCTTGCATCTACCGCATGATACTCGGCTCTGTCAAGACCTATCTCGTATCTCATAAGTTTGAACACGCAACACGTGACAACCTAGATTAACTTAACTTGGCCAATGCAAGCACTAGATTTCATCATCATGAAAAGATATACACGAAGGCATAAAAAGCAGATTAAATATGTAAAAAGATTTAAGGCCAAGCCCCATCAATCTAGATTGGGCAAAGAGTGATGCAATAATTAAATAAATAAATAAATAAATAAAGCATGCAACACTACGGGTAACTTAATGAATCTACTAGATCTTGCCAAATCTAATAGAGCCGATAACTAATCCTTGCTTTGCTAAGCTATCAAGCGGACCTTTGCCCGCACGGCCATCTAGTCGAGATAAACAAGGCATAAACAAAGACTTTGATAACTATCTTGCCTCGCTAAGCTATCAAGCGGGCCTTTGCCGCCGCACGGCCATCTAGTCGAGATAGACAAAGCATAAGCAAAGACTTCTTGATCGTCAAGCGGATGCCCGCCGCATGGCCATCCGGTCGAGACAAACAAGACTACTTGCATCAATATCTAAATCCACCGCATGATACTAGACATGATAACAAGGTTGCCGGAACTTACAGAGGTCGACGGATCGATGGCTCCTCTCGAAGAACTCGACGACACGACAAAAGGACTCGAAACTTGGCACGGGGCCGGTTGTGTTGATTTGATTGTGAATATCCTTTACAATGGTCGAGGGTCTATATTTATACCCTGGACATAACATGAATCCTAAGAGATTACAATTTACACAATATATTAAAGGTAACTCAAAAATATGGCGATTCTCTTGCTATAGTCTTCCTCGGAGTCCTTGATCATCACGTTCTTCGCCTTTTATTCGGTTTCTTACTTGCCACCTTTTACTTCCCGAACGGAGCCACCGCCTTCAACGATAGTTGACCGCATGAATGTTTGCCGAATCGCCTAGGGTTAGCCGACCGCACGGATGCTTACCGAACTGCCCAGAGATAGCTGAATGGATGCTTGCCGAATGCTCCTGAATACTTGCTTACGCCCGCGCCCGGTCCAATTGTCATCTTCTCGGCCTTTACCAAAATCCAGTGTTAACAAACACACATTGAGTGCTCATTAAAAATAAATTAGTTAACTTGTTAGTGTGATTTCAAAGACATGTACTCGAACAATATCCTTTGATTTTCAATGATTTCTCAAATTCTACTATTGTCATGAGAAAGTAGGTCTCTTACAACCCATGCAAATGATGTCTTGATATAGAGCTATTGTAGCAGTTTTGAACTCCACCCCAACAAAACAAAAAAGATGTCATTCTAATCATAGGGAAAATGCATATGAGGTGAAGCAATGGCTGAGGAGCACGATAAAGATTGATATGACTACGATAAGTTGCACATGATGGAATTTACGTTGGAAGTTTAAGGAGGATCAATTTTTCTAGATAAGGAGCCTCACGGCCACACGTGCGATCATGGTTTGGTCTACAGATATACCGAAAACATTGTAAAACCATACATTGTTGCCAACAATCAACTTCAACTAAGCATTGGCATTTTTTGGCTTTGTCATTTTTCTCCACCGACCAAAATAGGTTGAACCCATGCATGGTTGCTACGGAAACAACACCTTTAAGGTAAAGCGAAAGAAATGGAAAATTGGTGGGGAGTCCGAAAGGGCATGCACTTACCACCAAATGGTTGACCATGAAGCTCTCCTAGCCTCACACCCACGCCTAATTAACATCCCCTCCATTGTATATAAAGGACGACAAGGTAGCTCCACCAATAGACCCATCACCATCCAGTACGATTAAGATCGATAGGGACAACAATAATGGCTGAGAGAAGGAACTTGATAGGAGTTGTATACATAGTGACCCTCATCCTAGGGGCTGCATCAGTGCAAGCAGGAGAATTTGCTGACAAGACCAGCGTGATCATTGCCAAGACAAAGGATTGTAACAAGCAATGCGAGGAACAAGGGACGCCTACCGACATCAACAGCTGCAAGGAGAAGTGTATCCTCACCGAGCACTCTTCATATGCGGTCCTCGGGGTGGATGCCTGCCGTAAGGATTGTGATAAGGTGAAGAATGACCCGTCCGCCTTCAAATTGTGCGATGAGGAATGCCGTAAGAAGTATGAGGCTAGGGTGTTACAGATCATGAAAGGTGAAAATCTGTAGGGAGGCATGTCCTCGGAATTCTCCATCGACATCCACTTGACCTCCTGCACACAGTTGATGTTTCAACCATCAGTCAGTACATCAAAGGCTAGCTTTTCATGCAAAATGAACTGCTTGATAGCCAAGCGTGGCACGATCCCATGAATGTCCTATATTTCACAAATCATTCTCGATGGACTATCATGTTGGTTGATAACAATTGGTAGTCCTTTTCAATATAATCTAAATTATTGTTGTAATAAAATTTTCAAATAAAAGGTGTGCTGGCTTAACTATAGTTTTATTATATTTGTGCTTTTTATTGTAACACTTTGAGTCCAATATAGTTTTTCTTTATGGGATGGTCTATGTTCCTTCTTGGTATATATATTATTGGTGAAACGATCAATTCACCTTAGCATTAAAACAACTAAGATTTGGTGCATTAGCGATTAGTATCTTCCCTGGCTACTAGATTGGTGGTTCACATGCAAAGAATGATTGCAGTCAACATTCCATATAGAACAATCACTAAACCACCTGTACAAAAGAAATTTCTCTTGTGTCCACCATTTCCATATTTCGAAGGATATACCCATGTTAGTAATTGAAGACATGGTTGCCCGATTTTGTTTATTGGGCTAGTACTACTAGTTAAATACCGCCGATAGAGTGGCCATAAGAAAATTGTAGTGTTGTAGCCTACATTGTTGAGAAAATACACGGATGTTTCTCTACCGTGGAAAGTGTTCATGCTGACAACTCACCAAACATTAGTTCAAAAATTGTTCCAAATTATTTGCCTATGTACAACATTTGGTAGGGTCATGTAGAGAAGCAATACTTTGTAAAACATGTCATGGAAATAACTACTTGGATTATTGCATATGATCCAGACTATACGCCTCTCGGATCCATATTTGCCTCTTTCTTGATGAGTACTTTACTATGCACAAGTTTTTACCCATGTAATGGATTGTGGCAGTGAACGAAAAGCAACAAATCTCAGTAGTGCTAAAGGCTAGGGCTAGTGGAAAATCATTTGGCATAGAGAAACTAGTTTCCCCACATGGGAAAAGCTACACACAAATTTCACTTTAGTGTGTTACAATGGAACCAGCTAAAAGTCCCATAAGTCTAGAAGGAATGACTCTAAAAGTGAGCATTAAGCAAACACACATTGAGTGCTCATTAAAAATAAATTAGTTAACTTGTTAGTGTGATTTCAAAGACATGTGCTCGAACAATATCCTTTGATTTTTAATGATTTCTTGAATTCTCCTATTGTCATGAGAAAGTAGGTCTCTTACAACCCATGCAGCTGATGTCATGATATAGAGCTATTGTAGCAGTTATGAACTCCACCCCAACAAAACAAAAAAGATGTCGTTCTAATCATAGGAAAAATGCATATGAGGTGAAGCAATGGCTGAGGAGCACGATAAAGACTGATATGACTACGATAAGTTGCACATGATAGAATTTACGTTCAAAGTTTGAGGAGGATCAATTTTTCTAGATAAAGAGCCCTCTTGGCCATATGTGCGATCATGGTTTGGTCTACAGATATACCGAAAACATTGTAAAACCATACATTGTTGCCAACAATCAACTTCAACTAAGCATTGGCATTTTTTGGCTTTGTCATTTTTTCTCCACCGACCAAAATAGGTTGAACCCATGCATGGTTGCTACGGAAACAACATCTTTAAGGTAAAGCGAAGGAAATGGAAAATTGGTGGGGAGTCAGGAAGGGCATGCATTTACCACCAAATGGTTGACCATGAAGCTCTCCTAGCCACACGCCCACGCCTAATTAACATCCCCTCCATTGTATATAAAGGACGACAAGGCAGCTCTACCAATAGACCCATCACCATCCAGTACGATTAAGATCGATAGGGACAACAATAATGGCTGAGAGAAGGAACTTGATAGGAGTCGTATACATAGTGACCCTCATCCTAGGGGCTGCATCAGTGCAAGCAGGAGAATTTGCTGACAAGACCAGCGCGATCATTGCCAAGACAAAGGATTGTAACAAGCAATGCGAGGAACAAGGGATGCCTACCGACATCAATAGCTGCAAGGAGAAGTGTATCCTCACCGAGCACTCTTCTTATGCGGTCCTCGGGGCGGATGCCTGCCGTAAGGATTGTGATAATGTGAAGAATGACCCGTCCGCCTTCAAATTGTGCGACGAGGAATGCCGTAAGAAGTATGAGGCTAGGGTGTTACAGATCATGACAGGTGAAAATCTGTAGGGAGTGTTGACACCTCTTAATGTTATCTCTAATAACGGCGCCAAAAATGCTAGAGTAGCGCACCGCCACTAGAATGCCAAGTTGTCATCCCCAGCATAACACTAAGGGGTGTGGTATTAAATCATGCCACCATCTAGAATATAGAAATGTATCCGCAAGCGCACAGATCAAATACCCTTGTAGCATTTTACCAAGAGTATTACGGGTTGTCATTTATATTTTCCCAAAGGATGGTCTACATGGCTGTGTAAAGGTAGTGTGTTGACCTAGAGTGTAACGAATAGGCATAACCATGTCCTCGCTACTCAATGCAGGGGTAAGTCACAAGATAAATGATAAGATAAGTGTATAATCATCAGCGTAAACAGATAGAGACTCCTAGCTATATCATTAGGGTTGCTAGTAGAACATCAAGAGATATTCCTGGGTTATTCCTAGCTACATGTCAATGCATATTATGGTTAGTGCAATACACCTAGGAATCATGGCTAAGGTTAGCATTACATCTATTCATAGTGGACATACTAGGGAAGTTTGAGAACATAGCACACCCTTCCATATAGTACAATCACCCCCACTGTGCCTATAAACGGGGTTCGGATTACATAGGACTGAGCAGGGGAATGTCACACCCGTGATCTACCAAACCCGGCCTATAGGGTGCATTCGCAGATAAACAACATATAAGCACCACGCTTACACAATGTTTATCACTCACCCAACGATCAATTAGATGAGTGCTATACGAACCTATGGATAAACATAATGTTAATCTAGCTATACTAAGCATATAACCATAATAGACAAAGAACATAATAACTATGAATATAAATAAATAAGAATTCATCAATTCAATTGTAGCAATCATATAACTATACAATGAAAGAGAACAAAGGCGAGAGGAGGTAAGAACTATACCAAATCCAAGCTCTTGATGGCATAGGAATCAAGACTGCGCTTGCCTCCCTCTAGTTCTAATCTAGCTATCTAGGCCCTAGCTAAGGATCCTCGATTAGGGATTGTGGCGATGATCGGAAAAGCGAATGAGAATGAATGAATGGGGGCCTGGGAATAGTAGGGAAAAATCTCTCCTTTTATAGCCATAGAGGGCGATGATCGTGAGCCATCGGATCAAACCGACATTGACGGGCTTTAGGATTGATCCTCAAATGGAAGCGAAAAGGCCCCATAAGGGACTAGAAGGAATGGGCCAAAAGTGAGCGGCCGGTCCAGGGCACGATTGGCCGGTGCGGCTGGTGGGTCCTTTGGGCCCCGGCTCGGCGTGGTACCTTTTCGTCTCTTCTAGAACTTTCCTGTGTAGCCGTGGAGTCCGTTTTCCGTTTCCTTCTTCCGATGAGCTTGTATGTTTGCGCCTTTTCCGGTTTACGCCTGCATAAATAATGAAACACCAAAACTCGTGGAATTCGGTCAGTGTAAACCCTATGTCTACTTTGGCGATCACATTTGCATCCTTTTCATGGCTAGTTGACGGTTGAATTAATACAATAGTGGCCGTCAACAGGGAGGCATGTCCCAGGAATTCTCCATCCACATCCACTTGACCTCCTGCACACAGTTGATGTTTCAACCCTCAGTCAGTACATCTAAGGCTAGCTTTTCACGCAAGATGAACTGCTTGATAGCCAGGCGTGGCACGATCCCATGAATGTCCTATATTTCACAAATCATTCTCAATGGACTATCAAGTTGGTTGATAACAATTGGTAGTCCTTTTCAATATAATCTAAATTATTGTTGTAATAAATTTTTCAAATAAAGGGTGTGCTGGCTTAACTATAGTTTTATTATATTTGCGCTTTTGTTGTAACACTTTGAGTGCAATATAGTTTTTCTTTATGAGATTGTCTATCTTCCTTCTTGGTATATATATAATTGGTGAAACGATCAATACACCTTAGCATTAAAACAACCAAGATTTGATGCATTAGTGATTAGTATCTTGCCTGGCTACTAGATTGGTGGTTCGCACGCAAAGAATGATTGCAGTCAACATTCCATATAATACAATCACTAAACCACCTAAACAAAAGAAATTTCTCTTGTGTCCACCATTTCCATATTTCGAAGGATATACCCATGTTACTAATTGAAGACATGGTTGCCCAATTTTGTTTATTGGGCTAGTACTACTAGTTAAATACCACCGATAGAGTGGCCATAAGAAAATTATAGTTTTACAGCCTACATTATTGAGAAAATAAACGGATGTTTCTCTACCGTGGAAAGTGTTCATACTGACAACTCACCAAACATTAGTTCAAAAATTGTTCCAAATTATTTGCCTATGTACAACATTTGGTAGGGGCATGTAGAGAAGCAATACTTTGTAAAACATGTCATGGAAATAACTACTTGGATTATTGCATATGATCCAGACTATACGCCTCTCAGATCCACGCTGCCTCTTTCTTGATGAGTACTTTACTATGCACAAGTTTTTACCCATGTAATGGATTGTGGCAGTGAACGAAAAGCCACAAATCTCACTAGTGCTGAAGGCTAGGGATAGTGGAAAATCATTTGGCATAGAGAAACTGGTTTCCCCACATGGGAAAAGCTACACACAAATTTCACTTTAGAGTGTTACAATGGAACCAGCTAAAAGCCCCATAAGTCTAGAAGGAATGACTCTAAAAGTGAGCATTAAGCAAACACACATTGAGTGCTCATTAAAAATAAATTAGTTAACTTGTAAGTGTGATTTCAAAGACATGTGCACGAACAATATCCTTCGATTTTTAATGATTTCTCAAATTCTCCTATTGTCATGAGAAAGTAGGTCTCTTACAACCCATGCAGCTGATGTCATGATATAGAGCTATTGTAGTAGTTATGAACTCCACCCCAACAAAACAAAAAAGATGTTATTCTAATCATAGGGAAAAAGCATATGAGATGGAGCAATGGCTGAGGAGCATGATAAAGATTGATATGACTACGATAAGTTGCACAAGATGGAATTTACGTTGGAAGTTTAAGGAGGATCAATTTTTCTAGATAAGGAGCCTACTGGCCACACGTGCAGTCATGGTTTGGCCTACAGATATACCAAAAACATTGTAAAACCATACATTGTTGCCAACAATCAACTTCAACTAAGCATTGGCATTTTTTGGCTTTGTCATTTTTTCTCCACCGACAAAATAGGTTGAACCCATGCATGGTTGCTACGGAAACAACATCTTTAAGGTAAAGCAAAAGAAACAAAAAAATGGTGGGGAGTCAGGAAGGGCATGCATTTACCACCAAATGGTTGACCATGAAGCTCTCCTAGCCTCACACCCACGCCTAATTAACATCCCCTCCATTGTATATAAAGGACGACAAGGTAGCTCCACCAATAGATACATCACCATCCAGTACAATTAAGATCGATAGGGACAACAATAATGGCTGAGAGAAGGAACTTGATAGGAGTTGTATACATAGTGACCCTCATCCTAGGGGCTGCATCGTGCAAGCAGAGGAGAATTTGCCGACAAGACCAGCGATCGTTTCCAAGACAAAGGATTGTAACAAGCAATGCGAGGAACAAGGGACGCCTACCGACATCAACAGTTGCAAGGAGAAGTGTATCCTCACCGAGCACTCTTCTTATGCGGTCCTCGGGGCGGATGCCTGCCGTAAGGATTGTGATAAGGTGAAGAATGACCCGTCCGCCTTCAAATTGTGCGATGAGGAATGCCGTAAGAAGTTTGAGGCTAGGGTGTTACAGATCATGAAAGGTGAAAATCTGTAGGGAGGCATGTCCCAGGAATTCTCCATCCACATCCACTTGACCTCCTGCACACAGTTGATGTTTCAACCATCAGTCAGTACATCTTAGGCTAGCTTTTCACGCAAGATGAACTGCTTGATAGCCAAGCGTGGCACGATCCCATGAATGTCCAATATTTCACAAATCATTCTCGATGGACTATCAAGTTGGTTGATAACAATTGGTAGTCCTTTTCAATATAATCTAAATTATTGTTGTAATAAATTTTTCAAATAAAAGGTGTGCTGGCTTAACATTAGTTTTATTATATTTGTGCTTTCATTGTAACACCTTGAGTGCAATATAGTTTTTCTTTATGGGATTGTCTATGTTCCTTCTTGGTATATATATAATTGGTGAAACGATCAATGCACCTTAGCATTAAAACAACCAAGATTTGATGCATTAGCGATTAGTATCTTGCCTGGCTACTAGATTGGTTGTTCGCATGCAAAGACTGATTGCAGTCAACGTTCCATATAGTATAATCACTAAACCACATGTACAAAAGAAATTTCCCTTGTGTCCACCATTTCCATATTTCGAAGGATATACCCATGTCACTAATTGAAGACATGGTTGCCCAATTTTGTTTATTGGGCTAGTACTACTAGTTAAATACCACCGATAGAGTGGCCATAAGAAAATTATAGTTTTACAGCCGACATTATTGAGAAAATACATGGATGTTTCTCTACCGTGGAAAGTGTTCATACTGACAACTCACTAAACATTAGTTCAAAAATTGTTCCAAATTATTTGCCTATGTACAACATTTGGTAGGGTCATGTAGAGAAGCAATACTTTGTAAAACATGTCATGGAAATAACTGCTTGGATTATTGCATATGATCTAGACTATACGCGTCTCAGATCCGCGCTGCTTCTTTCTTGATGAGTACTTTACTATGCACAAGTTTTTACCCATGTAATGGATTGTGGCAGTGAACGAAAAGCAACAAATCTCACTAGTGCTGAAGGCTAGGGGAAGTGGAGAATCATTTGGCATAGAGAAACTGGTTTCCCCACATGGGAAAAGCTACAACAAATTTCACTTTAGTGTGTTACAATGGAACCAGCTAAAAGCCCCATAAGTCTAGCAGGAATGACTCTAAATGTGAGCATTAAGCAAACACACATTGAGTGCTCATTAAAAATAAATTAGTTAACTTGTAGTATGATTTCAAAGACATGTGCTCGAACAATATCCTTTGATTTTTAATGATTTCTCGAATTCTCCTATTGTCCTGAGAAAGTAGGTCTCTTACAACCCATGCAGCTGATGTCATGATATAGAGCTATTGTAGCAGTTATGAACTCCACCCCAACAAAACAAAAAAGATGTCATTCTAATCATAGGGAAAATGCATATGAGGTGAAGCAAAGGCTGAGGAGCACGATAAAGATTGATATGACTACGATAAGTTGCACATGATAGAATTTACATTCGAAGTTTGAGGAGGATCAATTTTTCTAGATAAGGAGCCCTATCGGCCACACGTGCAGTCATGGTTTGGTCTACAGATATGCCGAAAACATTGTAAAACCATACATTGTTGCCAACAATCAACTTCAACTAGGCATTGGTATTTTTTGGCTTTGTTATTTTTTCTCCACCGACCAAAATAGGTTCAACCCATGCATGGTTGCTACGGAAACAACATCTTTAAGGTAAAGCGAAAGAAACGGAAAATTGGTGGGGAGTCAGGAAGGGCATGCACTTACCACTAATTGGTTGACCATGAAGCTCTCCTAGCCTCACACCCACGCGTAATTAACATCCCCTCCATTGTATATATAGGATGACAAGGTAGCTCCACCAATAGACCCATCACCATCCAGTACGATTAAGATCGATAGGGACAACAATAATGGCTGAGAGAAGGAACTTGATAGGAGTTGTATACATAGTGACCTTCATCCTAGGGGTTGCATCAGTGCAAGCAGGAGAATTTGCTGACAAGACCAGTGCGATCGTCGCCAAGACAAAGGATTGTAACAAGCAATGTGAGGAACAAGGGACACCTACCGACATCAACAGCTGCAAGGAGAAGTGTATCCTCACCGAGCACTCTTCTTATGCGGTCCTCAGGGCGGATGCCTGCCGTAAGGATTGTGATAAGGTGAAGAATGACCCGTCCGCCTTCAAATTGTGCGACGAGGAATGCCGTAAGAAGTATGAGGCTAGGGTGTTACAGATCATGAAAGGTGAAAATCTGTAGGGAGGCATCTCCTAGGAATTCTCTATCCACATCCACTTGACCTCTTGCACACAGTTGATGTTTCAACCATCCGTTAGTACATCTAAGGCTAGCTTTTCACACAAGATGAACTGCTTGATAGCCAAGCGTGGCACAATCCCATGAATGTCCTATATTTCACAAATCATTCTCGATGGACTATCAAGTTGGTTGATAACAATTGGTAGTCCTTTTCAATATAATATAAATTATTGTTGTAATAAATTTTTCAAATAAAAGGTGTGCTAGCTTAACTATAGTTTTATTATATTTACAATTTTATTGTAACACTTTGAGTGCAATATAGTTTTTCTTTATGGGATTGTCTATGTTCCTTCTTGGTATATATATAATTGGTGAAATGATCAATGCACCTTAGCATTAAAACAACCAAGATTTGATGCATTAGTGATTAGTATCTTTTCTGGCTACTAGATTGGTGGTTCGCATGCAAAGAATGATTGTAGTCAACATTCCATATAGTACAATCACTAAACCACCTGTATAAAAGAAATTTCTCTTGTGTCCACCATTTCCATATCTCGAAGGATATACCCATGTCACTAATTGAAGACATAGTTGCTCGATTTTGTTTATTGGGCTAGTACTACTAGTTAAATACCACCGATAGAGTGGCCAGTAGTGTTGCAGCCTACATTATTGAGAAAATACACGGATGTTTCTCTGCTGTGGAAAGTGTTCATACTGACAACTCACCAAACATTAGTTCATTAATTGTTCCAAATTATTTGCCTATGTACAACATTTGGTAGGGTCATGTGGAGAAGCAATACTTTGTAAAACATGTCATGGAAATAACTACTTGGATTATTGCATATGATCCAGACTATACGCCTCTCCGATCCGCGCTGCCTCTTTCTTGATGAGTACTTTACTATGCACAAGTTTTTACCCATGTAATGGATTGTGGCAGTGAATGAAAAGCAACAAATCTCACTAGTGCTGAAGGCTAGGGATAGTGGAAAATCATTTGGCATAGAGAAACTGGTTTCCCCACATGGGAAAAGCTACACACAAATTTCACTTTAGTGTGTTACAATGGAACCAGCTAAAAGCACCATAAGTCTAGAAGGAATGACTCTAAATGTGAGCATTAAGCAAACACACATTGAGTGCTCATTAAAAATAAATTAGTTAACTTGTTAGTGTGATTTCAAAGACAGGTGCTCGAACAATATCCTTTGATTTTTAATGATTTCTCGAATTCTCCTATTGTCATTAGAAAGTAGGTCTTTTACAACCCATGCAGCTGATGTCATGATATAGAGCTATTGTAGCAGTTATGAACTCCACCCCAACAAAACAAAAAAGATGTCATTCTAATCTTAGGGAAAATGCATATGAGGTGAAGCAATGGCTGAGGAGCATGATAAAGATTGATATGACTACGATAAGTTGCACATGATAGAATTTACGTTCGAAGTTTGAGGAGGATCAATTTTTCTAGATAAGGAGCCTACTGGCCACACGTGCGATCATGGTTTGGTCAACAGATATACCGAAAACATTGTAAAACCATACATTGTTGCCGACAATCAACTTCAACTAAGCATTGGCATTTTTTGGCTTTGTCATTTTTTCTCCACCAACCAAAATAGGTTGAACCCATGCGTGGTTGCTACGGAAACAACATCTTTAAGGTAAAGCGAAAGAAATGGAAAATTGGTGGGGAGTCAGGAAGGGCATGCACTTACCACCAAATGGTTGACCATGAAGCTCTCCTAGCCTCACACCCACGCCTAATTAACATCCCCTCTGTTGACACAAAATCTGACTGTGCCTCACACACAGCAAGCCGGAAAGCATGGGTTCAATCGGACGACCGGGCGGTTTGAAGATCCGGAAGCGTGCCAGTCAATTTAACCTGAAAAACTGACAAGAGACAAAGAAATTGTTAAATACTAAATTGGAACATGCCGGGTGAGACCAGACAGTTCCGTATATACGGCCCTGAAGCCACTTACGACGACATACAGCTATAGAAGCTGTCTGCCAATCATGCTCATGATTCATTTGGCTAACATAAAGACAAAACACGTAAAGCATAGATTGCCGAACACGCATGCATGAGAAAACATGTTTGAACAAGTGAAAGTTGATTACGAGTTGAAGCATAACCAAGCTCGGCAAACTAGCCGACTCGGGGTCCATGAAGAAGCAACATACAAGCTAGCACGAGCAAACCTAATAAAAACTCGTATCCGCCGCACGACACTCAGCTCTATTAAGATTTAAACGCACTCAACTTGTAAGAACCCGCAACATGTAACAACCTAGATTGATCTAATTCGGCTATGTAAGCATATGATCTATTTATCATGATGACATAAGAATAAGAACGTTAAAGAGCAAATAGATCTATAGAAGTAAAGAGCCGAAACTAACCAATCTAGATTGGACAAAAGAGTGTTACAAATATATAAAACATTAAAGACATGCAACACGTGATAACTTAATGAATCTACTAGACCTTGCCAAATCTAATAGAGCCGATAACTATCTTGCTTCGCTAAGCTATCAAGCGGACGCCTGCCGCACGGCCATCTAGTCGAGATAAACAAAGCATAAGCGAAGACTTCTTGATTGTCAAGCAAACGCCTGCTGCACGGCCATCCAGTCGAGACAAACAAGACTACTTGCATCAATCGTCTAAATCCACCGCATGATACTAGACATGATAACAAGGTTGTCGGAACTTACGGAGGTCGACGGATCGATGACTCCTCTCGAAGAACTCGACGACACGACAAAGGACTCAAAAATGTGGCACGGGGCCGATTGTATTGATTGATTGTGAATATCCTTTTACAATGGTCAAGGGTCCATATTTATACTCCGGACACAACATGAATCCTAAGAGATTACGATTACACAATATATTAAAGGTAACTCAAAAGTATGGTGATTCTTTAGCTATAATCTTCTTCGGAGTCCTTGATCATCACGCTTTTTGCTTTCTATTCGGCTTCCTGCTTGCCACCTTTTACTTCAGGAATGGAGCCACTGCCTTCAGAAATAGCTGACCGCACGAATGCTTGCCGAATCGCCCAGAGTTAACCAACCACATGGATTTTGCCGAACTGCCCAGAGCCAGCCGAATGGATGCTTGCCGAATGCTCTCGAACACTTGCCTCTTGCGAGCCTACCACATACTGGCCCACTTGTCATCTTCTCGGCTTTTACCAAAATCCAGTGTTAACACATGCCCCCTCAATTTCGGGATGAAAGTGATTTTATTCTGGAATTGACCACAAGCCCTTCTCTCTTTTAGGTCAACACTGTTCAAACCCGCAGCCGCCGCTCGAAACCTAAGTTCTTCGATCTTAGATCCAAACCAATTTCAACCTTTCAATGGCGACCCAGGATGGAGTTCCAGAGGTAATTCTCGTCTCTTCCTCATGTATTCGGCAACTTTCAAATCGATCTATTGCTTCCCTTTGGCTCACTTTTTCTGTACTGTTTGTTGGAGGAATACAAGGACGAAATCTTGATTCCCTATGCAGCAAACCCCAATTCTTATTTCCTCGGCCCGATGGGAGATTCCAATCCGATTGAGTTTGTTGAGAAGGAGACTATGAGGATTCCCTTTAAATCTGGAGTCGCCCCGCCAAATCGGTGGCCGAATACCTTCAAAACTTGGCCGTTCCCCCCAATTTTCGGATGGCGAAAATGGTACCGGAGGATGTTGGACAAGAGCAGCAGTCACTGGGATTCTCAAGACATTCAGCATTGCTTGGAACTATCCTTGTCAGAGACACCCCGGAATGACTCCCTCCTGATAGCAGCCGCTCACTTTTGGTCTGATGCCGCTAACGCCTTCATCTTTGGCCATGGTCCAATGTCATTTACCCTGGCTGATATCTTCATGATGACCGGCCTCAACGTGACAGCGCCAGTGTACCCCTCCAAATACAAGAACAGCAGCAATCAGAAGGCAGTCAAATCAGGAAGTGGATGGACAAAATACATCCAAACTTATATGTCAACCGGTGCTGTGGCTGACAAAGAGTACAAGGCCTTCATGAACATGTGGCTGTGCCGATTTATTTTCTACGGCAAATCCAATGAGCCAACCCTGAACCATATGGTGATGGCCGAGGAGTTGGCTACAGGAATTTTGATTCCTTTGGGCAAGTATCTCTTGGGGGCTGTCTATCACATGATGCGTCAGATCACTGTCTAGATGCGCAATCATGGAGAAATTCACCGCGTAAATGGTCCCTGGTGGTTTGTTCAAATGTGGCTACAGCTGTACATGCACCAGATAGTTTCTGTGGACCTTCATGATCTGGGCTTCCCTTCAGTCAATGATGCTGAAGATGATTCAGTGAAAGAGAAAGCTTGTCAGACGTATGGAGAGGCAGCATCCACAATTATCATTGACATGGATATTGGTCATCTGTTCAAGCTGTTCTTCAAAGGCTTTGACAATGTGATCTGGCTCCCCTACAGAGAGAGTAAAAATCTGACTCTGGCCTGCAAGTTTAGCTATGAGACTGGCTGCTCAGACAAAGTGTCCACAGAGATCTTCAATTCTTTCATCAAGCCCTGTGTTCTGCCAGCAGAATTTCATCATGGGAGGTTGCTGCACCCTACCTATGAATTCTACAATCCAAATGTGGTGGCTAGGCAATTAGGGTGTGGGCAGTTGCCCCCAAGGCTATTCTTCTCAAAAGCCATAAGGCCCAGGGAGAAAATAGGGGATGAAATAGAGGCCAAGAAAGTTTTTGAGCTTGGATGGGAGCTGCCAGCGTATATGCCTTCCCCTCTGGGATTAATAGATGTTGCCCATCCTCTGTTTGCCTCCTGGTGGCAAGAATGGAGTGCCCACATTTTTAGTACACCAGTACACCCTCTGTGCCAAGATCTGTAGGCTCAATTTGCTTCTGACAGTGAGGTAGTTCTCTTGTACCCATAATTTTCCTCACTATTGGATTTATTCCTGACTTTAACACTTTGTTATTCATAGGATATTGAGCCTATTCCTCCTTCTCAAGTGGCTCAGTACTACCAGGCTGGGCCTATTCCTGCCTTGGGGTTCAATGCCCCCACTTTGGCAGCTTTCATGAAGACCCTAGCAGCTTTGGGTACAGCACCTTCAAGAGGAGAAAGCAAAAGGAAAGCCACTGCTGAATCAAGCAAGGATGTCACTGTGCCCAGGAGAACAAGATCCAAGAAAGCCAAACTGTCTCCTAAGGTATATCTCTTGCCAGTCTCATTTAGGCAATAATTTAGTACTCATTTTCTCTGCTTGCAGCCACAGGTCAAACTTTCAAGATCAGCCAATGCTTCAACAGCCATTGAGATTTCTCCTCAGGCCTCTGCTGGAGATACAGAAATCCAAGAAACCACTAGCCACATCGGTATTATTATCTTAGTTGATTGTTTCCTTTCTTTGCACTAGATGCACCGAATAGCTCTCACATTTCGCTACTTTGTTTTCTTAGAAACAGATCAACTCTTGGACAGGACGGCAGAAGAACCCTCCCCTCATGCTTCCGCTGACAGTGCAGAAATTCATGGAGTTATTGGCCATATTGGTAATAATGTCCTCCACACATTCTCTTTTCCTTTTTCCGCCAAATTTATTTACTGCACTTTGCACTTCATCACTTACTTTCAGATGATATTTTGGACGAGATAGCAGAAGGATCTTCTCCTCACCAGGCTTCAAGCTCATCATCCCTGGGCATCCAGTTAAGCCCTCAATCAAGCTAGGGCAGGATCCAAACTGAGGACGTTTCTGTTCAACAAGTAATACTTTTGCCCTATTGAATTCCCTAGCAAACTCGATCAATCGGCTAATTCTCCTTTTTATTATTTCTTAAAGGATGATATCAAGCCGACTATCAGCTACTCTTTCATAGTTGAAGAGTACATCAATGAGGGAGGTGAAGAAGCTATATCTCACCAGAGGTTGTCATTAGAAAATCAAGCTCAGCTATAGGAGATAGCTCTGCTACTGACCAAGGATATAAACATTCTGGTTAAAGATGCAGATCAAATAAGGGACCTTATGGAGCTTATTGACCAAGACATCCCTTCAAATCTCAGGGCTTCCTTGGAGTCTGCAACTCATCTTGATGACCACCTTGGCAAGGTCAGAAGAGCAAACAAGAATATGGCTTCCAGAGTTGTTCTGCAAAATGACAATCTGACGAAGAAGCAACAAGCCAAAGAGTTGCACTCTCAGATTCAGGCTACCAGACAATCTTTGGCAACCTTGGAGCCTAAACTAGAAGTCATGGAGGAGGAAAAAGCTAGACTGGAAGCTCAACTAGCTCAATTGAATGCAAAAATCCAGTCCCATAAAGACAAAATTACCAGCCTGCCAAAATCTATTGATGCGGCCAAAATCAAGATAGCATCTGTCATTAGAGAGAACCAACAGATCAAAGCAAGACTCAGCAAAATTCAAGGTTCTGAAGATGATGATAAGAAGGTGCTAGATGAGGTTAGCCGAATTAGGAACGATGCCCTGGATGCAATCAAACATTTCCTAAACGAGTAAAGCATCGGCTTGTAATGTATTCAGATGTAACATGCCGTAATCCTGAACAATTGTATTTGTTGCTATGTTTCTTCTTTTTATTTCTGTCTGATTAATGACAGCCGAATGCCTTCAGTTTCCTGATTAGGAGAATAACCGATTCCTTTGACTTCCCGATTAAGAGAATAGCCGATTCCCTCTGAAACGTCGGTTTTTAATTTAGTCGATCCTGGCCCAGTCTGGTAACGGCCCAAAAGGAGTAAACCCTACTTCGTCGCTTGGGATACTCCGAGTCATACGCCATGATCTCCACTTCGGCTTATAAATAAAGCCCCTCTCCGGCCTTCACTGTTATCTCTGGTTAGCACTTTCATTGCCGTCTCTTCATCTCTTTGCCCTATCCAATCTCAGGAAGAGAACCAACCTTCAGAGCATCAATGGCGAGCGGCGGTGACCGTGGTAAACGCCCTACTGAGGGAGAAGCAGAAGGGAGCCGAGCGCCGGGCCGCCAACGTCATGGGTAAGATTCGATCGGTTGCCCCCTTGTGGATTACACTTTTTGTTCGTCCCCATGATTTCTGATCTTCTTCATCTTCTCAGGGCTAGGGTCATCACTGGCCAGTACCACCTTCTTCCCCCAATGGTGGTGACTCAACCCGGCACCTCGGACTAGCCGGTCCCTGTCTCTGGCTCTTCTAGTTCGTCGAGCTCCTCCGAGTCTGACAACTCATACAATGCCAACCCTTGGGGTCCGGCGGAATCAGAGGGAGAGGACCCTCTGTACATCCATGAGGAGGCGCTCCGGTTCCGCAAGGAGAGGGACGAGGTCCAGAACGAACTGGGCGATGTCTCCAAACAGTTCGGCATTGCACAAGCCGAATGGGAGGATCAGCGCAAGCAGCTTTGCGACGCCGTTACTGGTTCGGCATTTCTGCACAAATCTCTTTCCTTTCAACATTCTTCATGTATTGATTCGTTCTCCTTGTTCAGCACTTTCTGCGGAGAATGAGCGTCTGAAGGCGGCGGCGAACAGGGTGGCCGACAAGGTGAACGCCCAGGGGGAAACACCCGAGGCACGTCTGGATGCCGTTGACGGCCGTGTTGATCAGGCCATCATCCAAGGTGTGCACCTCGGTGTGTCTCTTGGTCTGGCAGCAATGTCCTCCCGGACCGACGAGGACTACTCTGTCCAGGCCGTTGGCTTTGCTGGCGGCCCTCCTCATGAGATTGAGGACATCAATGAGCGTCTGGAGCTCTATGAAGACCATGCTACCGCCCTCGCCGAGTCTACTAATCCTCAGTCCATCCTTAACAAATTGTTCCAAGAATAGTTTGTATTAGGATGAACTGATTGTGAATAAATCCCTTTCTGCAATGTATCTATTTCCTATGTTGAATGCCGAATAGATTTTTCCTGAATCAAAATGACTCCAAATGATGTTCCCCGAATGCAATGACGTCATCTTAGCCGAGTAGATCTTAGCCTTGCGTAGCAATCGATTTGACATGTCATCCAGTATTGTCATTCAACGCTTCACTTTCTCTTCTTTCGATAAACCAACCAGTCAGAATGCTGAAGTCAATTTCAAATCATTCGGCTAAACGTAGATATTTTTTGTACTAGAGGCGATATGAACCATATCGGTTATTTCGGTTTCAATTTTTTGGGCTAAAGGCGATGTTTCTTCCATCGGCTATGCTTGATTTCAAATTTCCTTTCACGAACCAACTTCAACACTGGGATAAAATTTCTTAAGAAACCTTCCATTAATAGCTCTAGTGAATTCTTCTCCGACCAAAGTCTTCAAAATATATGCATTACCAGGCACACATCTCACCACCCGAAAAGGTCCTTCCCAATTTGGAGACCATTTGCCGAATGCTCTATCTTTCGTTCCAATCGGCAGTATAGTTTTCGAAACCAGATCACCTTCTGTGAATTGTTTTACTCTAACCTTCTTATTATAATACTTGGCAACACGTATCTTGTTTTTCTCAATATTTTCCAGTGCCTTGAGACGAACTAGATGCAAATCTTCTAATTCATCTATCATCAAATTTGTGTAATCTTCTTTTCCCAAATCCTTTTGCAACATAACTCGTCTTGAACCTGATTGCAATTCCCATGGTAAAACAGCATGATGCCCATAAACTAACTCATAGGGAGATGTTCGAGTCGACCCATGACAAGCCATTCGGTAAGCCCATAATGCCTCATTAAGCACCAAATGCCACTTTCTTGGTTTCTCATCAATCTTTTTCTAGATGATCTTAATCATAATTTTATTCGATGCTTCTGCTTGGCCATTGGCTTGTGCATAATAAGGAGAAGAATTATACAACTTAATCCCCATGTCTTCGGTAAAATCACAAAACTCCGAGGAAGTGAATTGAGTCCCTTGATCAGTTGTTATAGTCTGAGGGATTCCAAATCTACAAATTATGTGCTCCTTAACAAAACTGATCATGTTTTCTGATGTAACCTTCTTCAAAGGAATAGCTTCAACCCATTTGGTAAAATAATCCGTGGCCAAGAGCACAAACTCATGTCCTTTACTCGAAGGAGGATGAATTTGACCAATCAAATCTATGCCCCATCCTCTAAATGGCCAAGGTTTGATTATTGGGTTCATAGCAGATGCTGGAGCCTTTTGGATGTTGCCGAATTTCTGACAATCTTGACACCCCTTATAGTATTCAAAACAATCTTCTAGCATAGTCGGCCAAAAGTAACCGGTTCTCCTAATTATCCACTTCATTCGGTAAGCTGATTGATGTGCACCACACAGTCCTTCATGCACTTCATACATCACCTTTCTAGCCTCTTCTTGACTCAAGCATTTAAGTAATACTCCATCTATAGATTTGTAATATAAGTGATTGTCAAGAAGTACGAACTTGATGGCTTTATACCTGAGCTTTCAGGAAATTCTCTGTGATGGATCCCTTAGATACTCGATGATTTCGCACCTCCAATCGTCAATCACTTGCTCAGCACCCGAAACATTTTCATCTATAGTGAGGATTTCTTGATTTTCACGATATCCAGAAGCAGCTTGAGCTAACTTATTTGCTTCCTCATTATGCTCCCTAGGGATATGATGCAAGGCTACAACCCGAAAGCTTTTCAAAAGTTCCCGGCATTCTTCATAATATTCTCTTAGCACATCATTCTTGCATTCAGATTGGCCGGTTAATTGATTAATTACTAACTCAGAATCCCCAAAGATCTCGACAGCAATGGCATTCACTTCTATAAGAAGCCGAAGCCCTCTAAGCAACACTTCATACTCCGCTTGATTATTGGTAACATAAAACTCAATGGGAATAGCATACTCAAAGGTCACCCCTTGTGGAGAAATCAAGAAAATACCAGCACCACCACCTTTGCTACAGGATGAACTATCAAAGAATAAAGCCCAAGGCACAATGCTTACCACCTCAACAGAAAGGTCACGATGTTAAGTAATGAAATCAGCAATAATTTGACCCTTTACCGCTTTTGCCGATTCATATTTCAAATCAAACTCTGATAAAGCAAAAATCCACTTGCCAATCCTTCCATTCAAAATTGGCATTGATAACATATGCTTTATTACATCGAAATTAGAAACTACCACACATTCGACATTTAACAAGTAGTGCCGAAATTTGGTACATGAGTAATATACACACAAGCAAAGTTTTTCCGTAGCCGAATACCTTGTTTCTGGATCCAACAGTTTTCGGCTAAGATAAGCTACTACTTTCTCCTTTCCTCCATATTCTTGCATGAGGGCCGATCCTATCGTTAGGCTATCGACCGCTACGTACAACTTGAAAGGCTTGTCAAGCTGTGGGGGTACCAGCACTGGTGGCGCCTTCATGTACTCTTTGATTTCCTCAAAAGCTTTTTGTTGTACGTCACCCCATACAAATTCTTGATCTTTCTTGAGCTTCAATAGTGGAGAGAAAGGCAAGACTCTTTCTGATAGATTGGATATAAACCTTCTCACAAAATTAATCTTGCCAAGCAGTGATTGTAATTCCGTGAGATTAGTTGGAGGGACGACCTTATCTATCGCTTCCATGCTCTTTTTCCCGACTTCAATCCCTCCTTTATGAACAAGAAATCCCAAAAACTCGCCAGCCGAGACTCCAAAAGCACACTTGTTTGGATTCATTTTTAAACCATGCCTTCTAGTGCACTCCAAAGTCTTCTTTAGATCGGCTAAGTGCCCTTCATGATTTCTAGACTTGACCACCACGTCATCAATGTAAATCTCCACAATTTTGCCGATCAACTCATGGAAGATGTAATTCATAGCTCTTTGATAAGTTGCACCGGCATTCTTCAACCCGAATGTCATGACAATCCATTCAAACAAACCAATATGACCAGGGCATCTAAAGGCTGTCTTTGAGATATCCTCAATTGCCATGAAAATCTGATTATAACCAGCATTCCCATCCATGAAGCTAATGACTTCATACCCAGCCGCCGCGTCTACCAGGAAATCGGCAACTGGCATCGGGTATCCATCCATCGGAGTAGCTTTATTAAGATTTCTGAAGTCTATGCAAACCCTCATCTTTCCATTCTTCTTGTATACAAGAACTATATTTAAAATCCACTCTGCATACCTACATGGCCGAATGAAGTTTGCTTCCAACAATCTTTCAATTTCTTTTTTCACGTCGGCCAATACCTCCTCTTTATAAATCTTCCATGGAGGTTGTTTGTAGGGACGATATCCGGACTTAATGGGTAATCGATGTTCAACAATAGAGCGATCCAATCCAGGCATCTCTGTATAATCCCAAGCAAAACAATCTTTAAACTCTTTGAGAAGGTTTATCAATTGTGATCTATACTCTGGATTCAAATTTGCACTAATGTACATCGGCCTTGGCTTAATATCATCACCAACATTTATCTCTTCTAACTTGTCAGCCGACATAAAACCATGCCCCAGCTTTCCTTTGTTGCCATCGATTGGATTACCCATTTAAAAATTGCTGTTGGAGCCGACTGCTTGGATCGGCTGTTGATCCTTGTTGAAAACATTCACAGGACCTTCTCCCCACACTTTGCCAGAAAAACAATCAATGCCATCATATTCCCAGTAAGGAGGCTCCGAAGCAGCAACACTTACGCAATCATCGTCTCCAACCCACTGAATAAGAATCTGGTGCATGGTTGAAGGAATGCAACAATTGGCATGAATCCAGTCTCTTCCCAGAAAGCAGACTGTATGCCCCCTTGCCATCAATGACAAAGAAGGTAGTGATCAAAGTCTTTGACCCAATCATCAACTCAACATGTACAGCTCCTCGAGTATCAGAAGGATTGCCAGCAAAGTCTCTGAGAACCATGTCGGTTTTTAACAAGTCTTCACTTGTCATTCCAAGCTTCCTGAACGTGGTATACGGCATGATATTGATAGCAGCCCCACCATCAACAAACATTTTAGTCAGAGGCTTGCCGTTGACATATCCCTTCAAATAAAGTGGCTTCAAGTGACGATACTTGGCTGGCTTGTCGCAAGTCGCTTGTTGTGTTAATACAAGCTGGGCCATCAAATCTTGAAACTCACTCTCATCAAAATCGGAGTATACTTCTTCTCGGACATCTTGATTCTCAGGAGCTATAAATTCTGATGGGAGGAAGAAAGCCATGCATGCATCACCTGATGGACCCTGCTCATCGGGTTTCTTCTTAGGGCGCCATGTCTGTTTCTCTTCGCAGCTACTTGTTTCAGCTCTTTGTTCCTCAAACGCTGAACTCTTCTCTTTTGGCTCTTTCTCAGTCGTAATCTGCTGATCAGGATCGACAGTACCACCCTTCTTAGCCCTTTTAGAGGTCAACACTTTCACTTTGCCTTTACCTTTAGGATCATATGCAGAAACCATATTCACAAAGAAAGAAACCATATTCTGAGGAAAAGGTTTACCATCAATCTTCATTTTGCCATCAAACTTCAGATGTCCTTCCTGGATAGCCTTCTGAATTCGAACCCTGAATACTCGGCAATCATTGATGGTGTGAGAATTAGTGTTATGATAGCCACAATACTTCTTGTCTTTCACTCCTTCAGGATGCAGCATAGGATGCCCGTCTGGCAGTTTGATGCGTCCTTCCCTTACTAACAGATCAAAGAGCTTATCTGACTTGGAGACATCAAAGTCGTAAGTTCCCTTCTGTTGCTTCAACCATCGCTGACTAACTTGAGTAGGCTCTTTATCCCAAGTTAATTCGGCTGCAGCCGCCTTGTCCTCATCATCATATTCAGTTGCTTCCTCTAGGAAACTCTGATACATCTCACTAGCAACATTCCCCTTTTGGAAGTGGTTGTCTCTTCTAAACCCCTGAACCTGCTTACTCATAGTGGCTAGCCGCTGAGCAAGTTGACCAAGATCATCAAATTCCATGCCGAACAGCTTCTCTCTGACATTCGGCTGCATGCCTGCTATCGCCATCCCTGGCAACTGATCATCTGGTAAGTTCAACAAATAGCAAAGGTTCTTGGTCTCTCTAAACCTGCGAAGATACTCCTGTGGTGTTTCATTAGCTTTCTGTCTCAAACTCATAAGATCAACCAGCTTCTTCTCATTAGTACCCGTGAAGAAATATGCATGAAACTTCTGCTCTAGCTCCGCCCACGTACCAATGGAATGGGCTGGCAATGAGGTAAACCATGTGAAAGCTGGCCCTGTGAGAGACAAAGGAAAATACCGAATCCTCCAAGCTTCATCTGTGGAGGCTTCCCCAAGCTGCATCAAGTATCGACTGATATGCTCCACGGTGCTAGTATCATCTTGACCAGAAAACTTGGTCAAGTCTGTCGGAGGCTTCACCCTTGGAGGAAGTCTGACCCTATTATACCACTCTGGATATGGAGACTTATATGAATAAGATTGATTCTTTGGTTTTAGGCCGAATTGATGTTGCATCATATCAACCATCCTATGCATGATGATATCAACATTCGACTTCGGGGTTCCACGTGCTTGCCTTCCAGAAGGTATTCCTGACGCGCTCCTGTATCCTGGATACGGCAAAGCATCCAGAGCAGTGTAATCAGTGAACTCCTGGTATCCATCTCCATACATGTTCCTTTGCAACCTGTTTGATGCTGGGGACACTTTAAAAGCCGACTGTGGTACATCTTCTGTGGTACCAAATGTCACTTGACCATAAGTAGGAGGCTGTTGTCTCTCATGGGGTGCTGTTTCACCTTTGTTCGAACCAGAGGCTCCTTCCTCTCCAGCAGGCTTTTCTTGGTACTTTGGCACATTGAAAAGCGTTGGTCCGTGGATTGGCCCTGCATTCTCTTCAAAATACTTATCAGCCGCTAGGCCGAAAGTATTAACCATGATTGCACGAAAGGTATTCAAAAAGGCAGTGTTATGATTCATAATAATTTCTCCCAAAGCCTTGTGAACCCAATTCCGACACTTTTTGAGCCTCTTCTTCTTCAGTGTAATCGGATTGATGTGGAAGAAGAACCCTTGGCAATGATTGCTTCTAGAAGACCTTATTGCTTTTGTTCTTGGAGAAGGACATCAAACACTTCTGTTGAAACTGCTCACAAGCTTGCTGGACTGTTGCCTTCAACTGGTCTGGCAATTCATCCAGAGTCACATCCAGAACATGATTGTTGTTGATTTCAGACATCTTGAACAACGGGGTCCCACTGGGCGTGCCAAAAAGTGTGTTGACACAAAATGTGACTGTGCCTCACACACAGCAAGCCGAAAAGCGTGGCTTCAATCGGACAATCGGGCGGTTTGAAGATCCGGAAGCGTGCCAGTCAATTTAACCTGAAAAACTGACAAGGGACAAAGACATTGTTAAATACAAAATTGGAACGTGCCGGGTGAGACCAGACAGTTCCGTATATACGGCCCTGAAGCCACTTACGACGACATACAACTATAGAAGTTGTCTGCCAATCATGCTCATGATTCATTCGGCTAACATAAAGACAAAACACGTAAAGCATAGATTGCCGAACACGCATGCATGAGAAAACATGTTTGAACAAGTAAAAGTTGATTACGAGTTGAAGCATAACCAAGCTCGGCAAACTAACCGACTCGAGGTCCATGAAGAAGGAACATACAAGCTAGCACGAGCAAACCTAATAAAAACTCGTATCCGCCGCACGACACTCAGCTCTATTAAGATTTAAACGCATTCGACTTGTAAGAACCCGCAACATGTAACAACCTAGATTGATCTAATTTCGGCTAGGTAAGCATATGATCTATTTATCATGATGACATAAGAATAAGAATGTTAAAGAGCAAATAGATCTATAAAAGTAAAGAGCCAAAACTAACCAATCTAGATTGGGCAAAAGAGTGTTACAAATATATAAAATATTAAAGACATGCAACACGTGATAACTTAATGAATCTACTAGATCTTGCCAAATCTAATAGAGCCGATAACTATCTTGCTTCGCTAAGCTATCAAGAGGACAACCCGCACGGCCATCTAGTCAAGATAAACAAAGCATAAGCGAAGACTTCTTGATTGTCAAGCAAACGCCTGCCGCACGGCCATCCAGTCGAGACAAACAAGGCTACTTGCATTAATCGTCTAAATCCACCGCATGATACTAGACATGATAACAAGGTTGTCAGAACTTACGGAGGTCGACGGATCGATGACTCCTCTTGAAGAACTCGACGACACGACAAAGGATTCGAATATGTGGCACGGGGCCGATTGTATTGATTGATTGTGAATATCCTTTTACAATGGTCAAGGGTCCATATTTATACCCCGGACACAACATGAATCCTAAGAGATTACGATTACACAATATATTAAAGGTAACTCAAAAGTATGGCAATTCTTTAGCTATAATCTTCTTCGGAGTCCTTGATCATCACGCTTTTCAATTTCTATTCGGCTTCCTGCTTGCCACCTTTTACTTCCCGAATGGAGCCACTGCCTTCAGAAATAGCCGACCGCACGAATGCTTGCCGAATCGCCCAGAGTTAACCAACCACATGGATTTTGCCGAACTGCCCAGAGCCAGCCGAATGGATGCTTGCCGAATGCTCCCGAACACTTGCCTCTTGCGAGCCTACCACATACTGGCCCACTTGTCATCTTCTCGGCTTTTACCAAAATCCAGGGTTAACACCCTCCATTGTATATAAAGGACGACAAGGTAGCTCCACCAATAGACCCATCACCATCCAGTACGATTAAGATCGATAGGGACGACAATAATGGCTAAGAGAAGGAACTTGATAGGAGTAGTATACATAGTGACCCTCATCCTAGGGGCTGCATCAGTGCAAGCAGGAGAATTTGCTGACAAGACCAGTGCGATGTTGCCAAGACAAAGGATTGTAACAAGCAATGCGAGGAACAAGGGACGCCTACCGACATCAACAGCTGCAAGGAAAAGTGTATCCTCACCGAGCACTCTTCTTATGCGGTCCTCGGGGCGGATGCCTGCCGTAAGGATTGTGATAAGGTGAAGAATGACCCGTCCGCCTTCAAATTGTGTGACGAGGAATGCCGTAAGAAGTATGAGGCTAGGGTGTTACAGATCATGAAAGGTGAAAATCTGTAGGGAGGCATGTCCTAGGAATTCTCCATCCACATCCACATGACCTCCTGTACACAGTTGATGTTTCAACCATCAATCTGTAATCTAAGGCTAGCTTTTCACGCAAGATGAACTACTTGATAGCCAAGCGTGGCACAATCCCATGAATGTCCTATATTTCACAACTCATTCTCGATGGACTATCAAGTTGGTTGATAACAATTGGTAGTCCTTTTCAATATAATCAAAATTATTGTTGTAATAAAATTTTCAAATAAAAGGTGTCTTTGGCTTAACTATAGTTTTATTATATTTGCGCTTTTTATTGTAACACTTTGAGTGCAATATCATTTTTCTTTATGGGATTGTCTATGTTCCTTCTTGGTATATATATTATTGCTGAAATGATCAATTCACCTTAGCATTAAAACAACCAAGATTTGGTGCATTAGCGATTAGTATCTTGCCTGGCTACTAGATTGGTGGTTCGCATGCAAAGAATGATTGCAGTCAACATTTCATATAGTACAATCACTAAACCACCTATACAAAAGAAATTTCTCTTGTGTCCACCATTTCCATATTTCGAAGGATATACCCATGTCACTAATTGAAGACATAGTTGCCCGATTTTGTTTAATGGGCTAGTACTACTAGTTAAATACCGCCGATAGAGTGGCATAAGAAAATTGTAGTGTTACAGCCTACATTGTTAAGAAAATACACGGATGTTTCTCTACCGTGGAAAGTGTCCATACTGACAACTCACCAAACATTAGCTCAAAAATTGTTCCAAATTATTTGCCTATGTACAACATTTGGTAGGGTCATGTAGAGAAGCAATACTTTGTAAAACATGTCATGGAAATAACTACTTGGATTATTGCATATGATCCAGACTATACGCCTCTCAGATCCGCGCTGCCTCTTTCTTGATGAGTACTTTACTATGCACAAGTTTTTACCTATGTAATGGATTGTGGCAGTCAATGAAAAGCCACAAATCTCACTAGTGCTGAAGGCTAGGGATAGTGGAAAATCATTTCGCATAGAGAAACTGGTTTCCCCACATGGGAAAAGCTACACACAAATTTCACTTTACTTTGTTACAATGGAACCAGCTAAATGCCCCATAAGTCTAGAAGGAATGACTCTAAATGTGAGCATTAAGCAAACACACATTGAGTGCTCATTAAAAATAAATTAGTTAACTTGTTAGTGTGATTTCAAAGACATGTGCTCGAACAATATCCTTTGATTTTTAATGATTTCTCGAGTTCTCCTATTGTCATGAGAAAGTAGGTCTCTTACAACCCATGCAGCTGATGTCGTGATATAGAGCTATTGTAGCAGTTATGAACTCCACCCCAACAAAACAAAAAAGATGTCATTCTAATCATAGGGAAAATGCACATGAGGTGAAGCAATGGCTGAGGAGCACGATAAAGATTGATATGACTACGATAAGTTGCACATGATAGAATTTACGTTCGAAGTTTGAGGAGGATCAATTTTTCTAGATAAGGAGCCTACTGGCCACACGTGCAGTCATGGTTTGGTCAACAGATATACCGAAAACATTGTAAAACCATACATTGTTGCCGACAATCAACTTCAACTAAGCATTGGCATTTTTTGGCTTTGTCATTTTTTCTCCACCAACCAAAATAGGTTGTACCCATGCGTGGTTGCTACGGAAACAACATCTTTAAGGTAAAGCGAAAGAAATGGAAAATTGGTGGGGAGTCAGGAAGGGCATGCACTTACCACCAAATGGTTGACCATGAAGCTCTCCTAGCCTCACACCCACGCCTAATTAACATCCCCTCCATTGTATATAAAGGACGACAAGGTAGCACCACCAATAGACCCATCACCATCCAGTATGATTAAAATCGATAGGGACAACAATAATGGCTGAGAGAAGGAACTTGATAGGAGTTGTATACATAGTGACCCTCATCCTAGGGGCTGCATCAGTGCAAGCAGGAGAATTTGCTAACAAGACCAGTGCGATCGTTGCCAAGACAAATGATTGTAACAAGCAATGCGAGGAACAAGGGACGCCTACCGACATCAACAGCTGCAAGGAGAAGTGTATCCTCACCGAGCACTCTTCTTATGCGGTCCTCGGGGCGGATGCCTGCCGTAAGGATTGTGATAAGGTGAATGTCGGTGCTAGAACTGGTGGCCCCTAACACCAACGAGTGAATTTGTGGTGCGTGCTCCCAACTCCGGATGGTGTGCAAGATGGACACAAGGGTTTAGACTGGTTCGGGCAAGAGGAGGCCCTACGTCCAGTGGGGGAGAGGTTCTTGTATTGTCTTGCACCTAAGTGCTCGTAGGTAGGGCGTACAAGCAGGTGGAGAGAGGGAGCTGGTCCCAAGTCTTGTGAAGATGAGTGTATGAGCCTGTGAGCTAAGGAGATTGCTAGACTCGTGTGTAGTCCGATTGACTTGTATGTAGATTCATTGCCTTGCCCTTGGAAGGACCCCCGTCCTCCCCTTTTATAGCCGCAAGGGGAGGAACGGGCTTACAGTATAGTGTCTGAATAGATGAAACGGTGGTGGGCGCTGCCTCTTCCCGGCCGAGGCCTCGGGGCTTCTCCTCTGCCTCGTTCCGAGGCCCCGGTGTGGGTGGCGGCCTTGTCTTGCACGGCGCCGTGCTGCCGATTGCGAGCGCCGTTCTGTGGAGTCGGCTCCTCGATCCTGGCAACGGGGGGGGGACGTCATGGTGAACGTGTCTAGGAGCTGTGGCCGCTGTAGCTTTGACTCATCCCCGGTCTGAAGCTCCGAGGGCCGTGGCGTTGTTGTCCTATACGGCGCGGCCGGTGCAGAGATACACCACATGGAAGCCATCTCCGCCTGTCCAGGCTCTGGATACCCGGGTGTACAGTGGCCGGGGCTCCGGAAGACCCGGCCTCCGTACAGGGTTGACGCCGTGCGTCGGCTCGGGGCGCGGCATACGCTGTATCAGGACTTCCGGGACGGGACCTGTCATAGAGGTTAGTCATCATGACGCCCTACAGTGGCAGGCATGGCCGTCACTGTAGGGGTAGCGTAATCATGAGCGAGGGCGTAGGGTTGTGATGGGACGGCTCCCATCTCCTGCCAGGGATTGGTGTCAGTCTGACAGGTACTGTGGGAAGGCGGGCGGTGGATATACGTCAAGTCTGTAGCCAGGTTTGACCAGGAGGTGCGGTGCGTCTCGTCCGAGGCCTAAGCACAGGGGCTCGGACGGGACGGGAGGCGGGAGCTCATCCGAGGCGCTCCTGTAGAGGGCTCGGGCGAGACGGAGCGTTAGCGTAAGTCCGAGGCCTCAGTGGTGAGGGCTCGGGCGGGATGGAAAGCAAGCGCCCGTCCGAGGCCTCGGCGTGGGGGGCTCGGACGGGACGGAAGGCAAGTGCCCGTCCGAGGCCTCGGCGTAGGGGGCTCGGATGGGACGGAAGGCAAATGCCCGTCCAAGGCTTCTGCGAGGTGGCTCAGACGAGACGGAAAGCTAGCGTCTACCGCGGGCCCAAGCAAAGAGGGCTCGGATGGGACGGCAAGCAGCGTGCTGGGCCTTGGCAGGCCATGTTCAGTTACCATGTAGCCTAACTTTGTGTTTATTGGGCCTAACTGCTTGGAGGGCCCTTATTTTTGGTCCCCGACAGTAGCCCCCGAACCTTCGAAGGAGTGAGTATACTCGTTCGGAGGTTGTGGTTTCTTAGCCACGTTTCTGTCAGGCATGCTGTTAGATGTTTCGAGCTTTTCTCACGCCGGGTGCGTGCAAGCGCACCCGGCGGGTGTAGCCCCCGAGGCCTCGGAGGGGGTGTGAACAATCCTCCGAGGACTTGCACATGTTCTAGATGTGTTTGTGGTTTGTGAGAGGCGTAATCCTGTCTACTGCAAAACACCTCTACCCCCAGGGGTCTGCACATGTCCGGTGAGGGTGCTTGTTTGTCTCTGAGGTTATATTCTCCGGCGGGGGGCACGCGAGCGCACCCGCCGGGTGTAGCCCCCGAGGCCTCGGAGGAGTGTGGGTGCTTCTCCGAGGGCTTGTGCGTGTTTTGGTTAGAGTGTTTCCGTCGTGTGCCGAGCCCCCGGGCCCGTCGGCTCGTCCGGGAGGCATGGCGCGTAGTTAGGTGACGTTTCCCATCCTCAGCCACTATGCCGGGGTAGCCCCCGAGCCCCGTTCTGGCGTGGGGCGGCCGGTCGGTACTTGGCCGTTAATTTCGTAAGACGCCTCACGCATCCCTTCCGCAGGGAGGAGGATGGATTTTGTCATGCTGTCGACGGCAGGTGCCGCACACAACTAGATCCTGTGAGCTGTTAACGGGTAAATCCAAGTGGAATGCCTGTGCCCCGTTCGCTAGGGGTTGGCTGGGCCCGGAGGCGCATTCCATTAGAGCCTGCAAGGCATGTCCGAGGCGGGGCCCGGGTCCCGGCCCCGCCCAGTCTCGAGGGCTCGATGCACTCCCCGCGGGATCCCCCTAACTCAGATCGCCTCGCCGGCCTTGGATACGGCGTCGGACGATCCCCTTGTGCGGGGCCGAACTGTGTATGAGTTCATCCGAGCCATCCCTCGACTCTGTTGCCCCGAGGCGGCTGTCGAACCCTTTTAGTGGGCCAGCCCACGAACCTCTCGGACCGTAATGGGCCGTCGCCCGTGCTCCTTCCGGGGGAAGGAAGCGCCGCCGTGGAAATCCCGTCGTGGGGGACGTGGGCACTTTTTTAGGCGTCCTCTCCGGGCGGTGAGCACCGCCCCGCGCCACTGTTGAGAAGAGGTGGTGGGCCCCCACGCCCGAGGCGGTTCGACGCACCGCGTGTGCGTGGGTCCCACGGGGGACGTGACAATTGGCGTGTCTTTGCGGCCGGCGAGCCGCCAGCGCCGCGTCAGGCCCTCGGGTTCCGTGTGTCAGGATCCTATGCGGAGAAAACCCTGCGCCGTGAGTGAGGCGCCGCGGGCCCGTGTGGCTGTGGCCGCCCGCGTGCTGGCGCCTGGGTCTCCGTGTGACGTGCACTTGAGTAGGGAATCCCGGGCGCGATCGTGCATTAAATGCAGGTAGATGAACCGACTGGGGTTTTCTGGGTATAAGTACCTGGCGTAGGCGGCGTTTGGCTTCCTTCTCGCCTTCCTCGCCCTTGCACCCGCCTTTGTTCCCTCCGCCATCGCCATCTGCACCCGCCCAGCCCGCCGTTGCCATGGCGTCGAGACCCGAGATCATCGGCGTGGAGGAGTGGGAGACGAGTTCAGTGATGCTGCCGGAGCTAGTGGCACTCGTGGGGAAGGGGCTTCTCCACCCCTGCGCCGATAAAGCCTCGCCGGAGTGGATTGTTCCGCCGGTCGACCACCTGTCCCCGCACCCGCCTCCGGGATACGTCGTGAGCTTCACGGCGTTCCATGAGAACGGGTTCGGAATGCCGGTGGGTCGATTCTTGAGGGCCATCCTCGAGTATTACGGCCTGGAGCTGTAGAACCTCAACCCCAACTCCATCACGCACATGGCGATGTTCGTCGCCCTATGCGAGGGCTATCTCGGGGTCGAGGCCCACTGGGACCTCTGGCTCCACTTCTTCGAGGGCGCTCTCTACCTCAAAGGCGTCGAGAGGGGGAAAAGGACATCCGTCCGCGCCGGGGGCTGCATACTGTAGTTGCGGGCTCGCAACCGGGATTCCTACATCCCGGCGACGCTCACCTCCTCCAACCGCGGCTGGCGCGCGAAGTGGTTCTACCTCCAAAACGACTTCGGTCATCTGCCCGCCTACACCGGGAGGGTGTTCGACGCGGAGCCCGCGAGGTGGAAGGAGGAAATTATCCCGGAGAGGGTCACCCCGCTGAAGAAGGTGTTCCGCGCTTTGAGGACGCTGACCCATAAGGGGTTGGACGCGTCAGTTGTCATCGCTGCCTTCCACAGACGGCGAGTTCGCCCCTCATGGAGAGGCGGCCCTGCCTGTTTGACATGAGGGAAGGCAGCCCCTGGGCCGGGGCGAGGATGTCGTCCGTCGACCTCGAGCACGACGAGGTCGTCGAGCGGACCAAGAAGGCGGCGACGGTGACAGACGTCTCCAACCTCTACAAGGTTGCGATGCGCCCCCACCCGGATGCCATCTCCGTTGTAAGTTTCTGCGGTTGTGCGCGGTCGGTTGATGTTCGCTTCCTCCCCTTTATCCTCATCTTGTTCTTTTCTTCGCAGGGATTGGCCGGGAAGCTAAAGGCGTCCAAGCCCCCCATCTCCGCGGAGAAAGAGGCGAACAAGGCCATCGCGGAGAAGCAGAGGGAGAAGAAGAAGAAGAAGTCGGACAGGAATGTCCGCAAGTAGAACGAGCGGCGCGACCTGGACAAGCCGCGGGCGCCCAGCCAGAGGAAGAGGGACTCCCCGAGAGCCGACACCCTTCCGATACCACCGGCGCCGATGATGATGATGATGAGGATGACGAGGGGGAGGATTACGACTTCCTCGGCTTCATGGAGGATGAGAGGCTGAAGGAGTCGTCGGTCCAGCCGGTGGTCCCCCTCGGTGATGTCTTTGCAGGCGGGCAGCAGAGAAGTCTAGCACGCAGGCCTCGGCCTCGGCGTCTTTAGAGCCGAGGCTGCGTGTTGAGCCCGGGGGCCACATCGCCTCCCGTGAAGAGGGAGGGTGGTCGCCATGGCCGTTGAAGGACGCCGCCCCTGCCCTTCTTTCCACCGAGGCTACGGCCGGGGGCGGCCTGGAGACGTGACCCCGCCGGGGAGGGGTGAGGCCCCTCCCCGAAGTCGTCCCCGCCCGACCAGCCCGGTCGGTGGTGGCTCGGACCCACCCCCGGAGTGGCTTTGAGGTGGCGAGGAGAACCGCCGAGGGTGAAGCGCGGGCCTCACCCGAGGAGGCGGCGACGCCGGAGGGCCGACATCCCGTGCCCGCGACCCCCAGAGTCGCGCGGGCCGAGGACACCTCAAGTCCGAGCCCCGACGAGCACGGCTCCGGCGAGCCGACCGTTCTAGCCGCCGGTCACCGGGTGAGTATCTCTCCTTCTTTGAGTCTTCCATCATTTTTGTTTTATTTCTTCCCTCGAAGTCCCGCCCTTCTCGCCACCGTAGCCAAAAAGCGCAAGACGGCCCCCGGCCCGGCCCCCCGCCGCGGCGCAAGCAGGCTACCGAGGCGAAGAGCCGGGTCGGCGAGTGCCACCGCTGCCCCTCGCGGTGGTGTCACCGCCGGCGACCGAGGGAGAGGCGGTCGGGGCGCCGTTGAGGGAGCCACCCCCACCCGTGACGGAGAGGGGACGCAGCACCCGGGCACGGAGGCCTCGGGCCGACGCCCGTTGTGGAAGCCGTGACGGCGCCTACCCCGGTGACCGCTACCGACGTGGTCATGGAGGAAAAGGCGCCTGTTCTCCCCCCCGGGCCGTGCCACGACGTAGGAGGTGGTGGAGATCCCCCCTCGGGGAGGAGGCCACCCCACGCGGGGGGGAAGAGGTGGCCGTTGCGGACACGGCTTCCTCGGGTGGCGATCGTGCGGGGTCGTCGACCGGGGCGCCCGCCGAGGGGTCCTCCCGGGGAGGTGGTCCGCTTTGGGCGCTCCGTAAGGAGCCGCCAGGATCGCCTGGTCGGACCGCCGGGACCCAGGACCGCCGCCCACGTGGCCGGACGACGCCCGGAGAAAACTCGGTGGGAGCAGACTAGCAAGTTCATGCGATCGGCCGAAGACACGCTTGCCCTGCTCTCGCCGATCTTCTCAAGGGACCTCCCTGACGCGTTGAAGGTATTATAAATGCTCATGATCAAATTCTTACCTTGACACGGGCATCCGAAAATAGCTAACCCGCTGGTTCTGGTCGTCACAGGATCTGGCGAAGTTGTCCCGGGAGAAATCACAGTTTCTCCGGCTGAGGGCCGGCCTCGACGAGGCGCTCCACCTTCAGCGGCAGGGGGCAAACCGGCTGCGCACCGAGTTAGCTGCCCGGAACGAGGAGAACGCCGACCTCCGCCTCCTTGTCTCGGACCTGAAGGTTGAGGCCTCCGAGGCTTGGGAGCAAAACGCCCTCTTGTCGAAGGCCCTGAAGGAGCGGTCGTCGGAGCTCGACCAGCTCCGAGCCGAGAAGGGGATGATGAGGACGGCGCTTGTCCAGGCGTCCGACACCATTGGGACCTTGATGGAGAACCTGGTGAACATGGATACTGATCACCAGCTCTTTGTCAATGACGTCACCATGGTGCGGGCCGAGCTTGGTCAAGCGCTGAATGAGGCCAACGAGCTCCATGTGCAGCTGGCGGAGGAGGTGGTGCAAACGGAAGGTAAGCCTTGTGTTTGGGCAATCATATCCTCGCTTTCCTGCTCAGAGATTGACCCCTGGCGGATGCAGAGCTGAGGAGGAAGTCGTCGGAGCAAGCGGTGGCCCTTGGTGCGGTGCAGGCGGCCTACTCCTCAGCGCAGGGCGAGCTCGACGCCCTGAAGGAGAAGGTCCGAGCCGTTTGCACGGTGGTCGAGGCTGGCGAACCCGCCGGCAACAGTCCACTGGGCCGTCTAGAGGCGTTGCCTGGACGAGTGGAGGCGCGTCTGCCGCGCCGCCCTTGGGTCCGCCTTCGGACCGGCGTGTCGCACACCCCTCGGCGATGACCCCTCTCACTACGACCTCGACCTCCCCAAAATTTCCGAGGGGCTTGTCGTTGCCGAGGACGAGGAGGGTCGCGAGGGAGAGGTGTTCGCCGAGCTGCTCCAAAGAAGCAGCCGAAGAAGCCACGAGCCGCGCGGTCGGGTCGCACTTCCGCACGGCTATCCTCCCTGATGTTACCAAAGGGGCCGACACTACTGACGCCACGGATGCCGACACCAGGGAAGGAGGGGGGTCGGATGCCCCCTAGTAAGTTCTGTAATTCGGGCCGAGTGTGCCCATGTAAAAAAAACTTGATTAGTATTTTGTTTTGTCTGTGCCGACTAACACTTTGGCCCGTCGAGGCCTTATGATTTGTTAATCATTTTTTGCCTATTTTTTGTGCCTTTGGATCTCGCCTCATATTTAGATTAAGGCCCTTTGCGAGGACATTGAGTTTAGAGGTCCGTTCCTTAGTCAAGGGTGGTAAGCAGAGGCACCGTAGCGCTGGGGCGTGGAAGGCCTTGTAGCTTTGCCAGTCCTAACGTTTGGAGCGATCCCCCCGCAAAGCATGAAGTTCCTTCGTCCTATGGCAGTGAGTGGGAGTGCTGTAGCGCATGGGCGTAAGTGACCCCGTGGCTCAACCGGCCCTAGGTTTTGAAGACGCCTTCCTTAGTTACCCTTTTTCTAAGCGTTCGGGATCTTCAGCACGAAAGATGTTCAAGAAACGATTAACAAAAAAGAAGTGTGCTTGCAGAGTGCCTTTCAGGAGGGGGTTCCCCCCGTCCAGCCCCCGAGGGAGGCTCTGCTTTGATGGGTCAAAGCTGAGTCTCACTCAGACTCTGAGTCGATGTGAATATAGCTGAGATCCTCAGCCCCCGAGGGCCTTGGACATGTTTCTCATTTATAGAAAATTGTAAAAATGAGTAGTGCTTTCCATTCTTCTTTGAGAGACATGGAGTACAACTATATGTAAAAAACTTGGAAGCTTAAGGGTAGAAGCGACGTAGATGTTGAATGTTCCAAGCGTTGTTGAGGACTTCGTCGTCCTCGTTGGCGAGCTTGTACGTGCCCGGCTTGAGCACTTCGGCGATGATGAAGGGTCCTTCCCAAGGCGGCGTGAGCTTGTGGCGGCCTCTATTGTCTTGTCGGAGACGAAGCACCAAGTCGCCTTCCTTGAGGTCCCGGGTCCGGACCCGTCGGTCGTGGTAGCGTCGGAGGGACTGCTGGTATCTCGCCGAGTGTAGGAGGGCGATGTCCCTGGCTTCCTCGAGCATGTCCAGCGAGTCCTCCCGAGCCACTTGGTTGCGTGCCTCGTCGTAGGCCTTGAGCCTCGGAGATCCGAACTCCAAGTCGGTAGGCAGAATGGCCTCCGCGCCGTAGACCAGGAAGAAGGGCGTGAACCCTGTGGCCCGGCTTGTCATCGTCCTGAGGCTCCAGAGGACCTAGTGGAGCTCGTCAAGCCATCTTTTGCCGAACTTGTTGAGCTTGTTGAAGATCCGAGGCTTGAGTCCTTGCAGTATCATCCCGTTGGCCCGTTCCACCTGTCCGTTCGTCTGGGGATGCGCGACCGAGGACCAGACGATGCGTATCTGGTGCTCGTCACAGAAGTCTCGAAACTTCGCCCCCGTGAACTAGGTACCGTGGTCGGTGATGATGGAGTTTGGAACTCCGAAACGGTGGACGATATCGGTGAAGAAAAGCACCGCCTGCTGGGACCAAATGTTGGCGGGACGCGCCTCGATCCACTTAGAGAACTTGTCGATGGCGACAAGCAGATGAGTGAAGCCCCCGGGCGCCTTCTTAAGGGGTCCTACCAGGTCCAGCCCCCACACGGCGAAAGGCCACGTGATCGGGATGGTCTGGAGCGTCTGAGCCGGTAGGTGCATCTGTCGAGGGTAGTACTGGCACCCCTCGCAGGTGCGTACTACCTCGGTGGCGTCGGTGACAGCGGTCGGCCAGTAGAACCCCTGTCGGAAAGCGCTGCCGACGAGGGAGCGGGGAGCGGTGTGGTGTCCGCACACGCCGGCGTGGATCTTGCGGACTAGGGCGATGCCCTCCTTGGTCGTGATGCATCGCTGAAGGATCCCCGAGGGGCTTCGTTTGTAGAGCTCGTCCTCAATAACGACGAAGGACTTCGCTCTCCTCGCGATGCGCCTGGCTCGGTTAAAGTCCTCGGGGAGGGTTCCCCGGATGATCCAGTCGAGGTATGGCTTTCTCCAGTCCGGCTTGGGGTCGGCCTCTGGGTCCCCACCGTTGATCTCCATGACCTCGGGATTCGACTCCGAGAGTGCCTCGGAATTCGAGGGGGTCTCGGTGGCCGAGGGGGTCTCGGGCGTCTCCCCAGCCCCCGAGGAGGGTCGGAGTTTTCCCGGAGGCCTCCTCCTGCCCACCGAGGGCAACGGAGGGAGCCGCGAGGTCCTTGGTGAAGACGTCGGGGGGAACCGGGGCTCTTCCAGCGGTGATTTTGGCGAGCTCGTCGGCGGCTTCGTTGTGCCTTCGGACAACGTGGTTGAGCTCGAGGCCGTCGAACTTGTCCTCCAGGGCGTGCACCGCCTTGCAGTACGCGTCCATCTTGGGGTTGTGGCAGCTTGAATCCTTCATGACTTGGTCGATGACAAGCTGCGAGTCCCCTCGGACGTCGAGGCGTTTGACGCCAGGTTCGACGGCGATCTTCAACCCGTTGAGCAGGCCTTCGTACTCCGCCATGTTGTTCGACGCTGGGAAGTGGAGGCGGATTACGTACCGCATGTGCACCCCGAGGGGGAGACGAAGAGGAGGCCGGCGCCGGCCCCGGTCCTCATCAGGGACCCGTCAAAGTACATCGTCCAGCATTCCGCCTGAATCTGGAGCGGCGGTATCTGGGTGTCGGTCCACTCCGCGAGGAAATCAGCCAAGACTTGAGATTTGATGGCCTTCCTTGGTGCGTAGGAGAGGGTCTCTCCCATGAGCTCGACGGACCACTTGGCGACCCGCCCCGAGACCTCCTGATTCTGGAGGATCTCTCCCAGCGGAAAGGAAGAGACCACCTTCACGGGGTGAGCGTCGAAGTAGTGCCGGAGCTTGTGCCGCGTCAGGACCACCGCGTAGAGCAGCTTCTGGATCTACGGGTAGTGGATCTTGGTCTCGGACAACACCTCGCTGATGAAGTAGACTGGTCTCTGGACCGGCAAAGCGTGGCCCTCCTCCTGTCTCTCGACGACGATGGCCGCACTGACCACCTGGGTGGTCGTGGCGACGTATAGGAGGGGCTCTCCTTCGGCCGGCGGTACGAGGATCGGGGCGCTGGTGAGGGCGGTCTTGAGCTTGTCGAGGGCCTCCTAGGCCTCGGAGGTCCAGGAAAAGCGCTCGGATTTTCTCAGGAGGCGATACAGGGGCAAGCCCTTCTTGCCGAGCCGTGAGATGAAGCGGCTGAGGGCCGCAAGACAGCCCATAACTCGCTGCACACCCTTCAGGTTCTTGATCGCCCCCATACTCGTTACCACAGTCACCTTCTCCGGGTTGGGCTCGATGCCGCGCTTGGAGACGATGAACCCAAGGAGCATGCCTCGGGGTACCCCGAAGACGCATTTCTCGGGGTTGAGCTTGACGCTCTTGGCCTTAAGACACTGGAAAGCGATCTTAAGGTCAGAGATGAGGTCGTCAGCCTTCCTGGTCTTGACCACAATGTTGTCGACGTAGGCCTCTACGGTTTCACCGATATGGTCGCCGAAGACACCCTGCATGCACCGCTGGTACGTGGCCCCTGCGTTCCTGTGCCCGAAGGGCATCGTCACGTAGCAGTACATGCCGAAGGGGGTGATGAAAGACGTCGCGAGCTGGTCGGACTCCTTCATCTTTATTTGGTGGTAGCCGGAATAAGCATCAAGGAAGGATAAGAGTTCACACCCTGAAGTGGAGTCGACTATCTGATCGATGCATGGTAAAGGAAAAGGGACTTTTGGACATGCTTTATTTAAACTAGTATAGTCTACACACATCCTCCATTTCCCACTCTTTTTCCTAACCATTACAGGAGTAGACAACCACTCGGGGTGAAACACCTCCTTGATGAACCCAGCCGCCAAAAGCTTGTTCATCTCCTCGCCGATGGCCCTGCGCTTCTCTTCGTCGAATCGGCACAGACGCTGCTTCACCGGCCTGGACCCAGCTCGGATATCAAGGGAGTGCTCGGCGACATCCCTCGGAATGCCTGGCATATCCGAGGGACTCCACGAGAAGATGTTGATGTTCGCGCGGAGAAACTCGATGAGCACGGCTTCCTATTTAGGGTCGAGGGAGTCGGAGATCTTCACCTTCTTGCCGGACGAGGTGGAGGGGTCAAGCGGGACCTCCCTCACCCCATCGGACGGCTCGAAGGTGCCGGCGTGGTGCTTGGAGTCGAGGGCCTCGGAGACGGCCATGGCCTCGGCATGCTCGATGGCCTCCACGTCGCAGTTGAACACGTGCTCGTAGGAGGAGCCAACAGTGATGATGCCGTTAGGGCCCGGCATCTTGAGGAGGAGATAGGTGTAGTTGGGGACCGCCATGAACTTCGCGTATGCGGGACATCCGAGGATGCCATGGTAGGTTCCTTGGAAGTCAACCACGTCGAAGGTGATGACCTCCTTGCGGTAGTTCGACGGCGTTCCGAAGACGATGGGGAGGTCGATCTGTCCGAGGGGCCAGGCTCGCTTGCCCGGCACGATGCCCTGAAAGGGGGAGTTGGACGGTCGGAGGTGCGGGCGCTCCATCCCCAGCAGCTTGAGGGTTTCGGAGTAGAGGATGTTGAGGGCGCTGCCGCCATCCATCAGCACCATGGTGAGCCGAACGTTGCCGACGACGGGGTCCACCACGAGTGGGTATCTTCCGGGGTTCGGCACGTAGAGCGGATGGTCGTCAATGCCGTAGGTGATGGCGTCGGCCGACCACGGCAGGTACTGTGTTGTGGCGGGTCGCACCGAGAACACCTCTCGGCGCTCGCGCTTGATCTGGCGCGGGGAGAGATTTGTCGGGAGACCCCCGATGACGATGAAGACATCGTGGACCTCCGGGAACCCGTTACCCTTGCCTTCGTCCTCCTTCTCCTTCTTCTTTTTGTCCTCGGGTGGGGGGAGCTTCTGGTAAAAGCGGCAGGCCAAGTCACGCTCCCCCATGGTGTGCTTGACGGGGAACTTGTGGAAGGGGCAAGGCTTCTTGAGCATGTCGTCGAACGCCCCGGGCCCCGGGGGGCCTCGGGGTGCCTTGCGATCGGCCGCAGCGACGAGATTGTCCTCGGAGTCCTCCTCCTTCTTGCTCTTCTTCCCTTTGCGCTTGTTCTTCTTGTTCTTCCTGGGGTTGCGGGATGCCTCCCTCTCGGCATCGTCCTCCTTTCGCTTCCCTTTACTGCTGACATTGCGGAAAATCGCCCCCACCGCCTCCTCACCGGAGGTGAAGTTCGTCGCCACTTCGAACAGCTCGTTGGCGGTGGTTGGCATCTTCCGGCCCAACTCATGGACGAGCTCCTTGCAGGTCGTGCCATCAAGGAACGCGCTGATGATGGCGGTGCCGGCCACGTTGGGCAGCTCCGTGCACTTTTTCGAGAAGCGCCTGATGAAGTCCCGTAGCGTCTCGTCGGGCTTCTGGCGGCAGCTGCGAAGATCCCACGAATTCCCCGGGCGCACGTATGTGCCCTGGAAATTCCCCACAAAAACCCTGACTAGTTCGGACCAGTCGCGGATCGTGTGGGCGGGAAGATGCTCCAGCCAAGCGTGCGCCGAATCATCCAAGTGAAGCGGGAGGTTGCGGATGATGAGCCGGTCATCGTCCGCGCCGCCAAGCTAGCATGCCAAGCGGTAGTCGTTGAGCCAAACCTCGGGGTTCGTTTCTCCCGAGTATTTGGCAAGATTGGCCGGCTGTCGGAACTGGAAAGGGAACCGTGCGTTGCGGATCTCCCGGCTGAAGGCGCGGGGCCCCGGGGGATCGGCATCATCACGGTCCTCGTCGCTATCGCGCCTGCCGCCTCTGCGTGGCTGGCGGTCGCGCCCGGCCCGCGCTCCGGCTTCCTTTGCGGCGTTGTTGATGACGTTGCGTGCGTCACCATCGTCGACGCTGCCACGGTTGTCCCGAAGGCGCTCACGGATCGACCTCCGTGATGGGTCCTGATGGACCGAGGCTTCTCGCTCGCGGCGTGGGCGCTCTTCGTCCTCCTCGTCCGTCAGTGCCCGATGTCGGGAGGCCGAGCTTTCAGCTTTTTGGACAGCCAGCCGGTCTCGAGATAGTCGCGAATCATCTCAAATTCGTCGCCCCTCCGGGGTGGATGGTTCTGGCATCGCCCAGACGAGGAGGGCCGCCGCCGCGACGTTATGACTCGCACGTGGGAAGATGGGGGGACGCTCTCCTCCGTCGTCGTTGATGATCCTTCGGTTGACATCACGCAGCGTCGAGCGGCGCGGGGCTAGGATTACGCGCCGCACGGTGGGCACGTTCGTACGCTTCTATCTCCTATCGTAACAGGCTACGGCCGCGCTCGAGCCTGTCCCCAAGCTCTCGAATCCGTCCATAGCGGGACGCCGTGGCCCTTGAGGGATAGCCGGCGGTTCGCCGGTCCCCGGAGGGCCCGTGACGCTGCTGGAGCTGTGGGCCCCTAGCCCGGGGGCCGGGACGCTTAGGGTCCTCGGGTGTTGCGCCCCGGCCGGAGTCACCCCGCGGGGCGGGCCTGGGGTCGCGGCCCTGGTCACCGTCGTCGTTGCCGTTGCCGTCAGCGCCGAGTTCGCCGATTTCCACGTGAAAGCATTCACGAGTCAGATCATACATGTCGTCCGAGGACTCAGAGTCAGGGTAGCCGAAGGTGAAGGCGTGCTCCAAGATGAACGCCCTGGGCTCCGTATCCTCGAGGTAGCGCCGGATCGGGTGGATGTAGCGCGTGCCGGAGTGGCGTCGCTGCTCCTCCTGCCTGATCAGGTACTCCTCGTAGGCGTGGATGGATCCGTCGGGGACGTCCGCGTTGGGGTGCTCCGTGGAGCACCGTCGACGGCGTGGACGCCTCCTCCGGGCTCCCATGGCGGTGGAGACCAATGCTGCGTTCGTAGCAGCAGCATTGGCCATGTCGAATGGCTTGCGTGGTGGCGACGGCAGCCGAAGGCCCCTACGGGCGGGCGCCGCCTGGGCTTGCAAAGACCGCGAAGTCCTCCTCCAGCCGCCGGGCGCTCGAGTGAGTCCGCCGCACGACGAGAGCGTGCGCCGCGGGGTGCCTCCTGCGCCGGGCGGGCGATGGATCCGCCGGGGCAAGGTCGAGGGGTCCCCGAGACCTGGGCCGGGAGGAGCTCCATGTCAAACTGGACTCCAGTCGACACGAACTCGAGATCACCGAACCGGATCAGGGTCCTCGGCTCCAGCGGCTGGGAGGGAGGAGAGTCGGGGTCGAAGCGTCCCCGCGAGGTGTTGTCACGTCCGCTGGCCATCCGGAGGTTTGGCGGGAAAAGAGGCGAAACACGCACAGCTCCCCTACCTGGCGCGCCAACTGTCGGTGCTAGAACTGGTGGCCCTAGCACCAACGAGTGAATTTGTGGTGCGTGCTCCCAACACCGGATGGTGTGCAAGATGGACACAAGGGTTTAGACTGGTTCGGGCAAGAGGAGGCCCTACGTCCAGTGGGGGAGAGAGGTTCTTGTATTATCTTGCACCTAAGTGCTCGTAGGTAGGGCGTACAAGCAGGTGGAGAGAGGGAGCTGGTCCCAAGTCTCGTGAAGATGAGTGTATGAGCCTGTGAGCTAAGGAGATTGTAGTCCGATTGACTTGTATGTAGATTCATTGCCTTGCCCTTGGAAGGACCCCCGTCCTCCCCTTTTATAGCCGCAAGGGGAGGAACGGGCTTACAGTAAAGTGTCTGAATAGATGAAACGGTGGTGGGCGCCGCCTCTTCCCGGCCGAGGCCTCGGGGCTTCTCCCGCCTCGTTCCGAGGCCGGTGTGGGTGGGCGGCGGCCTTGTCTTGCACGGCGCCGTGCTGCCGCCGATTGCGGGCGCCGTTACGTGGAGTCGGTTCCTCGATCCCGGCAACGGGGGGACGTCATGGTGAACGTGTTCGGGCGCTGGGGGCGGGCAGAAGCTTTGACTCATCCCCGGTCCGAAGCTCCGAGGGCCGTGGCGTTGTTGTCGATACGGCGCGGCCGGGCGCAGATACACCGCATGGAAGCCATCTCCGCCTGTCCGGGCTGCTCGATACCCGGTGTACAAAGTGGGCGGGGCTCTAAGACCCGGCCTCCGCACAGGTTGACGCCGCGGCGTCGCCTCGGGGCGCGGCGCATTAATCGTATCGAGGACTTAAGGGATGGGACCTGTCATAGAGGTTAGTCATCATGACGCCCTACAGTGGCAGGCATGGCCGTCACTATAGGGGTAGCGTAGTCATGAGCGAGGGCGTAGGGTTGTGACGGGACGGCTCCCATCTCCTGCCAGGTATTGGCGTCAATCTGACAGGTACTGTGGGAAGGCGGGCGGTGGATATACGTCAAGTCTGTAGCCAGGTTTGACCAGGAGGTGCGGTGCGTCTCGTCCAAGGCCTAAGCACAGGGGCTCGGACGGGACGGGAGGCGGGAGCTCGTCCGAGGCGTTCTTGTAGAGGGCTCGGGCGAGACGGAGCGTTAGCGTCAGTCCGAGGCCTCAGTGGTGAGGGCTCGGACGGGACGGAAAGCAAGCGCCCGTCCGAGGCCTCGGCGTGGGGGGCTCGGACGGGACGGAAGGCAAGTGCCCGTCCGAGGCCTCGGCGTAGGGGGCTCGGACGGGACGGAAGGCAAATGCCCGTCCAAGGCTTCTGCGAGGTGGCTCGGACGAGACGGAAAGCTAGCGTCTACCACGGGCCCAAGCAAAGAGGGCTCGGATGGGACGGCAAGCAGCGTGCTGGGCCTTGGCAGGCCATGTTTAGTTACCATGTAGCCTAACTTTGCGTTTATTGGGCCTAACTGCATGGAGGGCCCTTATTTTTGGTCCCCGACAGTGAAGAATGACCCGTCCGCCTTCAAATTGTGCAACGAGGAATGCCGTTAGAAGTATGAGGCTAGGGTGCTACAGATCATGAAAGGTGAAAATCTATAGGGAGGCATATCCTAGGAATTCTCCATCCACATCCACATGACTTCCTGCACACAGTTGATGTTTCAACCATCAATCAGTAATCTAAGGCTAGCTTTTCACGCAAGATGAACTACTTGATAGCCAAGCGTGGCACGATCCCATGAATGTCCTATATTTCACAAATCATTCTCGATGGACTACTTGGATTATTGCCTATGTACAACATTTGGTAGGGTCACGTAGAGAAGCAATACTTTGTAAAACATGTCATGGAAACAACTACTTGGATTATTGCATATGATCCAGACTATACGCCTCTTAGATCCGCGCTACCTCTTTCTTGATGAGTACTTTACTATGCACAAGTTTTTACCCATGTAATGGATTGTGGCAGTGAACGAAAAGCCACAAATCTCACTAGTGCTGAAGGCTAGGGATAGTGGAAAATCATTTGGCATAGAGAAACTAGTTTCCCCACATGGGAAAAACTACACACAAATTTCACTTAAGTGTGTTACAATGGAACCAGCTAAAAGCCCCATAAGTCTAGAAGGAATGACTCTAAAAGTGAGCATTAAGCAAACACACATTGAGTGCTCATTAAAAATAAATTAGTTAACTTGTTAGTGTGATTTCAAAGACATGTGCTCGAACAATATCCTTTGATTTTTAATAATTACTCGAATTCTCCTATTGTCATGAGAAAGTAGGTCTCTTACAACCCATGCAGCTGATGTCATGATATAGAGCTATTGTAGCAGTTATGAACTCCACCCCAACAAAACAAAAAAGATGTCGTTCTAATCATAGGGAAAATGCATATCAGGTGAAGCAATGGCTGAGGAGCACAATAAAGATTGATATGACTACGATAAGTTGCACATGATGGAATTTACGTTGGAAGTTTAAGGAGGATCAATTTTTCTAGATAAGGAGCCTTCTGGCCACACGTGCAGTCATGGTTTGGTCTACAAATATACCGAAAACATTGTAAAACCATACATTGTTGCCAACAATCAACTTCAACTAAGCATTGGCATTTTTTGGCTTTGTCATTTTTCTCCACCGACAAAATAGGTTGAACCCATGCATGGTTGCTACGGAAACAACATCTTTAAGGTAAAGCAAAAAAAATAAAAAATTGGTGGGGAGTCAGGAAGGGCATGCACTTACCACCAAATGGTTGACCATGAAGCTCTCCTAGCCTCACACCCACGCCTAATTAACATCCCCTCCATTGTATATAAAGGATGACAAGGTAGCTCCACCAATAGACCCATCACCATCCAGTACGATTAAGATCGATAGGGACAACAATAATGGCTGAGAGAAGGAACTTGATAGGAGTTGTATACATAGTGACCCTCATCCTAGGGGCTGCATCAGTGCAAGCAAGAGAATTTGCTGACAAGACCAGCGCGATCGTTGCCAAGACAAAGGATTGTAACAAGCAATGCGAGGAACAAGGGACGCCTACCGACATCAACAGCTGCAAGGAGAAGTGTATCCTCACCGAGCACTCTTTTTATGCGGTCCTCGGGGCGGATGCCCTGCCGTAAGGATTGTGATAAGGTGAAGAATGACCCGTCCGCCTTCAAATTGTGCGACGAGGAATGCCGTAAGAAGTATGAGGCTAGGGTGTTACAGATCATGAAAGGTGAAAATCTATAGGGAGGCATGTCCTAGGAATTCTCCATCCACATCCACATGACCTCCCGCACACAGTTGATGTTTCAACCATCAAACAGTAATCTAAGGCTAGCTTTTCATGCAAGATGAACTGCTTGATAGCCAAGCGTGGCACGATCCCATGAATGTCCTATGTTTCACAAATCATTCTCGATGGACTATCAAGTTGGTTGATAACAATTGGTAGTCCTTTTCAATATAATCAAAATTATTGTTGTAATAAAATTTTCAAATAAAAGGTGTCTTTGGCTTAACTATAGTTTTATTATATTTGCGCTTTTTATTGTAACACTTTGAGTGCAATATAGTTTTTTTCTTTATGGGATTGTCTATGTTCCTTCTTGGTATATATATTATTGGTGAAACGGTCAATTCACCTTAGCATTGAAACACCCAAGATTTGGTGCATTAGCGATTAGTATCTTGCCTGGCTACTAGATTGGTGGTTCGCATGCAAAGAATGATTGCAGTCAACATTCCATATAGTACAATCACTAAACCACCTGTACAAAAGAAATTTCTCTCGTGTCCACCATTTCCAAATTTCGAAGGATATACCCATGTCACTAATTGAAGATGTGGTTGCCCGATTTTGTTTATTGGGCTTGTGCTACTAGTTAAATACCGCCGATAGAGTGGCCATAAGAAAATTGTAGTGTTACAGCCTACATTGTTGAGAAAATACACGGATGTTTCTCTACCGTGGAAAGTGTTCATACTGACAACTCACCAAACATTAGTTCAAAAATTGTTCCAAATTATTTGCCTATGTACAACATTTGGTAGGGTCATGTAGAGAAGCAATACTTTGTAAAACATGTCATGGAAATAACTACTTGGATTATTGCATATGATCCAGACTATACGCCTCTCAGATCCGCGCTGCCTCTTTCTTGATGAGTACTTTACTATGCACAAGTTTTTACCCTTGTAATGGATTGTGGTAGTGAATGAAAAGTAACAAATCTCACTAGTGCTGAAGGCTAGGGATAGTGGAAAATCATTTGGCATAGAGAAACTGGTTTCCCCACATGGGAAAAGCTACACACAAATTTCACTTTAGTGTGTTACAATGGAACCAGCTAAAAGCCCCATAAGTCTAGAAGGAATGACTCTAAAAGTGAGCATTAAGCAAACACACATTGAGTGCTCATTAAAAATAAATTAGTTAACTTGTTAGTGTGATTTCAAAGACATGTGCTCGAACAATATCCTTTGATTTTTAATAATTTCTCGAATTCTCCTATTGTCATGAGAAAGTAGGTCTCTTACAACCCATGTAGCTGATGTCATGATATAGAGCTATTGTAGCAGTTATGAACTCCACCCCAACAAAACAAAAAAGATGGCATTCTAATCATAGGGAAAATGCATATCAGGTGAAGCAATGGCTGAGGAGCACGATAAAGATTGATATGACTACGATAAGTTGCACATGATGGAATTTACGTTGGAAGTTTAAGGAGGATCAATTTTTCTAGATAAGGAGCCTACTGGCCACACGTGCAGTCATGGTTTGGTCTACAGATATACCGAAAACATTGTAAAACCATACATTGTTGCCAACAATCAACTTCAACTAAGCATTGGCATTTTTTGGCTTTGTCATTTTTCTCCACCGACAAAATAGGTTGAACCCATGCATGGTTGCTACGGAAACAACATCTTTAAGGTAAAGCAAAAAAAAAAAAAAATTGGAGGGGAGTCAGGAAGGGCATGCACTTACCACCAAATGGTTGACCATGAAGCTCTCCTAGCCTCACACCCACGCCTAATTAACATCCCCTCCATTGTATATAAAGGACGACAAGGTAGCTCCACCAATAGACCCATCACCATCCAGTACGATTAAGATCGATAGGGACAACAATAATGGCTGAGAGAAGGAACTTGATAGGAGTTGTATACATAGTGACCCTCATCCTAGGGGCTGCATCAGTGCAAGCAGGAGAATTTGCTGACAAGACCAGCGCGATCGTTGCCAAGACAAAGGATTGTAACAAGCAATGCGAGGAACAAGGGACGCCTACCGACATCAACAGCTGCAAGGAGAAGTGTATCCTCACCGAGCACTCTTTTTATGCGGTCCTCGGGGCGGATGCCTGCCGTAAGGATTGTGATAAGGTGAAGAATGACCCGTCCGCCTTCAAATTGTGCGACGAGGAATGCCGTAAGAAGTATGAGGCTAGGGTGTTACAGATCATGAAAGGTGAAAATCTATAGGGAGGCATGTCCTAGGAATTCTCCATCCACATCCACATGACCTCCTGCACACAGTTGATGTTTCAACCATCAAACAGTAATCTAAGGCTAGCTTTTCACGCAAGATGAACTGCTTGATAGCCAAGCGTGGCACGATCCCATGAATGTCCTATATTTCACAAATCATTCTCGATGGACTATCAAGTTGGTTGATAACAATTGGTAGTCCTTTTCAATATAATCAAAATTATTGTTGTAATAAAATTTTCAAATAAAAGGTGTGCTGGCTTAACTATAGTTTTATTATATTTGCGCTTTTTATTGTAACACTTTGAGTGCAATATAGTTTTTCTTTATGGGATTGTCTATGTTCCTTCTTGGTATATATATTATTGGTGAAACGATCAATTCACCTTAGCATTAAAACAACCAAGATTTGGTGCATTAGCGATTAGTATCTTGCCTGGCTACTAGATTGGTGGTTCGCAAGCAAAGAATGATTGCAAATCAACATTCCATATAGTACAATCAATAAACCACCTGTACAAAAGAAATTTCTCTTGTGTCCACCATTTCCATATTTTGAAGGATATACCCATGTCACTAATTGAAGACATGGTTGCCCGATTTTGTTTATTGGGCTAGTACTACTAGTTAAATACCGCCGATAGAGTGGCCATAAGAAAATTGTAGTGTTAGCCTACATTGTTGAGAAAATACATGGATGTTTCTCTACCGTGGAAAGTGTTCATACTGACAACTCACCAAACATTAGTTCAAAAATTGTTCCAAATTATTTGCCTATGTACAACATTTGGTAGGGTCATGTAGAGAAGCAATACTTTGTAAAACATGTCATGGAAATAACTACTTGGATTATTGCATATGATCCGGACTATACGCCTCTAGATCCCGCTTTGCCTCTTTCTTGATGAGTACTTTACTATGCACAAGTTTTTATCCATGTAATGGATTGTGGTAGTGAATGAAAAGCAACAAATCTCACTAGTGCTGAAGGCTAGGGATAGTGGAAAATCATTTGGCATAGAGAAACTGGTTTCCCCACATGGGAAAAGCTACACACAAATTTCACTTTAGTGTGTTACAATGGAACCAGCTAAAAGCCCCATAAGTCTAGAAGGAATGACTCTAAAAGTGAGCATTAAGCAAACACACATTGAGTGCTCATTAAAAATAAATTAGTTAACTTGTTAGTGTGATTTCAAAGACATGTGCTCGAACAATATCCTTTGATTTTTAATGATTTCTCGAATTCTCCTATTGTCATGAGAAAGTAGGTCTCTTACAACCCATGCAGCTGATGTCATGATATAGAGCTATTGTAGCAGTTATGAACTCCACCCCAACAAAACAAAAACGATGTCATTCTAATCATAGGGAAAATGCATATGAGGCGAAGCAATGGCTGAGGAGCACGATAAAGATTGACATGACTACGATAAGTTGCACATGAGAGAATTTACATTTGAAGTTTGAGGAGGATCAATTTTTCTAGATAAGGAGCCTACGGGCCACACATGCAGTCATGGTTTGGTCTATAGATATACTGAAAACATTGTAAGACCATACATTGTTGCCAACAATCAACTTGAACTAAGCATTGGCATTTTTTGGCTTTGTCATTTTTTCTCCACCGACCAAAATAGGTTGATCCCATGCATGGTTGCTACAGAAACAACATCTTTAAGGTAAAGCAAAAAAAACAAAAAATTGGTGGGGAGTCAGGAAGGGCATGCACTTACCACCAAATGGTTGACCATGAAGCTCTCCTAGCCTCACACCCACGCCTAATTAACATCCCCTCCATTGTATATAAAGGACGACAAGGTAGCTCCACCAATAGACCCATCACCATCCAGTACGATTAAGATCGATAGGGACAACAATAATGGCTGAGAGAAGGAACTTGATAGGAGTTGTATACATAGTGACCCTCATCCTAGGGGCTGCATCAGTGCAAGCAGGAGAATTTGCTGACAAGACCAGCACGATCGTTGCCAAGACAAAGGATTGTAACAAGCAATGCGAGGAACAAGGGACGCCTACCGACATCAACAGCTGCAAGGAGAAGTGTATCCTCACCGAGCACTCTTCTTATGCGGTCCTCGGGGCGGATGCCTGCCGTAAGGATTGTGATAAGGTGAAGAATGACCCGTCCGCCTTCAAATTGTGCGATGAGGAATGCCGTAAGAAGTATGAGGCTAGGGTGTTACAGATCATGAAAGGTGAAAATCTGTAGGGAGGCATGTCCTAGGAATTCTCCATCCACATCCACTTGACCTCCTGCACACAGTTGATGTTTCAACCATCAGTCAGTACATCTAAGGCTAGCTTTTCACGCAAGATGAACTGCTTGATAGCCAAGCGTGGCACGATCCCATGAATGTCCTATATTTCACAAATCATTCTCGATGGACTATCAAGTTGGTTGATAACAATTGGTAGTCCTTTTCAATATAATCTAAATTATTGTTGTAATAAATTTTTCAAATAAAAGGTGTGCTAGCTTAACTATAGTTTTATTATATTTGCACTTTTATTGTAACACTTTGAGTGCAATATAGTTTTTCTTTATGGGATTGTCTATGTTCCTTCTTGGTATATATATAATTGGTGAAATGATCAATGCACCTTAGCATTAAAACAACCAAGATTTGATGCATTAGCGATTAGTATTTTGCCTGGCTTCTAGATTGGTGGTTCGCATGCAAAGAATGATTGCAGTCAACATTCCATATAGTACAATCACTAAACCACCTGTATAAAAGAAATTTCTCTTGTGTCCACCATTTCCATATTTTGAAGGATATACCCATGTCACTAATTGAAGACATGGTTGCTCGATTTTGTTTATTGGGCTAGTACTACTAGTTAAATACCGCCGATAGAGTGTCCAGTAGTGTTGTAGCCTACATTATTGAGAAAATACATGGATGTTTCTCTACCGTGGAAAGTGTTCATACTGACAACTCACCAAACATTAGTTCAAAAATTGTTCCAAATTATTTGCCTATGTACAACATTTGGTAGGGTCATGTAGAGAAGCAATACTTTGTAAAACATGTCATGGAAATAACTACTTGGATTTTTGCATATGATCCAGACTATACGCCTCTCAGATCCGCGCTGCCTCTTTCTTGATGAGTACTTTACTATGCACAAGTTTTTACCCTTGTAATGGATTGTGGTAGTGAATGAAAAGCAACAAATCTCACTAGTGTTGAAGGCAAGGGATAGTGGAAAATCATTTGGCATAGAGAAACTGGTTTCCCCACATGGGAAAAGCTACACACAAATTTCACTTTAGTGTGTTACAATGGAACTAGCTAAAAGCCCCATAAGTCTAGAAGGAATGACTCTAAATGTGTGCATTAAGCAAACACACATTGAGTGCTCATTAAAAATAAATTAGTTAACTTGTTAGTGTGATTTCAAAGACATGTGCTCGAACAATATCCTTTGATTTTTAATGATTTCTCAAATTCTCCTATTGTCATGAGAAAGTAGGTCTCTTACAACCCATGCAAATGATGTCTTGATATAGAGCTATTGTAGCAGTTATGAACTCCACCCCAACAAAACAAAAAAGATGTCATTCTAATCATAGGGAAAATGCATATGAGGTGAAGCAATGGCTGAGGAGCACGATAAAGATTGATATGACTACGATAAGTTGCACATGATGGAATTTACGTTGGAACTTTAAGGAGGATCAATTTTTCTAGATAAGGAGCCTACTGGCCATACGTGCAGTCATGGTTTGGTCTACAGATATACCGAAAACATTGTAAAACCATCAACTTCAACTAAGCATTGGCATTTTTTGGCTTTGTCATTTTTCTCCACCAACAAAATAGGTTGAACCGATGCATGGTTGCTACGGAAACAACATCTTAAGGTAAAGCAAAAAAAAACAAAAAATTGGTGGGGAGTCAGGAAGGGCATGCACTTACCACCAAATGGTTGACCATGAAGCTCTCCTAGCCTCGCACCCACGCCTAATTAACATCCCCTCCATTGTATATAAAGGACAACAAGGTAGCTCCACCAATAGACCCATCACCATCCAGTACGATTAAGATCGATAGGGACAACAATAATGGCTGAGAGAAGGAACTTGATAGGAGTTGTATACATAGTGACCCTCATCCTAGGGGCTGCATCAGTGCAAGCAGGAGAATTTGCTGACAAGACCAGCGCGATCGTTGCCAAGACAAAGGATTGTAACAAGCAATGCGAGGAACAAGGGACGCCTACCGACATCAACAGCTGCAAGGAGAAGTGTATCCTCACCGAGCACTCTTCTTATGCGGTCCTCGGGGCGGATGCTTGCCGTGAGGATTGTGATAAGGTGAAGAATGACCCGTCCGCCTTCAAATTGTGCGACGAGGAATGCCGTAAGAAGTATGAGGCTAGGGTGTTACAGATCATGAAAGGTGAAAATCTGTAGGGAGGCATGTCCTAGGAATTCTCCATCCACATCCACATGACCTCCTGCACACAGTTGATGTTTCAACCATCAATCAGTAATCTAAGGCTAGCTTTTCACGCAAGATGAACTACTTGATAGCCAAGCGTGGCACGATCCCATGAATGTCCTATATTTCACAAATCATTCTCGATGGACTATCAAGTTGGTTGATAACAATTGGTAGTCCTTTTCAATATAATCAAAATTATTGTTGTAATAAAATTTTCAAATAAAAGGTGTGCTGGCTTAACTATAGTTTTATTATATTTGCGCTTTTTATTGTAACACTTTGAGTGCAATATAGTTTTTCTTTATGGGATTGTCTATGTTCCTTCTTGGTATATATATTATTGGTGAAATGATCAATTCACCTTAGCATTAAAACAACCAAGATTTGGTTCATTAGCGATTAGTATCTTGCTCGGCTACTAGATTGGTGGTTCGCATGCAAAGAATGATTGCAATCAACATTCCATATAGTACAATCACTAAACCACCTGTACAAAAGAAATTTCTCTTGTGTCCACCATTTCCATATTTCGAAGGATATACCCATGTCACTAATTGAAGACATGGTTGCCCGATTTTGTTTATTGGGCTAGTACTACTAGTTAAATACCGCCGATAGAGTGGCCATAAGAAAATTGTAGTGTTACAGCCTACATTGTTGAGAAAATACATGGATGTTTCTCTACCGTGGAAAGTGTTCATACTGACAACTCACCAAACATTAGTTCAAAAATTGTTCCAAATTATTTGCCTATGTACAACATTTGGTAGGGTCATGTAGAGAAGCAATACTTTGTAAAACATGTCATGGAAATAACTACTTGGATTATTGCATATGATCCAGACTATACGCCTCTTAGATCCGCGCTGCCTCTTTCTTGATGAGTACTTTACTATGCACAAGTTTTTACCCATGTAATGGATTGTGGCAGTGAACGAAAAGCCACAAATCTCACTAGTGCTGAAGGCTAGGGATAGTGGAAAATCATTTGGCATAGAGAAACTGGTTTCCCCACATGGGAAAAGCTACACACAAATTTCACTTTAGTGTGTTACAATGGAACCAGCTAAAAGCCCCATAAGTCTAGAAGGAATGACTCTAAAAGTGAGCATTAAGCAAACACACATTGAGTGCTCATTAAAAATAAATTAGTTAACTTGTTAGTGTGATTTCAAAGACATGTGCTCGAACAATATCCTTTGATTTTTAATGATTTCTCAAATTCTCCTATTGTCATGAGAAAGTAGGTCTCTTACAACCCATGCAAATGATGTCATGATATAGAGCTATTGTAGCAGTTATGAACTCCACCCCAACAAAACAAAAAAGATGTCATTCTAATCATAGGGAAAATGCATATGAGGTGAAGCAATGGCTGAGGAGCACGATAAAGATTGATATGACTACGATAAGTTGCACATGATGGAATTTACGTTGGAAGTTTAAGGAGGATCAATTTTTCTAGATAAGGAGCCTACTGGCCACACGTGCAGTCATGGTTTGGTCTACAGATATACCGAAAACATTGTAAAACCATACATTGTTGCCAACAATCAACTTCAACTAAGCATTGGCATTTTTTGGCTTTGTCATTTTTTCTCCACCAACAAAATAGGTTGAACCCATGCATGGTTGCTACGGAAACAACATCTTTAAGGCAAAGCGAAAGAAACGAAAAATTGGTGGGGAGTTAGGAAGGGCATGCACTTACCACCAAATGGTTGACCATGAAGCTCTCCTAGCCTCACACCCACGCCTAATTAACATCCTCTCCATTGTATATAAAGGACGACAAGGTAGCTCCACCAATAGACCCATCAGCATCCAGTACGATTAAGATCGATAGGGACAACAATAATGGGGCTGAGAGAAGGAACTTGATAGGAGTTGTATACATAGTGACCCTCATCCTTGCATTCTTGCATCAGTGCAAGCAGGAGAATTTGCTAACAAGACCAGCGCGATCGTTGCCAAGACAATGGATTGTAACAAGCAATGCGAGGAACGAGGGACACCTACCGACATCAACAGCTGCAAGGAGAAGTGTATCCTCACCGAGCACTCTTCTTATGCGGTCCTCAGGGCGGATGCCTACCGTAAGGATTGTGATAAGGTGAAGAATGACCCGTCCGCCTTCAAATTGTGCGACGAGGAATGCTGTAAGAAGTATGAGGCTAGGGTGTTACAGATCATGAAAGGTGAAAATCTGTAGGGAGGCATGTCCCAGGAATTCTCCATCCACATCCACTTGACCTCCTGCACACAGTTGATGTTTCAACCATCAGTCAGTGCATCTAAGGCTAGCTTTTCACGCAAGATGAACTACTTGATAGCCAAGCGTGGCACGATCCCATTAATGTCCTATATTTCACAAATCATTCTCGATGGACTATCAAGTTGGTTGATAACAATTGGTAGTCCTTTTCAATATAATCAAAATTATTGTTGTAATAAATTTTTCAAATAAAAGGTGTGCTGGCTTAACTATAGTTTTATTAAATTTGCGCTTTTTATTGTAACACTTTGAGTGCAATATAGTTTTTCTTTACGGGATTGTCTATGTACCTTCTTGGTATATATATAATTGGTGAAACGATCAATGCTCCTTAGCATTAAAACAACCAAGATTTCGTGCATTAGCGATTAGTATCTTGCATGGCTACAAGATTGGTGGTTCGCATGCAAAGAATGATTTCAGTCAACATTCCATATAGTACAATCACTAAACCACCTGTACAAAAGAAATTTCTCTTGTGTCCACAATTTCCATATTTTGAAGGATATACCCATGTCACTGATTGAAGACATGGTTGCCTGATTTTGTTTATTGGGCTAGTACTACTAGTTAAATAGCGCCGATAGAGTGGCCATAAGAAAATTGTAGTGTTACAGCCAACATTGTTGAGAAAATACATAGATGTTTCCGTACCGTGGAAAGTGTTCATGCTTTCAACTCACCAAACATTAGTTCAAAAATTGTTCCAAATTATTTGCCTATGTACACGTGTTGAGAAGCAATACTTTGTAAAACATGTCATGGAAATAACTACTTGGATTATTGCATATGATCCAGACTATACGCCTCTCAGATCCGCGCTGCCTCTTTCTTGATGAGCAGTTTACTATGCATAAGTTTTTATCCATGTAATGGATTGTGGCAGTGAACGAAAAGCAACAAATCTCACTAGTGCTGAAGGCTAGGGATAGTGGAAAATCATTTGGCATAGAGAAACTGGTTTCCCCACATGGGAAAAGCTACACACAAATTTCACTTTAGTGTGTTACAATGGAACCAGCTAAAAGCCCCATAAGTCTAGAAGGAATGACTCCAAAAGTGAGCATTAAGCAAACACACATTGAGTGCTCATTAAAAATAAATTAGTTACCTTGTTAGTGTGATTTCAAAGACATGTTCTCGAACAATATCCTTCGATTTTTAATGATTTCTTGAATTCTCCTATTGTCATGAGAAAGTAGGTCTCTTACAACCCATGCAACTGATGTCATGATATAGAGCTATTGTAGCAGTTATGAACTCCACCCCAACAAAACAAAAAAGATGTCATTCTAATCATAGGGAAAATGCATATGAGGTGAAGCAATGGCTGAGGAGCACGATAAAGATTGATATGACTACGTGTAACACCCGAAAAATTGCATTATTTTGAAATAGCTTAAATTGATTTATATGTGTTGTTATGTGTGCATTGAACATAGGGAATAATAACTTTTGTCAAATAAAATCTGTCATAAGATTAGGAACCTGCTGTGCATTCATGCTGGTGCAATGGTGTTTATGTATTGTCTGCATTTTCCTTAAAGTCAGATCTGAATTTAATTGCTTTTAAAGTTCAGTTCAGAAAATTCAGAAAAGCACAATTCCTTTTCTTTCCTAATGCCAGGCTTCCAGCCTGATGGCCTGTTGATGGGCAGGCACAGACCAGCGTTTTTTTTTGTGTGAATTGGCACAGCCCAGCGCTGTGCGCTCCTCATCTCTGTGTTTTCCTTTCTGATTGGATGACAGCTGGACCCCACCCTTCCTTTCACTGATATCGTGGTCCCGTGTGTCAGCGTTTCTCCTTCCTTTACTGTGCTCGAACTGGACTCGGCCGGCTGGGAAGCCCATCGCGAGAGTGCCCGGTTTTGCGGGATTTGGCATGTGCACGACCCCTGCAGCCTATAAAGCAGAAGCACCGCGTGTGCCGCCCTCTTTTTCCCATCTAATCGCGAGCAGCCGCCTCGTGCCTTGCTTGCAGCAGCATCGCGAAGCCCCAGCAGCGCCGCCGCTGTTTGGTTCGTCCTTCGGTGTTGCTTTCCCTTCATCTACGGCCTGCTGTCGAGGTTCGCGCTGAGTCGGAGAGTCTCCCCGCTTTGTTTCAATCCTTTACTCGCCTTCATCTACTCACAGTTCGTGACCGAACGTGTGCAGGCAGACGTCGTTCGTCTCCGAGTTGCACGTCGCCTTCGCTTCATCTCCAGCCACGAGTCGTACCTTGGTGAGCTCGCGACCACCTGTTCTTTCTTCTGGTACCCTTGTCTTGTTCTTCTGTGGCCCGTTGGCCGAGCTCCACGAACGCCGCGAGCTTCACGGCCGGCAACCATGGAATCCGCCGTGCCGAGCTTTCTGTACAGGACGGCCGTCTCTTTCTCCCTTCCTTTTTCTTTTAATTTGCACCGTCCATCACATGATCAATGTCTGAGATTGCACCATACCCCTTCGTGTCAAATTTTCTAAGTATCAGACCCGCAGTCCCTCTCCGATCTCAATTTCTGATTTTTATTTGTTTAATTTCGAAATTTAGTTCGCAATAATTACAGTTTTGCCACTGTGTTCAAATGCTCATAAAATGCTCGTTTTAACTCCAAATTGATCCATTCAAATTGCGTTAGTTTCGTTAGTGCAAGCTCTATGCAGTGATACTATTTTCCAATAGGTTGGAGAATATTTATTTTCTGGTCTTAGTTATTAATTATTTATTCAATAGGAAATCCTCGGTAAATCATATCTTATTCATTTAAATCCGATTTTCGTGCAATTTACGTTTTTGTGATTGTAGTGACGTGTAGGTTAATTTTATAGGTTTTTAAACTTGTTTTTATACTGTTTGGTGTACTGTTCTAATAATAGCTTGTTTGCTTCGTGTATGTTTGCCTATGGATGTTTGATTTCTACTGTTGATCGAGTATAGACGGTGAGCACTTCGTGAACGACCAGGGGCTATTCTTTGAACAAGACCAACAGTACCAGCAGGACACTTTTGATCAAGGCAAGTATAGCTTGGGACCTCCTTGATTACTTATTCACAATATCCACTATATATCATATGCATGTGTCATTGATTGCCTATTAAGGATGACATAGAATTGACTATCTTCCACCTTGATAACTTTGGGATTTATGCATATGATAGTACTTGCTAGTGCTGGATATATATAACCATGATCTTATAACTTGAATAATAGAATATGCAACAACATTAAAATATGATTTTATTACTGTTTACAGAGATCTAGAGCACGGGGTATTTTGTTGCTCTAGTTTTCTCTCTGTAAGGACTTATCTGTAAGTGGTCACCGGGATTTACAGTACAACTATGAGGGCTACATGGCCCTGCCTCTAGTTGCTTAATGGACCTTTTCTAGCTTGTTAGCGGTTACCTTAAGTGGCATAAGAATGGCTTGCCGATACGGGTATAGGATGGCTTCTAGTCTCATGTTGAGCAGCCGGGAAGGTTTTGCACCATTTGAAAAGGAGAGTTCCTATATCTACTTGCCGAGTGAATCTAATGGCCCTAACTTGTTAGACGAACCATTGAATGGCTTTATATGGTTTTTGGTGTCTTGAGAGTAATTAACTGTTGGTATAAATTAACTGCACCCTAAATAATGATTATAATCAGATTATCCGCAAGCGCACAGATATATACTGATCAGCACTTCACCAAGATCAACCCGGTTTTAATATCGAACCCAAAGGAACAGTAGGTGAATTATGACCTAGCCTAATACTCTTAATCTAAGGGGGTACAAACAATCTAGAAAACTATTGAGAATGAGGAGATAGCTAATGTACTCTAGTTCTAACTACCGGTAAACTTTGTATAATATCGTCTTATCGGACAAGTGACCTGAATAGGAGAAGAAATAGAGTAATCTACCTACCAGACACCTACAAGCCTATCAGTCCTATCAACGGGAAGTGGACTACAGAGGATTCAATGTAGCTATAAAGTCACCTAAGCGAGCTACCACTATCCGGCTGATCAGGGGACATTCACAAGCAATCATAACCCAGACACCACGTCTACGCTACGAAAACTACTCTGACCTAGGAGCTACCCAAATCAAAGTACTCAATATGAGTTGCAAACCAAAGAGCAAATATAAACAAATGCTTACTTGAATCAAAATGGTAAATACAAAAGTACCTCAGAACGCAGCTCCGGGCAAGGGAGCCGAATCCAGACGAATACAGCTCCTGAGGATGCTCCGACAAGGCCGGGGCTCCTCCGAATCTCTACTCTTCTACTCTATCTCTCTAATCTCTATCTTGATTGCTAGCCTAGATCTAGTGGATCTCTATCTAAAGCTCTGACTCTTCATCTCTTGATCTGGCCTCCTCCAGGGGGGTATGGCCCTCCTTTTATAGCCCGGTGGGATCGTCTGGCGCCGTTGGATCAAACTGACATAGCAAGCGGCCAGGATGAAAACCCTAGACGGCAGGAGGAAGGTTCTGGAAGGGGGCGCCACCAGCAACCCTAGGGCACCGACTGGCCCCATGGTGGGGCCGGCCGGCTCCACCTGGTGGCGGCTGCGGGCCCCACTGCTTCGGGCGTCTTCTAGAGTATTCCTGAACCCTCTGGTGATGCGCTTGCGTCGCGATCAAGTTTCGTGGTAAATTAGCACATAAATCCCTCTTTTAGGCTTTTCTGGAAAATTCCCTGAAAAATGCACAAATCACCAAAACTCGTGGAAATTATCAGTGGTAACCCTATTCTTATTATATATTCATGTCTCGGAAAGTGGTAATTGCTAATAAATTTTGGGCGATAACAGGTGTCAACAATTACCTCCACACTTAGGCTGTTGCTCGTCCCGAGAAAAAGGTTGGTTTTACTAAAATGGGTACTCATTCAATGCATAACTTGGAACTTGAATTGTATAGCACTAGTCTAGTAATCATGTACTATGAAATTTTAAAGTGTCTATCATGAGTCCTCAAGTGATTGCGGAGTAAGAGAGCTGAAGACTGATTATTCTTTCTTTAGTTATGTCTTTTGGAGTGGAGGTGTATTTTGCAAAAACATAGCTTCAACCCTCTCAATTGTAGTGGCACCAATGGTAGTGACATAAATTGGATATTTTTATAGCGAGGGAGAGAGATGTCATATTCCTAGATCAGGAAAAATTCTTACTTCTTGGCATATTATGTTGGAGGAACCATGAGCTTTTCTTTTCGCTGGGCACATGCTCACATTTCTTTCTTTCTTAAATCGAGGTTCCGGACACTTGTCCCTTTTTATTTCCTCGTGATCTATCTTTTTGAGGTTTCGGACACTTGTCCCTTTTTATTTCCTCGGAATCTTTCTGTATAGCTCATGCCTCCTTCATAATATTGCTCAAGACAGTGCAATTTTTATTTTTACTTAATTTTTATGTTATGATACTGGGAATATCAACCTTTCAACCAAAGCTATTAAGGTAGATTGATGTAATTATTATTAGGTTCCACTACAAAGAGGAGTGGAGCTAAGTGTTTTTAAATTTTTGAAAGAAAATCTCCAAAGACAAATTATTAGAAATTGAATAATCATTATCTTTGCTATCTTACTTCCTACAATAACTTAGACAATCATGAGGCACTATAGATTTCATAATAATCATAACTCTAGAATGGTGCCATATAATTTATTTTTCCCAAGTCATGGATTGAATGGGTTTATTATTTCTTAAGCATTTAATATGAAGAATTATATTTCGCATCGAAATTCAGAGTGTAATATACGTAGTTGAATTGTAATTGACTCGAACTAACCGTGACCGAAACGAAGAGGCGAGAGGAGGCAGGGGGGCGCCGCCCGGCCCCACCAGGGCGCCGGTCGGCCCCACTTCCGTGGTCCTGTGGGTCCCGCTTCGCGTGTGCGGTATTGGTTCGATGTCGTTCTGAATTACGTTGTTTCTCCAATCGTATTTTTGCTTCGTGATTGATTGTGCTTCCCCCACACTTGTTTTTCTGCATACTTTCTATGCAATATGTGGATACAAAATATTCCAAAAAATAGAGAGTAGAGTAGATAACAAATATAAAATAAGGCACTTTATTCATTTATGGTGGTGGTATAAAATAATTCAACAGACGCTTTAATGACTGAGCTAACGACTGTCCTAGCTCATTAGGCTTTGTCCTAAGAAAATGACTCGACTCAACTGACTTCATTAACTAATCGAACTAGCGGAAGTGTGCCTTATTGGATAACTAGGCAGTTAATGCTACCCTTCATTATTGAGGCCTTGAATTATTTCCTTGAGGGCCGCAACCTCTTCTTCAAGCTTATCTTTATCGCGCTTGAGGCTGCGGATTAACTTAAGATTAACCCCAACCTTCTCTTCTATGTGTTCTATGAGCTTGTCCCTCAGCTTGTTAGATGTTTCCATCTCCTTGACAAGACTGGAGAGGCCTTCAAGCTTCTCGTTGAGAGTGCGTAGGGTTGGTGCTGGCTGCTTGGGAACTTTCTCCAGTGCTAATGCTGATGCTTCTCTCTTCCTCTTAGGCTTCAGTTTAGGTGCGATGGGCTCGGTATAGTATACTTCATCAGGGTTTGCACGAATTCCTTGAACAGAAGGATGAGTAGCGTTGGTGTACTTAGCGCATAGCAGCTTGCCCTTCTTGTCGGTCTCGACTGCCACAAGTCGCTCATTAGCTCTAGGTGCAAGGAGCTGGGTACCCTTGGGGATAGCAATCTGCTTTCCTTTAGCACCTCCTTCAAGCAGCAGTCTTGCAGGTGGTGGATGAAGAGCAGATGGATCTTGCACGTAATAAACTTGCTCATGACAGCTGGGGGATCGTTGCAACTTGCTTTGGCGGCACGACGGCAAGAGGCTTCGACTGCGCGAGGATGAGGGCCTTCGAATCATCGCTGGGGATGTTGTCGAAGTCCGCGCCGTAGGAGACGATCACCTTGTTCGCCATTGCTAATAGATCTAGATTGGAGAGCTCCTTTTAAAAGGGAGAGGTGGCTGGTTATGGAATACAATTGGGGAGGTCTAGGTACGTATTTATGTGGGTTTTCAGGAGACAGGATGAGGGCAATTCCTAGGTTCTACGGGATCCGTACAAAAGAATATCCGATCGCGCGTGGATAATACGCGAATATACGTAGGAAGGGTGTAGAAGGACAGGGGACGAGAGTCGGGACGAGGGGCGCCAGGGGGGCGCCGACCGGCCCCACCTAGGGCCCACTTCAGGTGCCCTTCCGCGGGGTGCTTCAGACTCCTCCTATTTTTCTGTTAGACGTGTTTTCGGATAAAAATTTGTACCAGGGATAAAATAGGACTTAATAAGTTGGTAATTGGATGAATTCAATTTCATCCACTACTCCTAAATTAAATGGCTCTAAATAGAGTTTAAGTCGGTGTCCATTTACCTTAAATAACGTACCTTCGTTTGATTGTAGAGTTATTGCTCCATGTGGTGATGAATTCACAACGGTGAAAGGTCCTTCCCATTTGCTCCTTAATTTTCCAAGCCTGAATAATTTGAACCTGGAATTAAAGATTAATACCTTATCCCCTGGTGCAAATTCCTTCTTCTTGATCCTCTTATCATGCCATCTCTTCGTTCGTTCTTTGTAGATCTTCGAATTGTGATAGGCCTTCTCTCTCCATTCTTCCAATTCTGATAATTGCATCCTTCTTTTCTCTCCGGTAGCTTCTAGATCCATGTTCCATCTTTTGATAGCCCAGTGAGCTTTATGTTCTAATTCAACTGGTAAGTGGCAGGTTTTACCATATACCAATTGATATGGTGACATACCCAAAGATGTTTTATAAGCTGTCCGATATGCCCATAGTGCATCAGGTAACCGATCCTTCCATAAAGTTCTCATTTCATTTACTGTTTTCTAGAGAATATTCTTGATTTGTTTATTGGATGTTTCTGCCTGGCCACTTGTCTGAGGATGATATGGAGTAGCAACAGTATGTCGTATTCTATGAGCTTGCAGGTATAAGTGGAACTTCTTATGAGTGAAATGTGTTCCTCCATCACTTATAACCATCCTAGGTGTTCCAAACTTTAGAAATATAACCTCTTTGAACATCTTCTTTGAGTGTTTTGAGTCAGCATTCTTGCATGGCATAGCTTCTACCCACTTGGATACATAGTCAACTGCCACCAAAATGTACTCATAATTCTTTGACTTCATAAAAGGTCCCATGTAATCAATTCCCCAGACATCAAAGAGCTCTATCTGAAGGTTGTTGGTGAGTGGCATAGTATCTCTTGCATTGATATTTCTGTGCCTCTAACACGCTCCACATCTTCGGATGAAATCTTTGGTGTCTTCATACATGGTTAGCCAAAAGAAACCACTCTGCCAGATTTTTGCATGAGTGCGGAATGCCCCATAATGACCTCCATATGGTGATGAGTGACATTTCTGAATGATCTGCATGCCTTCCTCCACTAGTACACATCTTCTGAGTAATCCATCAGCGCATACCCGAAAGAGGTATGGTGGATCCCACATGTGGAGACGACTTTCATAAATGAGTCTTTTCTTATTTTCTCCTAGCGGTACGTAACCTGCAACCATAAAGTTGACAATATTCGTGTACCAAGGATCTGTCTTGGTCACTTTAAACAGCATGTCATCTCTCAATGAGTCATCAATAGGCAGTTCTTGGGGTTCTTTAAAATACATCCTAGACAAATGATCAGCAATAGGGTTTTCTATTCCTTTTCTATCTTTTATTTCTAAATCAAATTCTTGCAGCAATAGGATCCATCTTATTAAACGTGGCTTAGCATCTTTCTTAGTGAGCAAATATTTAAGAGTAGCATGATCAGAATAAACAATTATTTTAGCTCCAACTAAGTAAGACCTAAATTTATCAATAGCAAAGACAACAGCCAAAAGCTCTTTTTCAGTGGTTGCATAATTTAATTGTGCTTCTGTCATTGTCTTGCTAGCATAAGCAATTGCATGATGCGTTTTATCTTTTGTTTGTCCTAAGACTACTCCTACAGCATAATCACTAGCATCACACATAATCTCAAAAGGTAAAGACCAATCAGGGGGTTGAATGATTGGTGCCGATGTAAGTGCTTTCTTAACGATATTAAATGATTCTAAGAATTCGTCATCAAACTTAAAAGGTACATCCTTGGCCAACAATCTGGTCATTGGTCTAGCAATTTGTGAAAAGTTTCTTATAAATCTACGATAAAAACCACAATGACCAAGAAAACTTCGGACTCCTTTCACATTAACAGGGGGAGGTAGTTGTTCAATTACTTCAATTTTAGCTTTATCTTCCTCTATACCTCTTTCTGACACTAAGTGTCCTAACACTATTCCTTCTCTAACCATAAAATGATATTTTTCCCAATTGAGGACTAAGTGTTTTTTCTTCACATCTTTGCAAAACCTTATCTAAATTTTCTAGGCAATCATCAAAAATTTTTCCATAAACTGAAAAATCATCCATAAAAACTTCCATGATTTCTTCTATCGTATCAGAAAATATAGACATCATGCATCTTTGAAAAGAAGCGGGTGCATTACATAATCCAAAAGACATTCTTCTATAAGCATAAGTTCCATAAGGACATGTAAAAGTGGTTTTACTTTGATCATCAGGGTGGATAGGGATTTGGTGATATCCTGAATAACCATCAAGGAAACAAAAGAAAGAATGATTTGCTAAACGCTCTAACATTTCATCAATGAAAGGTAGAGGAAAATGGTCTTTCTTTGTTGCTTTGTTGAGTTTTTGATAATCTATACACATTTGCCATCCAGTGACAGTTCTTTTGGGTATTAATTCGTTTTTATCATTTTGAACAATTGTCATTCCTCCCTTTTTAGGTACAACTTGCACAGGACTTACCCACTCGCTATGCGGCACAGGGTATATGATCCCTGCATATAAAAGTTTTAGAACTTCTTTCTTTACTACATCTCGCATCGCATTTTGGAGTCTACGCTAAGGCTCTCTTGAAGGTGTAATTTCCGGATTGGTAGGTATGCGATGGGTGCAAAGAATAGGGCTAATCCCTTTCAGGTCTTGGAGTGAATATCCAAAAGTGGCTCTATGTTTTTCTAAAATAGTTATTAATTTATAAGTCTCTTCATCAGAAAGTTTATCGCTTATAATTACAGGATATTCTTGATCATTATTTAGAAAGACATATTTAAGACCGGATGGTAATGGTTTAAGCTCAATAGGAGGTTTAGGTGGCTCTAGTAATTCATCAAGAGGTTCAGGATCAACAAGGTCCTCCTCCTCTTCTTCGATGAAGAACTGGGTATCATCTTCTAAATTGGGTTGAATAAAATTATTGAATTCAATCGCCTTAACCTCTTCTATTGGATCTAATTCGGGAAGGGGCTCTACTTTAAACTTCACTGCATGAGTTATAGGTATCGAAAAATTAAATCCTTTCCTAAATTTGACATTTAATTTACCATCACGACCTTCTTGCAGAAGTTTTATTATAGGTACTCCAATCATTACATCAAAATCCCACACATCAAAGATATAGAAATTTAGCAAAATACGGAAATCATTAATAACAATAGGAAGTGCACTCAAAACTCCTAAACTAGGAATAATATGTCCTAAACAATTTTTAAATAATTTATTTGGAGGAATTAATGGTATGTCTTTCAAAAATTTTCTAGCAAAGGTATATGACATAATGTTGACTCCTACAGCTGGGTTATATAAAGCTTCAAAAGGATATGAATCTACTTGCAACTTTATACTAACAGAGGGTGAATTAAGACGAATTACTTCAGGGGATTGCTCAAATTCTATCAACCAATCATCACCCAAAATAAAAATCAATTCTCTTGTTATTTCTCTAACAAATTTTAAATCATCAGGATGTGAAAGATTAGAATTGAAATCTCCAGATTACTGGGGTTGAATAATTTTACGATAAAGTGTAGTATTTCCAAAAATCATTAAAGAAATTTGGAATTATCTCATTAGCTAATTCAGGTTTTAATTCAACTACAGACTGAGATGAATCAGGTAAAAATTCATTTTCAGCTAACTGAGAATTTTCTTGTAGCAACTTTTTTTTTTCTTCGGGGAGATCATTTAAAATATTAGTAAGAATAGTTTTAGCATGTTCAATAGTAATATGCATAAATGCTCCACCCGAGGCCAAATTAAGATATTCTTTATTTCTATCATCAAAGCCTAAAAAGAAATGTTGTAAAAGCATGGGTTCTGGTAAAGCAAGATTAGGTCCGAATTTACAAAACCATCAAAAACGATCCCAAGCCTTGCCTAGCGATTCATTGTCTAATTGTTTGAATCCTATGATTTCAAACCGAAGTTTAGCGACCTTTTCTACTAGGAAAAATTTAAGGCAAAAGTATTTTTGTAATATTTCCCAATCTCCTTGACTACTCCCAACATGACGATTATACCATTTTTTAGCTCTACCCGTTAATGAAAATGGAAAGAGTTTCCATCTTAAAGTTTCATCACCCATACCTTTAATGCTCAGACATGAACATGTCTACTCGAAATCAGTTAAATGGGAATAGGGGTTTTCACTAGTATTACCAAAAAAGATATGTTCCTGAACTAATTTAATTAATCCCGGGCGTAGCTCATAGCCACATGATGTGATAGGTTTAGAAGATTCTATTGGCTGGAGGTACGATCCCGATGGTGCTCCATATTGATATAAAAGTTGAGATTCGTTTTTCATAATATATTTTTATTTTTAATATAAAAGGATAACTATAGACTAAATAGGCTAAATCAAAATCAGCAAACCATTCCCCAAAGCGGCGCCTTTAAATGCTTGTTGGTATAAATTAATCGCACCCTAAATAATGATTATAATCAGATTATCCGCAAGTTTACGATATATATACTGATCAGCACTTTACCAAGATCAACCCGGTTTTAATATCGAACCCAAAGGAACAGTAGGTGAATTATGACCTAGCCTAATACTCTTAATCTAAGGGGGTACAAACAATCTAGAAAACTATTGAGAATGAGGAGATAGCTAATGTACTCTAGTTCTAACTATCGGTAAACTTTGTATAATATCGTCTTATCGGACAAGTGACCTGAATAGGAGAAGAAATAGAGTAATCTACCTACCAGACACCTACAAGCCTATCAGTCCTATTAATGGGAAGTGGACTACAGAGGATTCAACATAGCTACAAAGTCACCTACGCGAGCTACCACTATCCGGCTAATCAGGGGACATTCACAAGCAATCATAACCCAGACACCACGTCTACGCTACGAAAACTACTCTAACCTAGGAGCTACCCAAATCAAAGTATTCAATATGAGTTGCAAACCAAAGAGCGAATATAAACAAATGCTTACTTGAATCAGAATGCTAAATACAAAAGTACCTCAGAACGCAGCTCCGGGCGAGGGAGCCAAATCCAGACGAATACAGCTCCTGAGGATGCTCCGACAAGCCGGGGCTCCTCCGAATCTCTACTCTTCTACTCTATCTCTCTAATCTCTATCTTGATTGCTAGCCTAGATCTAGTGGATCTCTATCTAAAGCTCTGACTCTTCATCTCTTGATCTGGCCTCCTCCAGGGGGGTATGGCCCTCCTTTTATAGCCCGGTAGGATCGATACGCGCCGTTGGATCAAACCGACGTAGCAAGCGGCCAGGATAAAAACCCTAGACAGCAGGAGGAAGGTTCTGGAAGGGGGCGCTGCCAGCAACCCTAGGGCGCCGATCGGGCCCATGGTGGGGCCGGCCGGCCCCACCATGGGGCGGCCGGCCCCACCTGGTGGTGGCTGTGGGCCCCGCTGCTTCGGGCGTCTTCTGGAGTATTCCTGAACCCTCTGGTGATGTGCTTGCGTCGCGATCAAGTGTCGTGGTAAATTAGCACTTAAATCCCTCTTTTAGGCTTTTTTCGGAAAATTCCTCGAAAAATGCACAAATCACCAAAACTCGTGGAAATTGTCAGTGGTAACCCTATTCTTATTATATATTCATGTCTCGGGAAGTGGTAATTGCTAATAAATTTTGGGCAATAACAGGTGTCAACATTAACCCAATGCATTAAAAGTCTTGACTCATAGTGAAAGTGTACACCTCTGCGCAGAGTTTAATAAACTGGTATACTAGTCGTGCCCACGGATACGGGCGGCCTTGGGATTCTTATGGAATAATTGATCATTGATGTTTAATGTTTAATTATGTTGCTTCGTATCATTCTTTATTCCTATTCACTTGATCATGTGGTTATGGGAATTGCTACTACCTTGTTGCTATTAATGCCTTAAATGTTAATCAATAAAAAGCTAAATGCAGTAAACCAGTGTCAGCTTTATTTGAGCCTCATGAACCCCTAGTTATGCTTGCTGAGTACGACATGTGCTCACCCTTGCAATATCATAATATTTCAGGTTATGCTTCAGATGATGATGGGATTGAGGACTATCGCTTTGAGTATTAGGCTTGTTGTCAACCAGTCGATGTTCGTCCCTGTGTGGAGTTGCTGCATTTGGAGTTATTTATGTTAGTTGCTACTATTATTGTTTAAGATTATATGTTAAATATTCATTCCTTATGTAATAAACATTGTGATGATACTCTATGTAATTTGTCAACTTGTGTGTGCGACTGTTCCTGGGGCGCACATGAGTCTTTTATATATCCTATTTGTTCCTTCAAATTTGGGTGTGATAAATTGGTATCAGAGCTCTGTTGACTGTAGGACGTAAGCCTAGTTAGAATGGTCGTCTTTAGTAACCTTGGTTTCACTTGTTTTATCCTTCATACTATGATCTTGATTATTTGCAAACATTTTATTTTTATTCTTCCTTACTCTTATTCCATTGTGAAAATCTATTGCCTCCATCTAATCTGTTTCTAAATTCTATAGATGCTTCCTCACGCTTAATAGATTTTGGGAATCACCATGTAATAGAAATGGTTTAATTCGTGAGTCGAGTCTTTTGTGCGGTGTGAACAATTGTGTGAGTGGTTGGGATTATTATTGTGTTAATGTGTGATTTGGATTTTTGTAATGTGTGCTGGAACTTGGTAAGCATGTCTACAAGTTCCTTAGTTAAAGATATTAAGGTTTTAGTCATGAGTTAAGAGTCGGTTTGGTTATATCCTGTTTTCTGTCTTTGCTATTTTCTGGAGCAGCCAGTGATATTTCTGGTATAATTAAAAAATCATATGGGCAAAAATTATGGAATTTTTGTGGAAAAAACTAGACTCCTGTACCTTTCCAACGCCATATGAATTACATTTTTATCTGTCCTGAGTTGAGAGATATGACTGTTCGAATATAAGGTTACTGTGCAGTCTAGAATTCTGGAACAGTCTCAGTTGTACTCTATTTTTACTTAATTTAATGACAGAATCTGTTGAAGTGGTCTGAATGAAAGTTGTAGAGAATTTCTTAAGCTTTCCAATGGTATAGAGAATGACTTCTGGAACTCGAGATATGATTAATTTTCTGCACTGCTGATTTTGGAATTCGCCCAGAAAATTCAGATTCATTTAACCTTTGTATAGGTCATTGAGATAACACTGAGATTTTATTTCTGTGTTTTGGGAAACAGATGGCAAGCAGAGGTCGAGGCAGAGGCAGGGGTAGAGGTGCTGGTCCACCCCCCAATCAACCCAATAACCCTGTCACTTTGGAGCAGTTTATGCAGACCCAGAATCAGTTCATGCAGCTGATGATGCAAAACCTGCAGAACAATCCACCTGCAGGAGGACCACCATCTGTCCAAGTGAGGGACAAGCGTGGTGAATTTATGAAAGGACGACCTCCAGTCTTCTCTCACACTGCTGATCCTCTGGAGGCAGATGACTAGCTTCGTGCTGTGGAAAAATAGTTGAACATAGCACAGTGCACTGATGTGGAGAAAGTATTATATGCTTCTGGCCAGCTGCAAGGTGCTGCACAAACTTGGTGGGAGTCTTACCAAGCTGCTCGTCCCAACAATGCTCCTCCTATCACTTGGCAAGATTTTTGCATAGCTTTCAAGGCACGCCATATTCCAGAGGGCTCGATCGCACTAAAGCAAGAAGAGTTCAGGCAACTAAAGATTGGATGTATGTCCGTTGCTGAGTATCATGACAAGTTTGAACAGCTAGCTCGCTATGTTCCTAATGATGTTAGAGAAGACGCTGAGAAACAATGTCTGTTCATGAAGGGCATCTATTATGAACTCCGGTTGCAATTGGCTGGTAACACCTACACAAATTTTGAGGCTCTAGTGAATCGTGCTATTGTGCTTGATAATATGTGCAGGGAGCAAGATAGAAAGAGGAAGATGAAAGGACAAGGCTCTGGGAGTAACACCCGCCAGCGTTTCGGTCCACAACAACGCTTTCATCAGAAATACCAGGGACCAGTTAGTCAGTGGAATCGTGGCCAGTACCCTCAGTGCAACCAGTTTCAGAATCAGCATCAGCAGATCCAATATCCAGGAGGTCAGCAGACACATCGTTAGGGGAACTCCAACAACACCCCCACGAAGATCAGTGCACCTGGCACTCCTTAGGTGTGCTTCCGTTGTGGTGAGCCTAGGATTATGCTAATAATTGCTCCAAGAAGCCAAATCAGCAGACCCCTCAGAGGCAGTATAGTCATCAGAAGCCAGCATCCAACACTGGAAGAGTGAACCATGTGTCTACAGCGACCGCTCAGGCGGAACCGGAGGTTATGCTCGGTACGTTCGATGTCCATTCCAATCCCGCCACCGTTCTCTTTGATTCTGGAGCTTCGCATATATTCATTTCACAAGCATTTATTAGATCACATAGTATACCTCTTTGTGCCATGAAAAACCCAATAGTAGTAAATTCACCAGGAGGGGTTATACCAGCTTCATATTCATGTCTCCCAATTAGTCTGGTCCTAAGGGGGGTAGAGTTTAAAGTGAGCCCCATTGTGCTAAGAACAGCTGGAATTGATCTTATATTGGGTATGGATTGGATGAAGCAACAAGATGCACTAATCCAATGTAAAGAGAAGACAGTTGAATTAGAATCACCAACAGGGGGTCGGATTTAGGTTGATATTATAGTGAAGAAACTACCGACAGCCACAGTGAATCAGCTGGATGATAATGCCGATCCTCAGGACCGCGTCGTGGATGAATTTCCAGATGTCTTCCCAGATGATTTACCAGGTATGCCACCTGACCGCGACATTGAGTTTATAATTAAATTATTACCTGGTACTGCACCCATAGCTAAGCGTCCATATAGAATGGGGGTTAATGAGTTAGAAGAACTTAAGAAATAGTTAAAAGAGTTGCAAGAGAAGGGTTTTATTCGTCCTAGTTCTTCCCCTTAGGGTGCACATGTTATCTTTGTGGAAAAGAAAGACGGTAGTCAGAGGATGTGTGTTGATTATCAGTCACTGAATGAGGTAACTATCAAGAATAAGTATCCCTTGCCTAGGATTGATGATCTGTTTGACTAGTTAAGAGGTGCTTGTGTCTTCTTGAAAATTGATTTGCGTTCTGGTTATCATCAATTGAAGATTCGGAAATCTGATATACCAAAGACAGCCTTCACCACAAGGTATGGATTGTATGAGTATACAGTTATGTCTTTTGGTTTGACCAATGCACCAGCCTACTTTATGTATATTGTGAATAAGGTGTTTATGGAGTATCTTGATAAGTTTGTGGTGGTATTTATTGATGATATACTGGTATTCTCTAAGACAGAAGAAGAACATGCTGAGCATCTAAGGTTGGTTTTGCAAAAACTTAGAGAGCATAAGCTGTATGCTAAGCAAAGTAAGTGTGAGTTTTAGTTAAAAGAAGTTTCTTTTCTTGGTCATGTTGTCTCTAATGGTGGAATAGCTGTGGATCCTAGTAAGGTGAAGGATGTTTTGAATTGGAAACCACCTACTGATATTAGTGAGATCCGTAGTTTCCTTGGTTTAGCTGGTTATTACAGGAGATTTATACAGGGATTTTCTAAACTTGCTAAGCCTATGACTGCCTTACTAGAAAAGAATGCTAAGTTTGTATGGTCTGGTAAATGTCAAGCTAACTTTGAAGAGTTGAACAACAGACTGACGACTGCACCTGTGTTGATATTGCCTGACCTGAGTAAGAGCTTCTCTATCTATTGTGATGCATCTCGCCTTGGTTTAGGATGTGTTCTTATGCAAGAAGGTAGAGTTGTAGCCAATGCATCTAGGCAGTTGAGGAAACATGAGTTGAATTATCCTACCCATGATTTAGAGTTAGCAGCAGTGGTTCATGCTTTGAAAATTTGGAGACATTATTTGATTGGGCATAAGAGTGACATATATACTGATCATAAGAGTTTGAAGTACATTTTCACTCAGACTGACTTGAACTTGAGACAGTGCCGTTGGTTAGAGTTGATAAAGGATTATGATCTAGAAGTACACTATCATCCTGAAAAGCAAATGTCGTTGCTGATGCACTTAGCAGAAAGAAATATGCTAACCAGCTTCAGACGACACCTATGTCTGATGAGTTATGTGCAGAGTTTGAGCATCTAAATTTAAGTGTTGTTTTTAGTGCTATGGAGATAGAAGTAACCCCTACTCTAGAGGAAGAGATACGGAAAGGTCAGCTAGAGGATGAGAAATTAAAGGAGATAGCAGAGAACGTAGTACTTGGAAAGGCACCAGGATTTAGCATAGATGCTAATGGCACACTTTGGTTCGGAAAAAGGATATGTGTGCTTGAAGTGAAAGCTATTCATGATACAATTTTGCGAGAGGCGCATGAATCAGCTTATTCTATTCATCCTGGTAGTACTAAGATGTACCTAGATCTTAAGGAGAAATATTGGTGGTACGGTATGAAGAGAGATGTAGCAGAGTATGTTGCCATATGTGACACTTGTCAGAGAGTAAAAGCTGAACATCAAAGACCTGCAGGATTATTGCAACCAATGAAGATACATGAGTGGAAGTGGGATGAAGTAGGTATGAATTTTATAGTGGGTTTACCACGAACTCAGAGTGGTTATAATTCGATATGGGTAATAGTGGATCGTTTAACCAAAGTCGCTCATTTTATACCTGTCAAAACTACTTATCATGGGCCGAGGTTGGCGGAGTTGTACATGTAGAGGATTGTTTGTTTGCATGGGGTTCCAAAGAAGATTATGTCTGACAGAGGTACTCAATTCACATCTCAGTTTTGGAAACAGGTACATGACTCTTTGGGAACCAAACTGAATTTTAGTATTGCCTATCACCCTCAGACTGATGGACAGACCGAGAGGATTAACCAAATTTTAGAAGATATGTTAAGAGCTTATGCGTTGCAATTTGGGACAAGTTGGGATAAAAGTTTGTCTTATGCAGAATTTTCATATAACAACAGTTACCAGCAAAGTCTTAAGATGGCACCATTTGAAGCATTGTATGGGCGTAAGTGTAGAACGCCATTGTTTTGGAATCAGATAGATGAATCTCAAGTGTTTGGAACAGATGTGCTTAGAAACGCTGAAGATCAAGTAAGAGTAATAAGAGAGAATTTGAGAATTGCACAATCTCGTCAGAAGAGTTATGCTGACACTCGGAGAAGAGAGTTAGCGTTTGAAGAGGATGATTATGTGTATTTGAAAGTGTCACCAATGAAAAGTGTGAAGAGGTTTAATATGAAAGGTAAATTGGCACCAAGGTATATCGGTCCATTTAAAATTTTGAAGAGATGTGGTGAAGTAGCATATCAGCTAGAATTGCCCAAGAACTTGTCTGGTGTGCATGATGTTTTCCATGTGTCTCAACTTAAGAAGTGTTTGCATGTGCCTAAGGAGCAAATACCTTTGGAGGAATTGACTGTCAAAGATAATATTACATATGAGGAATTTCCAATTAAGATTTTGGAGAGAGCAGAAAGAGTCACAAGAAGTCAGGTTATTAAAATGTGTAAAGTGCAATGGAATCGATATTCAGAAGAGGAGGCAACTTGGGAAAGAGAGGATGATTTAAGGAAGTCATATCCACAGTTGTTTAAGTAAGTACCAGTTCAATCTTGAGGATGAGATTATTTTAAGGGTGGTAGAATTTGTAACACCCGAAAAATTGCATTATTTTGAAATAGCTTAAATTGATTTATATATGTTGTTATGTGTGCATTGAACATAGGGAATAATAACTTTTGTCAAATAAAATCCGTCATAAGATTAGGAACCTGCTGTGCATTCATGCTGGTGCAATGGTGTTTATGCACTGTCTGCATTTTCCTTAAAGTCAGATCTGAATTTAATTGCTTTTAAAGTTCAGTTCAGAAAATTCAGAAAAGCACAATTCCTTTTCTTTCCTAATGCCAGGCTTCCAGCCTGATGGCCTGTTGACGGGCAGGCACAGCCCAGCGCTGTGCGCTCCTCATCTCTGTGTTTTCCTTTCTGATTGGATGACAGCCGGACCCCACCCTTCCTTTCACTGATATCGTGGTCCCGTGTGTCAGCGTTTCTCCTTCCTTTGCTGTGCTCGAACTGGACTCGGCCGGCTGGGAAGCCCATCGCGCGAGTGCCCGGTTTTGCGGGATTTGGCATGTGCACGACCCCTGCAGCCTATAAAGCAGAAGTACCGCGTGCGCCACCCTCTTTTTCCCATCTAATCGCGAGCAGCCGCCTCGTGCCTTGCTTGCAGCAGCATCGCGAAGCCCTAGCAGCGCCGCCGCTGTTTTGTTCGTCCTTCGGTGCCACTTTCCCTTCATCTACGGCCAGCTGTCGAGGTTCGCGCTGAGTCGGAGAGTCTCCCCGCTCCGTTTCAATCCTTTACTCGTCTTCATCTACTCACATTTCGTGACCGAACATGTGCAGGCAGACGTCGTTCGTCTCCGAGTTGCACGTCGCCTTCGCTTCATCTCCGGCCGCGAGACGTACCTTGGTGAGCTCGCGACCACCTGCTCTTTCTTCTGGTACCCTTGTCTTGTTCTTCTGTGGCCCGTAGGCTGAGCTCCACGAACGCCGCGAGCTTCACGGCCGGCAACCATGGAGTCCGCCGTGCCGAGCTTTCTGTACAGGACGGCCGTCTCTTTCTCCCTTCCTTTTTCTTTTAATTTGCACCGTCCATCACATGATCAATGTCTGAGATTGCACCATACCCCTTCGTGTCAAATTTTCTAAGTATCAGACCCGCAGTCCCTCTCCGATCTCAATTTCTGATTTTTATTTGTTTAATTTTGAAATTTAGTTCGCAATAATTACAGTTTTGCCACTGTGTTCAAATGCTCATAAAATGCTTGTTTTAACTCCAAATTGATCCATTCAAATTGCGTTAGTTTCGTTAGTGCAAGCTCTATGCAGTGATACTATTTTCTAGTAGGTTGGAGAACATATTTTCTGGTCTTAGTTATTAATTATTTATTCAATAGGAAATCCTCGGTAAATCATATCTTATTCATTTAAATCCGATTTTCGTGCAATTTACATTTTTGTGATTGTAGTGACGTGTAGGTTAATTTTATAGGTTTTTAAACTTGTTTTTATACTGTTTGGTGTACTGTTCTAATAATAGCTTATTTGCTTCGTGTATGTTTGCCTGTGGATGTTTGATTTCTACTGTTGATCGAGTATAGACGGTGAGCACTTCGTGAACGACCAGGGGCAATTCTTTGAACAAGACCAACAGTACCAGCAAGACACTTTTGATCAAGGCAAGTATAGCTTGGGACCTCCTTGATTACCTATTCACAATATCCACTATATATCATGTGCATGTGTCATTGATTGCCTATTAAGGATAACATAGAATTGACTATCTTCCACCTTGATAACTTTGGGATTTATGCATATGGTAGTACTTGCTAGTGCTGGATATATATAACCATGATCTTGTAACTTGAATAATAGAATATGCAACAACATTAAAATATGATTTTATTACTGTTTATAGAGATCTAGAGCACGGGTATTTTGTTGCTCTAGTTTTCTCGCCGTAAGGACTTATCTGTAAGTGGTCACCGGGATTTACAGTACAGCTGTGAGGGCTACATGGCTCTGGCTCTAGTTGCTTAATGGACCTTTTCTAGCTTGTTTGCGGTTACCTTAAGTGGCGTAAGAATGGCTTACCGATACGGGTATAGGACGGCTTCTAGTCTCATGTTGAGCAGCCAGGAAGGTTTTGCACCATTTGAAAAGGAGGGTTCCTATATCTACTTGACGAGTGAATCTAATGGCCCTAACTTGTTAGACGAACCATTAAGTGGCTTTATATGGTTTTTTGTGTCTTGGGAGTAATTAACCCAATGCATTGAAAGTCATGACTCACAGTGAAAGTGTACACCTCTGCGTAGAGTTTAATAAACTGGTATACTAGCCGTTCCCACGGATACGGGCGACCTTGGGGATTCTTACGGAATAATTGATGATTGATGTTTAATGTTTAATTATGTTGCTTTGTATCATTCTTTATTCCTGTTCACTTGATCATATGGTTATGGGAATTGCTACTACCTTGTTGCTATTAATGTCTTAAATGTTAATCAATAAAAAGCTAAATGCAGTAAACCAGTGTCAGCTTTATTTGAGCCTCATGAACCCCTAGTTATGCTTGCTGAGTACGACATGTGCTCACCCTTGCAATATCACAATACTTTAGGTTATGCTTCAGATGATGATGGGATTGAGGACTATCGCTTTGAGTATTAGGCTTGTTGTCAACCAGTCGACGTTTGTCCCTGTGTGGAGTTGCTGCGTTCGGAGTTATTTCTGTTAGTTGCTACTATTATTGTTTAAGATTATATGTTAAATATTCATTCCTTATGTAATAAACATTGTGATGATACTCTATGTAATTTGTCAACTTGTGTGTGCGATTGTTCCTAGGGCGCACATGAGTCTTTTATACATCCTATTTGTTCCTTCAAATTTGGGTGTGACACTACAATAAGTTGCACATGATAGAATTTACATTGGAAGTTTGAGGAGGATCAATTTTTCTAGATAAAGAGCCTACTGGCTACACGTGTAGTCATGGTTTGGTCTACAGATATACCGAAAACATTGTAAACCCATACATTGTTGCCAACAATCAACTTCAACTAAGCATTGGCATTTTTTGGCTTTGTCATTTTTTCTCCACCGACAAAATAGGTTGAACCCATGCATGGTTGCTACGGAAACAACATCTTTAAGGTAAAGCGAAAGAAACGGAAAATTGGTGGGGAGTCAGGAAGGGCATGCACTTACCACCAAATGGTTGACCATAAAGCTCTCCTAGCCTCACACCCACGCCTAATTAACATCCCCTCCATTGTATATAAAGGACGACAAGGTAGCTCCACCAATAGACCCCATCACCATCCAAGACGATTAAGATCGATAGGGACAACAATAATGGCCGAGAGAAGGAACTTGATAGGAGTTGTATACATAGTGACCCTCATCCTAGGGGTTGCATCGATTGCAAGCAGGAGAATTTTTGCCGACAAGACCAAAGACGATCGTTGGCAAGACAAAGGATTGTAACAAGCAATGCGAGGAACAAGGGACACCTACCGACATCAACAGCTGCAAGGAGAAGTGTATCCTCACCGAGCACTCTTCTTATGCGGTCCTTGGGGTGGATGCCTGCCGTAAGGATTGTGATAAGGTGAAGAATGACCCGTCCGCCTTCAAATTGTGCGACGAGGAATGCCGTAAGAAGTATGAGGCTAGGGTGTTACAGATCATGAAAGGTGAAAATCTGTAGGGAGGCATGTCCCAGGAATTCTCCTTCCACATCCACTTGACCTCCTGCACACAGTTGATGTTTCAACCATCAGTCAGTACATCTAAGGCAAGCTTTTCATGCAAGATGAACTGCTTGACAGCCAAGCATGGCATAATCCCATGCATTAATGTCCTATATTTCACAAATCATTCTCGATGGACTATCAAGTTGGTTGATAATAATTGGTTGTCCTTTTCAATATAATCAAAATTATTGTTCTAATAAATTTTTCAAATAAAAGGTGTCGGTGTCGAGAATGGACACCAACAAGCAATCGAAAGAGAGCACACTTATCCTCGAGATGGTTTCCTAAGTGGACGTCGATGTATACTGGTTCGGGCAAATCACCCTACGTCCAGTGAGAGCGGGGATCGTGTTACTCAAGAGCTTGTATGGGGCAGTACAAGTGAGTCGAGAGAGGGAGAGTTTCCCAAGTCTTGGAGTGAATCTCGGTTCGAAATGGTTTGTATCGTATGTAGAGTGTGAATGGGTGGTAGTCGCACCCGTGCTTAGGTGCCCAAGTCCTCCCTTTTATAGTTTGAAGGGAGGCTCACAGGATGGGGCATGCCCGTGTGAGATGAACGTGAAAGCGTGGCTTACAAGGACCGGACATTCCTGGAAGCACCATAGGCACTGTAGCAGACGTCACCGTCCCTCCTCTTGGCCTTGTAGTCCTTTCAGGTATGCAGGGCTATACCTGAACGGGGTTGTGGTACTTGGTTGACTGTAGGTACCTTGGGTCAAACTCCGGCTTGTAGGAAAGCCGGCCGTGGTGTTGCCAGGCAGGCGGGATTGATTCCTGACACGTCCGGTCTTCCCTATAGAAAGCGGCTTGGCTCGGTCGTCGTTCGGTACGTTGGCCACGGTGTCGGTACGAACGGCGCTCCCTTCTCCGTACCAGCGGTTCCATCGAGTTGGACTGTCGAGGGGTGGTACAGGATCCGGTGCCCCTGACGGGAATGCTTACACGGGGCTCCTGTTCGTACCAGCACAGTACAGGGATCAGAACCGTTCTTGTCAGACTGGAGGCATGGGGGCAACGAAAAACCCTAGGGTTACTTGGAGGTCCCGTTTCCCGCTGCCCAAGGGGCTACGGTGCACCCCTGTGCCGTTGTATGGCTTGGAGAATCCGCACGGCATGTCCTGGCTTTGTCTTTCGGTACAGGGTCGGACTCCGACCCCCTCGAGTGGTAGGGGTCGGGCGAATCAGAGTTTGTCCGGGGGGTCGATCCCCTGGCGGTGGCTTTACCCCGTGGGCCTTGGATGGATTTGGTTGATTGCTTGTTGGGCTAGGAGTGCTTCTGCCCTCACGCCATGGGCCGGGCCGTGAGCATCTTGATCTAGGCGTGGTGATTTTGTTTTTGAAAGTTGTTTTGACCCGGTCCTTAGAGGGCCGTGGTTTTGACCCTCAACATTAGCCCCCAAGCATGGAGTGGGACTTGATGTCCCTCTCCGTGCTAGACTTATCCTTCCCAGGGAACAACAGAGGGTATTTCTAAGAATTCTCCCTGGTGGGTGTGCGCGAGCACACCCGCCAGGTGTCGCCCCCGAGCCTTCTGTAGGGGTGGTATACTCTTGCAGAGGCTCCAAAGTCATGGTCGCAACTCTACTCTTCCTGGGGGGTGCGTGCGAGCGCACCCGCCGGGTGTAGCCCCTGAGTCTTCTGTAGGAGTGGTACACTCCTACAGAGGCTTAGAAGTTTTAGTCATAAGTCCTTAGTGTTGACGTGTCCTCGCCAGGCGTGGTAGCATTTGGTGACAGGAAACGGATCCCACCACCGACCCTGCATTACACAAATGTAAATTTTTGTTTTATCACAAGGGCATTATAGTCTTTGCTTCCATCCTGTTTCGGTGCCCGAGACAAGAGCGCCCAGAGACTTCATGGCCATTAGTTAATGCTGCCTCGGGGCACTCAATGTGGCGGTTCGGCTTTCACCGCGGTGTGCACGATGCCATGATCGCAGTAATGGACGACATGGAACGCCAATAGGCGTTTTTTAGATCCACACGGGCGTTGGCCGCCTATTTAAGGGAGGACGTGGCGTGGTGAGCTGAGGCATCCATCTTCTTCTTTCCTTGCTCCGTCCCACAGCCACTAGTGCTTCTTCCCCTCTTCCTCCGGCCGCCGGTCGTCGCCAAGAGAAAGAAAGAAATGGACCGCGGGAAGCGTCCTGCCGAGGGTGGCTCATCGGAGGAGCCCCTGCGTGGCCGTCGTCGCTTTCCCGGGTGAGCGCAATGTCTTCCATCGAAGGAGGGCTTTCTTCCTAGTCTGGACCTTTCCAATAGATGAGGGTTTTTTCTCACCCACTGTGGTACGCTTGATCTTGCAGGGTGATCTCCAGCGTGCCCGCTACTCGTCGCTCTCCCTCGGCAGCAACGCTGCGGGATCTGCAGGAACCAGGGCCGGTGCCCATGTCGAGTCCGCGGACGAGCTTCGTGCTCATCTCAACGCGGTCATCGTCACGCTCACCCGCTCGGAGGAGGAGGCGGAGGACGCCCGGGCCAACCTGGAGGAATCCGATCAGCGCGTGGCAGAGCTGACGGCCGAGCTCCAGGCCGTACGCCCGGCGACCGAGGCCATTGTGGCCTATGTCTAGGCCCCCGGCGCCACCCTGGTGGAGCAACTGAGCCGCGTGCTCGGTCGTGTCCGCGACCTGATGTCTCACGGCGTTCACCGCGGGGCGGCTTCCGCTCTAACGATAGCGCACCGGCGCTCCCGGGTCGACCTCGGGACTACATCGAGCTCCCCGAGGGCGAGCGCATCGGGGACCTCGAGCACCTAGTGCGCCAGTATGAGGGCGCCGCCGATGCTGTCACGGACGTGGTGACGGCAGAGGAGGTGATCCACGACGCACCCTGAGGCGCCGTGGGGTCTTCCCAGTCGGCGTGGTCTCACCGTGACACTCGGCCAGTCTGGCGCTCCTGGGTTGATCTCCATTGTCTTCTTGGAAGACATGTACCCAGGCGCGTGAGACAGGGGAGCGCCTGCGCCTTCACGATCCTCTCCATGTTGGCGCCGGCAGTAGTCATAGGCTTATACTAGCCACGCCGATGGTCTTTTGTTTAGCGCTGCTAGGACGCCTTTTGTTTTTAAGTTTGCATCTCATTTGTAATCAGTTGCTAAAAGAAATGCTCGCTCTCGTTCGTCTGTCGAAGTTTATCTTTGTAGCCTCTGATCTTGGTCGTGTCCGAGCCGCCGGAGCAATCGATCGAATGTGACCCTTTTCGCTGGGTTTTTCTTGCCCTCTGACGAACAGTAGCACCGTACTTTGTTAGGGTTTCCTTAGCCGGGCGGACAGAGATGTCGCATCGGTTCCAGTCGACCCCAGTCTCATGATTACGGCCTCCATCGTAGCCGGCTCAGTAGGTGCGCCGCCCCGCCCCCTCTGTGGTCAACGTGGGACCCGAGGCTATCCAAGGGGCCGCACCGGGACGGGCGCCCCAGTAACCACGATGGGACGGGACGGAACGTCAGCACACGTGGGCTGACGGCAGCATGTTCCTGAGCGGAGTTAATGCGCTCAGGGGGCGTGTTTGCGCCTGTCCGCCTTCGGGTGGGCCCGGGACACGTTGCCCATGTCCCGGAGAGAAGCGCAACGGGCGGTTTTTCTCCTTTTAAGGCGTTGAGAGGGAGGACGAGGGTTTTCCCCGGCTGCACTGTGCGTCTTCATCCCACAGCCAAAAGAGATAAGCCCCGAGCCCTCCCTCTGTTTTTCGTTTCCTCCGCCGCCACCACCGACGACTTGCTTTCTCATCCCCCCGTGACCCACTTCTCACCACGATGGCGAGTGGAGGTGTGCTCCTGTGGCCGCGCAGCACCGTGACGGCCCCTGAGATGGAGCGCCTTATGGCGGAGGGCATTCTACCGCCCCTGACGAAGGCGAAGGAGTGGATCCTACCGCTCGAGGACGACTCCTCTCGGCCGCCGATGGGATACGTTGTCTCCTTCGTGGCTTTTCATGAGTGGGGTCTTGGTCTTCCCGTTCACGACTTCGTGCGCGGGATTCTTCAGCACTACGGCATCGAGCTCACCACCTGAATCCCAATGGGGTTCTACACATGGCGGTGTTCGTGGCCTTGTGTGAGGGGTTCCTGGGGATTCCGCCCCACTACGGCCTATGGAAGTTCTTCTCCGCGCAGCTACTGAAGCGGTGGGCACAGGAGAAGGACGGCTCACCGGAGTTCGACCTCCCTGCAGGGAGCTCCGGCATTGCCCCCCGCGGGGAGCGCGCGAAGTTCTATGTGGATGTGAAGACTTCCATGTCGAACCGCGGGTGGCACCCCGGGTGGTTCTACCTCAAGAACTCGGACACGGCGCCACTTCCTGACTTCTTCGGTGTCTCGTTCCACCAGTGCCCGCAGCGCTGGAGCGACGGGGTGAACGAGAAGGAGATTGAAAAGCTCGAACACCACCTGGAGGCCATCAGGATCTTACGGGGCCATGGTCTTACCGGGGCTGGCATCGTGGATGCCTGGCTCCAGTGAGGAGTGGCACCGCTGATGTCGCGTCGCCTCCGGTTGTGGGAGATGGTCGCTGGCTCGGACCCCGTCGGCACGGTGCTTTGGGGAGGGCCGTTCTCGGCCGCCGCTGCCACCCGACGCCTTCGAAACCTGCTGGCGGCGCCAAAGAACATCGCCGGCGCACTAGTTCCCCTGGAGTCGCCTGTGCCGGGCCAGCCCCCGATGAGGCCAGACGCTAATTCTGTGAGCTTCGTACGTACCCAGTTGTTCAGACTTGGTTTTTCCTTCTCTCCTCCCTGAGCCATCTTTGACGTGCTTTCATCGTGCCAGCCCCCGACCCTACCCCTGAAGGAGGACCCAGTGCCTCTTCCTCGCATGGCGGCGCAGCGGGCGGTGAACGTGGTCGCATCCGAGGCTCGTCACGTCAAGATGGAGAGGTGAAAGGCGAGGCGAGCAGAGAACCGCCTCAGGGAGGAACGTGACTGGACTCCCCTCACCGACTCGGACGGGGAGGAGTTCTGCAAATGGTTTGACGGGTCTGCTCAGGGCTCGTCGACCCCTCCCTGGAAGAGGAGAGCAGCGCAGCGGGATGCTCGAGGAATCCCATCCTCCTCGAGGAAGGTGGGATGGACGAGGACGAGCACACGGGAGGTGGCTCCCAGAGCCTGGACGAGATGCCCACACTATGGGGGCCATGCTCATGATCGGGTCCTAGGGAGCGACCCTGGAGCCGCTGAGCCAGATAGCGGCTACGAGTGGGCAGGAGTCGGCTCGTTCCGACCCTACTGGCGTCGAGCCTCCTACCGCGGGGGATGTTGGGCCGGCTTGGTCGACCCCCTCCCTGTGGCCCCGTCGACCATTGAGGATGCTGGTGACGTGGCGCCTCACCGCGCTTCGAGCGGGGTGGGTTCTGCTCCGGTTGCTAGGCAAGACGACCGAGGCAAGGGGAAACGCCCCTGCCTAGATACCACGGAGTCATCATCGATGGAGCCGGTCTCCGAGATGCCACGTTCCGCACCCAGGAGGTACGCTTTCAACTATTACTTTGGCGCGCATAGCTTTGGTTTCTTAATCTCGACCCCTCCTATTTTGCCACAGTCGGGTCCGAGATCCTGGGCGCCTCACGTTCGCACCCCTGAAGGCGCTGAGGAAGAAGCAGGAGGCGGGCGATGCCGCGACTGGGGCCCCGTCTACGGGCGTAGGTCCCACGTCGGTGCTCGATGCAGTCCCTCCAAGAGGGGACGGCCGGGACGACGCCGCCGGTGTCTAGAGCCGAGTGAGTCCTACTTCTGACGCAGGGCCCGTGGAATGAGGAGTCCCGAGGATCTGAGCCCCCGAGCGTCGTGGCACAGGCAGCGCCCACGGATGCCGGCGCGCGCAACTCCGAAGGAGACGGGGCGCGTCGTCCTGACGCTGCCGTCTCTTCCATTCTCCCCCAGGATGTGGGCGGCGTGTTGCCACCCTTAGGCACAGGCAGTGCTGCCGGGGCAATGACGAGTGGTGCTAGGGCTCCTCGTCCTTTCTAGGGGGAGTCCCGACTCAAGGTCCCCGACCCACGCGATCCGGCGTCAGAACCTCTGGTGGTTGACGACCGCGCCGAGTGGGAGGTTTCCACCTCTTTCGAGGCGGTGATGGCGGCCATGAATCGTGACGCTGCTGCCATGATGTCGTGGATGGGGCAGACGGCGTCGCTTTACCAGGTATCTTTAGCTTACGCTCCTCCCTCTTTTACGGATTCTGGGGTCGGCGACTTACCCTTGGACTACCGCTTGGACAGACGGCACTACGGATGGGCCGAGTGAAGTCTCGTCTCCTATACGAGCAGCATCCCTGGTGGGAAGAGGTGATGAGGACGATCCAGGACCTCTGTTCCCATCTAAGGGACGCCAGCCGTGACATCGAGGAAGTGGAGAAGAGGTATCTGGATTTCTTGCGCCGACAAGAGGTGGACGACACCTAGGCGAAACGCGTTCAGGAAGAACTTGCGTAGCGCGCTAGCCACATCCAGGAGTTGCTGAGGGAGGAGGAGGATCTGCGCAACCGGCTTCAACGCATGGAGCAGGACTTGGAGCAAGAGCGTTCTGAGACAGAACGTCTTCGCCGCGAGCGTGACAAGAGTTGCGTGTCCGAGACCCGCATCCGTGGCAAGCGAAACAAGCTTCGGGATGAGGTCACCGCCCTCAAAGACGAGCTGGAGCGCGAGCGGTGCAGCAAGATGGAGGCCGAGAACATAGCCCAGCTGGTGTCCGAGGAGGTGGCTTCGCTTCGTGCATCCGCTTCGTAGCTGCAGCAGCAGAACGCCGGTCTGCGCGCCGCTGCTGAGAGCGTCCTTGATGGCCTCGGCGTCGACCTCGCCCCCGATGGCTCCTTCACCACGCGGTTATCCCGGCTGCCTCCGCGGATCAGCCACTTGGAGCGCGATGCTTTCCGGGCCGGGATCCGGGAGTCGTTTGCCATCATGCGCTCCCATTACGGGGAGAGCTTCGATTTTGACGGCGTCAGCGAAGGGTACTTCGGGGAGACTTCTGAAGCTAACGTCGAGGCTTTCCGCGCGCTGGTGGCGAACAGCGCCGATGCCTTTGCCGACCGTCTGGCAAACTTGGTGCCGAACTACGCCCAAAGACTTGTTATTAGCTGTTTGTAATAACCGTAACTTATTTATTTCATTTTAATTTTGAATTACTCCCTTTTTGGATGAAAATATTTCTTAGAAAGAGTGGATCACTTTTGCATTTGGACACCCGCTGGGTGGCGTGCCACGCCCGGTGGAATGTTTTTCGCTAGGTGCCTAAAATCAATGGGTCCCATCTTTTGAGGCTTTCTTTTCTAATTCAGGGATGTAGTGAGCTGGCCAATTTTCATACCGCGATGCTCGTTACTTAGGAGCTACGTTGATGTTAGATACGGCTAGCCGAACCCTTACCTAACTGTGTCACTTAGCTACGGGAGCGTTTGACAAGGCAGCCAAGATGGTTTTTGGGTGCTAGGACCGTTTCTTTTTCTCAGCGCAAACTTTTTAAGTAAAAGACTCGCAGCATAATTGTTGACACCAGTTAACCTCCAAAATTTATTAGCAATTATCTCTCCTCCAAACATGAATATCTACTAGAATAGGATTACCACTGATAATTTCCACGAGTTTTGATGATTTATGCATTTTTCAGGGAGTTTTCCAGAAAAGCCTAAAAGAGGGATTTAAGTGCTAATTTGCCATGAAACTTATCCGTGATGGAAGGACATCACCAGAGGGTTCAGGAATACTCCAGAAGACACCCGAGGTAACAGGGGGGCCAGCAGCAGCCAAGTGGGGCCGGGCGGCCCCACCCCTACGCCGGGCGGCCCCCTAGGGTTAGGGTTGGCCGCCCCCTTCTGGAACCTTCCTCCACCGCCTCTGAGGAGCCATCCTGGCCGCTTGTTAAGTCAGTTTGATCCTACGGCGCGTATTCATCCCACCAGGCTATAAAAAGAGGGTCACACCCCCTGGATGAGGCCAGATCAAGAGATGAAGAGTCAGAGCTTTAGATAGAGATCCACTACATCTGGGCTAGCAATCAAGATCGAGATTAGAGAGATAGAGTAGAAGAGTAGAGATTCGGAGGAGCCTCGGCCTATCGGAGCATCCTCAGGAGCTGTATCGTCTGGATTCGGTTCCCTCCCCTGGAGATACGTTCTGAGGTACTTTTGTATTTACCATTCTGATTCAAGTAAGTGACTTGTTTATATTCATTCTTTGGTTTGCAACTCATATTATATTGGGTACTTTGATTTGGGTAGCTCCTAGGTCGAAGTAGTGATTTGTAGCGTAGACGTGGTGTCCGGGTTATGATTACTTGTGAATGTCCCCAGATCAGCCGGATAGTGGTGGCTCGCGTAGGTGACTTTATAGCTATGTTGAATCCTCTGTAGTCCACTTCCCGTTGATAGGACTGATAGGCTTATAGGTGCCGGATAGGAGATTACTCTGTTTCTTCTCCTATTCGGTTACTTGTCTGATAAGACGATATTATACAAAGTTTACCGGTAGTTAGAACTAGAGTACATTAGGTATTTCCTCATTCTCAATAGTTTTCTATATTGTTTGAACCCCCTTAGATTAAGAGTATTAGGCTAGGTCATAAACCACCTACTGCTCCTTTGGGTTCGATATTAAAACCGGGTTGATCTTAGTGAAGTGCTGATCAGTATATATCTGTGCGCTTGCGAATAATCTGATTATAATCATTATTTAGGGCGCAGTTAATTTATACCAACAAGCATTTCTAGCGCCGTTGCTGGGGAACGGTTTGCTGATTTTGACTTTAGTCTATCTTAGTCTATAGTTATCCTTTTATATTAAAAATAAAAATAAATAAATATATTATGGAAAACGAATCTCAACTTTTATATCAATATGGAGCACCATCGGGATCGTACCTCCAGCCAAAAGAATCTTCTAAACCTATCACATCATCTGGCTATGAGCTACGCCCGGGATTAAATAAATTAGTTCAGGAACATACTTTTTCTAGTAATTCTAGCGAAAACCCCTATTCCCACTTCACTGATTTTGAGCAAACATGTTCGTGTCTTAGTATTAAAGGCATGGCTGATGAGACTTTAAGATGGAAACTCTTTCCATTTTTATTAACGGGCAGAGCCAAAAAATGGTATAATCGCCATGTTGGGAGTAGTCAAGGAGACTGAAAAATAATATGAAAATACTTTTGCCTTAAATTTTTCCCAGTAGAAAAGGCCGCTAAACTTCAGTTCGAAATCATAGGATTCAAACAATTAGACAATGAATCGCTAGGCAAGGCTTGGGATCGTTTTGATGGTTTTATAAATTCTGGACCTAATCTTGCTTTACCAGAACCCATGCTTTTACAACATTTTTGTTTAGGCCTTGATGACAGAAATAAAAAATATCTTAATTTGGCCTCGGGTGGAGCATTTATGCATATTACTGTTGAACATGCTAAAACTATTCTTACTAATATTTTAAATGATCTCCCCGAAGAAAAAGAAGAGTTGTTAGAAGGAAATTCTCCTTTAACTAAAAATAAACTTTTATCTGATTTATCTCAGTCTATAGTTGAATTAAAACCTGAACTAGACAATAAGATAACTCAAAATTCTGAGTGGATGTTTGAAATAGAAGATGATCTATTTGATGATTATGGTAATCCTACATTTTATTATAAAATTATTCAACCCCAACAATCTAGAGATTTCAATTCTAATTTTTCACATCCTGATGATTTAAAATTTCTTAAAGAAATTACAAGAGAATTAGTGTTTATTTTGGGTAACGATTGGTTGATAGAATCTGAACAATCCCCTGAAGTAATTCGTCTTAATTCACCCTCTGTTAGTATAAAGTTGAAAGTAGATTCATATCCTTTTGAAGCTTTCTACAACCCAGTCGTAGGAGCCAACATTATGTCATACACTTTTGCTAGAGAGTTCTTGAAAGATATACCATTAATTCCTACGAACAAATTATTTAAGAATTGTTCAGGACACATTATTTCTAGTTTATGAGTTTTGAGTGCACTTCCTATTGTTATTAATGATTTCCGTATTTTGCTAAATTTCTATATCTTTGATGTGAGAGATTTTGATGTAATGATTGGAGTACCTATAATAAAACTTCTTCAAGAAGGCCGTGATGGTAAATTAAATGTTAAATTTAGGAAAAGGATTTAATTTTTCAATACCTATAACCCATGCAGTAAAAGTTAAAGCAGAGCTCCTTCCCGAATTAGATCCAATAGAAGAGGTTAAGACTATTGAATTTAAAAATTTTTTCAACCTGATTTAGAAGATGATACCTAGTTCTTCATCGATGAAGAAGAGGAGAACCTTGTAGATCTTGAACCTCTTGATGAATTACTACAGCCACCTAAACCTCCTATTGAGCTTAAACCTTTACCATCTAAACTTAAATATGTTTTTCTAAATAATCATCAAGAATATCCTGTGATTATAAGTGATAAACTTTCTAATGAAGAGACTTATAAATTAATAATTATTTTAGAAAAATATAGAGCTACTTTTGGATATTCACTCCAAGACCTAAAAGGGATTAGCCCTATCCTTTGCACCCATCGCATACCAACTAATCCAGAAATTACACCTTCAAGAGAGCCTCAGCGTAGACTTCAAAATGTGATGCGAGACGTAGTAAAGAAAGAAGTTCTAAAGCTTTTACATGCAGGGATCATATACCCTGTACCGCATAGCGAGTGGGATAAGTCCTGTGCAAGTTGTACCCAAAAAGGGAGGAATGACAGTTGTTCAAAATGATAAAAATGAATTAATACTCAAAAGAACTGTCACTAGATGGCGAATGTGCATAGATTATAGAAAACTCAACAAAGCAACAAAGAAAGACCATTTCCCTCTACCTTTCATCGATGAGATGTTAGAGTGCTTAGCAAATCATTCTTTCTTTTGTTTCCTTGATGGTTATTCAGGATATCACCAAATCCCCATCCACCCTGATGATCAAAGCAAAACGACCTTTATATGTCCCTATGGAACTTATGCGTATAAAAGAATGTCTTTTGGATTATGTAATGCACCCGCTTCTTTTCAAAGATGCATGATGTCTATATTTTCTGATATGATAGAAGAAATCATGGAAGTTTTTATGGATGATTTTTCAGTTTATGTGAAAACTTTTGATGATTGCCTAGAAAATTTAGATAAGGTTTTGCAAAGATATGAAGAAAAACATTTAGTCCTTAATTGGGAAAAATGTCATTTTATGGTTAGAGAAGGCATAGTGTTAGCACACTTAGTGTCAGAAAGAGGGATAGAGGTAGACAAAACTAAAATTGAAGTAATTGAACAACTACCTCCACCTATTAATGTAAAAGGAGCCTGAAGTTTTCTTGGTCATTGTGGTTTCTATCGTAGGTTTATAAGAAATTTCTCATAAATTACTAGACCAATGACTAGATTATTAGCTAAGGATGTACCTTTTGAGTTTAATGAAGAATGCTTAGAATCATTTAATATTCTTAAGAAAGCACTTACTTCAGCACCAATCATTCAACCTCTTGATTGGTCTTTACCTTTTGAAATTATGTGTGATGCTAGTGATTATGCTGTAGGAGCAGTCTTAGGACAAACAAAAGATAAAACGCATCATGCAATCGCTTATGCTAGCAAAACAAGGACAGAAGCACAATTAAATTATGCAACCACTAAAAAAGAACTTTTGGCTGTTGTTTTTGCTATAGACAAATTTAGGTCTTACTTAGTTGGAGCTAAAATAATTATTTATTCTGAACACGCTGCTCTTAAATATTTGCTCACTAAGAAAGATGCTAAACCACGATTAATAAGATGGATCCTTCTACTTCAAGAGTTTGATTTAGAAATTAAAGATAGGAAAGGAATAGAAAATCCTATCGCTGATCATTTGTCTAGGATGTATTTTAAGGAACCTTAGGAACTACCTATTAATGACTCACTAAGAGATGACATGCTGTTTAAAGTGACCAAGACAGATCCTTGATACGCGAATATTGTCAACTTTATAGTTACAGGTTACGTACCACCAGGAGAAAATAAGAAAAGACTCATTTATGGAAGTCGTCTCCACATATGGGATCCATCATACCTCTTTCGAGTATGCGCAGATGGATTACTTAGAAGATGTGTACCAGTAGAGGAAGGCATGCAGATCATTCAGAAATGTCACTCATCACCATATGGAGGTCATTATATTCCGCACTTATGCAAAAATCTGGCAGAGTGGTTTCTTTTGGCCAACCATGTATGAAGACACTAAAGATTTCATCCGAAGATGTGGGTCATGTCAGAGGCACGAAAATATTAATGCTAGAGATGCTATGCCACTCACCAACAATCTTCAGATAGAGGTTTTTGATGTCTGGGGAATTGATTACATGGGACCATTTGTGAAGTCGAGAAATTATGAGTATATTTTAGTGGCAGTTGACTATGTGTCCAAGTGGGTAGAAGCTATGCCATGCAAGAATGCCGACTCAAAACACTCGAAGAAGATGTTTGAAGAGGTTATATTTCCGAGGTTTGAAACACCAAGGATGGTTATAAGTGATAGAGGAACACATTTCACTGACAAGAAGTTTCACTTATACCTACAAGCTCATGGGATACGACATAATGTCGCTACTCCATATCATCCTCAGACAAGTGGCCAGGCAGAAACATCAAATAAACAAATCAAAAACATTCTCCAGAAAACAGTAAATGAGATGGGAACTTTATGGAAGGATCGGCTACCCGATGCACTATGGGCATACCGGACAGCTTACAAAACACCTTTGGGTATGTCACCCCATCAATTGTTATATGGTAAGACCTGCCACTTACCAGTTGAATTGGAACATAAAGCTCACTAGGCTATCAAAAGATGGAACATGGATTTAGAGGCCGCTGGAGAGAAAAGGAAGATGCAATTATCAGAACTAGAAGAATAGAGAGAAAAAGCTTATCACAATTCAAAGATCTACAAAGAACGAACGAAGAAATGGCATGATAAGAGGATCAAGAAGAAGAAATTTGCACCAGGAGGTAAGGTATTACTTTTAATTCCAGGTTCAAACCATTCAGGCTTGGAAAATTGAGGAGCAAATGGGAAGGACCCTTCACCATCGTAAATTCATCACCGCATGGAGCAGTAACTCTACAATCAAGCGAAGGTACGTTATTCAAGGTAAATGGACACCAACTTAAACTTTATCTGGAACTATTTGATTTGGGAGTAGTGGATGAAATAGAATTCATCCAATTACCAATTTATTAAGCTCTATTTTATTCCAGTACGAAATTTTATCCGAAAATATATCTAACAAAAAATAGGAGGAGTCCGAAGGCAGCACGCAGAAGGGCACCCGAGGTGGGCCCCTGGTGGGGGCGGGCGGCGCCCTAGTGGGGCCGGGCGGCGCTACCCTGCCGCCTCCCGTCCCGACTCTCGTTCCCCTATCCTTCTACACCCTTCCTACGTATATTCACGTATTATCCAAGCGCAATCGGATATTCTTTCGTACGGATCCCGTAGAGCCTAGGTTTTGTACTCATCCTGCCTCCTGAAAACCCACATAAATACGTACCTAAACCTCCTCAATTGTATTCCATAACCAGCCACCTCTCTCAAAAGAGCTCTCCAATCTAGATCCATTAGCCATGGCGAACAAGGCGATCGTCTCCTACGGCACGGACTTCGACAGCACCTCCAGCGATGATTCGAAGGCCCTCATCCTCGCGCAGCCGAAAGCCTCTCGCTGTCGTGCTGCCGAAGCAAGTTGCAACGATCCCCCAGCGTCAAGAGCAAGTCTGCTACGTGCAAGATCCATCTGCTCTTCCTCCACCACTTGCAAGACTGCTGCTTGAAGGAGGTACTAAGGGAAAGCAGATTGCTATCCCCAAGGGTACCCAGCTTCTTCCGCCTAGAGGCAATGAGTGACTCTTGTCGGTCGAGACCGATAAAAAAGGCAAGCTGATCTGTGCTAAATACACCAATGCTGCTCGCCTTTCCGTTTAAGGAATTCATGCAAACCCTGATGAGGTATGCTATACCGAGCCCATCGCACCTAAGCCCAAGCATTAGCACTGGAGAAAGCTCCCAAGCAGCCATCATGTAACAACCCGAATTTTTGCACAAACACAAAAATACCAACTACAAAATTTTTCTTTAAAACACCCCATGATTGGTGAGATGCCATTTAGCAAGCCAACCCTAACCTTGCATTTTTGTATCCCAAATAGGGCATTGACACATGCATGCCAAAATATATTCCATGTCACTATTATCACATGTGAAAATGACATTGCTTTTGGTCTTATAAATATTTGTACAACTAAAACATGAACCATGTGTGAGTTGGCTTTTCATTGGATTTTATGATGTGCCAAAATAACTAAATAAAAATACTAAATATAAATAATTAATGAAGGATCATTAATTATTTAACCTACACCACTTAAGTAAATACTAATATCTTGTAACAAAACAAATATATATATACTATTACTACAAATATCCCAAATACAAGGGAAGGGACCATAGCAAATGCCAAGCATTTGATTGACCACCATTAAATTAACTACCATGGCTAATTTAGCATTGGAGCTTAACAAGAAGCTAAATAAAATAGAAAAGCATTTGGAAAAACGTTAAGAAAATAGAAAAGGGCAAAGGAGCCCGTGCAGCCCAGCTGGCCCAACCAGCCCTCTCCCTTCTTTCCTATTTCTTCCCGCTCTCCCCAAGACGCCGTCTTGGGCGGCCCAAGTAAGCCAGCGGCGCGAGCAAGCCGCCTTGCCCGCGTGCGGTTGAAGGTGCCCGCCCGCGAGCCGCCTTTTCCCCACACGGATCGACGAGCGGGGCCCGCAGGCGCAGAACCCTGTTCTTCTTCCTCCCTGCGCTGTTCCGCGAGACGACAAGCGCCGTGCCGTGCTGGAGCCACCCGCGCGATCCTCCATCGTCCACTCCCGCGCTAACCATCCAACGACTGCGCACGCCTCCTCGCCACGGCCGCGGGCCCCATGAGTCACGCAGATGGCGTGAATCCTCGCCACCGCGGGATTGCTCCCCACGCGCATGCCGCTGCCGCGCTTCTGCCCTTCCCCTTTGCCTGGGCCGTGAAGCCAAATTGGCGCAGCACACTGCCAATTGGGAACCAGGCGAACACGAAAGCGAGCACCAGTGCCCCTCCCAGCCGCCGGATCAAGCGGAGGACCGAGATCACCGTCCGCCTGCAACAATGGAGGGCCACTGCCTATAAATACCTCACCCCAGCACTCTAGGGCTTCCCCCATTGCCCCGCCGCCACTCTGTGGCACCAACCAGTCCACGCCAATCCAATTGAGAGAGAGAAGAAGGGAGGAGCAGAGAAGAGGAAGTCGCCGGAGAAGAAACCGAAGCCGCCGGAGTTGGTGACGACGCCGCGAACGCCCACGACAACGTCGCGGCTCTGCACGGCACCGCACCAGCTCTCCACGGCACCGACTTGACACGGCATCGCTATCCTAGCTACCCCGCGACCACGGTGAGCCCGCCATACCTCTCTGCCCACCTCGCCTTGCTGCCGGTCATGGCGCTCCACTGCTGAAGCGCGTAGCCCGAGGCCTCTACCGGCCATGGACACCGCACATGCACACGCACAGACCTAGCCTAGCCAACTGGACCACGGCATCAGGAGGACGCCGGCTCGGATATGACCACCATGAACGCCGCCGCGTTCACACCGAGCCACGGCGAACCGTCGTTCTGGCAAGTTCAGGCCCTCCAATGCTTGACCGATCCTTGAGCCGTAACCGCCTCACTGTGTTGAACCCTGTGCGCGCACCAGATGAACGGTCTGACCCCGAGAGCCCCCTGGAGCCATGTACCGAAACCGCGGTGGCGTCTCGCCGTGCAACGAAGTGCCGCCGCCGTTCCCGACGAACCGTACCACCTCGCAGCCGCGCAGGTGAGCCCTCGAGCATCGCCGTGAAGTCCCGGGTCGAAACCATGAAGAAACTGAGCCCAGAGCGCCACTCAGTAGCCCCGGCCGCGTGGCGCCGTGCCGCCGAGTCCGCCACGATGCCGCGTACGCCGCCGTGCAGTTGGTCGCCGCCGGCAGGCACGACAGGAACCCCGAACCACCAATTGACCGTGTGCATCCTCAATTGAACCATAGAAGGCCCGCTGCCCCGTATTTACATGGTGCCATCGCCGGCTTGCTGTCGCCGTCGTACACCAGCTTGCTGCCGCCGTTATGCAGCCAAACGGAGCTCCACCGCCCAAATTGGCCGAAGACGCTGCCACTGGTGTACACCCAGGGACCCGTATAGTCAAGTCGTAGCGCCAATTGAACCCCGGAGGGCGCATGGCCGAGCTGCTCTCGTGCGTCGCGGTGACAGTATTACCGCCGTCGTGGTCGGCTTCACCGGGAGCCTCGCCGTCGGCAAAGGATACCCCGCTGCGCTCACTTGAGACCCGTAGAGCCGTCACGCACTTTAGCTGTGGCAGAGGGGAGCTGGAGCACCGCCGTGCGCACGCGCTCGTCGCCGGCGCACGAACTGCCATGGCGAGAAGCAGAACAGAGGAAGAGGGAGGAGAAGAAAGGAGCATGCCGTGCACCTAGTCCACGTAAGCCAGAGGGGAGAGAGAAGGAGACGGACCCGGTCTACCACACAGCCACGTCTGTGGTCCATAGACCTACACCGAGTAGTCCACCGTGAACCATGGCTTGTGAACCAAGCCCCGGACCAAATCCAGTAGGCGACGTGGCACAGCTCTGTACTGACACGTGGAGGGCCTAATCGGCCCAAGCCCGGCCCGTACAGGCCCACCGAGACCCATTTGATGACGTCATGCTGACGTCAGCTCCCTGGGGACTCACCAGTGATGTCATGCTGACGTTAGCCCTACACAGTAACCAACCAGAGCGCGACATGTGTCACCCTGAGGATTTTCGGCCCTTTTTCTTTTTTAGAATATTGATTAAACTTCAGAAATTCGTAACTTCCTCATACGAGCTCCAAATTTGGTGAACCAAATTTCTAAATCCATCTAAAATCGAGCTCTACGCATTGGTGTCATGTTTGAGTGCATTTGAATCTTTTTGTAGTTCATTTGTTCTTTGTACCCTCTATAGCGTCGCTAACGTGACCGTTTTGTACCGTTTTAGAGTCAGAGGAGGAACGTGCCGAGTATGACCGTGACTACAACAAGGAACTGGGTGACGACCATTCTGAAGGTGCCACATTCCACCCACTCCTCGTAGATCCTATTACGCATTGCAAATGAGTAGTACTGCTAGTGCTTTAATTACTGTTGCTATCACCTGTTTAGGGTGCATGGTAGTACTTCTTGATTGCCATTATCTTGATGTAACCTTGCCCCTGCTCACCCGCTGTTAGGCTAGACACACGCATGCTTTCATGATTACTACTTTGATCTCTACTACGCTTTATATCTTGATGTGATGCGTGGTGGAAACTGTTATATATATGACTAAGGCACGTGGTGCCTATCTAAACCTAGTGGATGATGAGTGTGTTGTGTGTGTCTTGGGTGAGTGGAGGGTAAGGGTTGTGTTGACCAAGCTGGAATGTGTGACGAGCTTGAGGCGAGTCTTGCCGTATGATGTGACCTAGGCATCCTATGAGATAAATACCTGTGGCGGGTATATGTGATGTGATATGTGAGGTGGGATCATGGGTGTGAGCCTGTTGAGAGGTGGAGCCCAGGACAGGGGTGCTGTGGTGGCACGTAAAATGGTAAACCTGATGAAGATATCCGGCTTGGTCAATCCTAAGGACTTACTAGTATCCAGACTCACCGGGAATCCTTTGCATACCACTCGCTCTCTTGTAATGGGAGAGACGGTTGGACTACTTGGTAGAATGATGCCATTACTGCTAGGTTGTGAGGTGATAAGGGTGGGCGGTAGGATGAGAGTTGCCCATACCGTCCTAGATGCTGGTACCATTTGGAGGGCCCGGTACTATGCTTCCCAGTCTCAGCTATGCCCGAGAGGTTATCCGGATGTTCCTAGGGGCTGAGTGGTAGGATGGCATCAGTCTATCAAGCAAGCAGCCGGGATGTGCCTAGACAGTGCATTGTCGAGGATGGTTATCTTGTGGGTATGTGAAACCTCTGCAGAGTGTCATGGTTGATCGATCGATACATATGCTGACTTGTCGGCTATGGACCTTTCCTGGGAACTGCTTCACTAGATAGGAGATATGTCCTTCTTTTCTCCCCCGTGTTGTGAGATAGAGCCGATCGAGGACCGTTGAGGCAGGCCGAGTGGGAGTTGGCTTGTCGACACGAGTGAGATGAGATGTGGTGGATGAGGTGGATGGGTGGTATGGGATGGATGGATGGATGGATGAATGGTGTGTGTGGATGTGGTGTTAAACTTAAACTATATACATACTTATATTATACATGACTGATATTGCATAGGAAACCCCAGCCAAATGTAGGTTCTCTTGTTATAGCCTCATTGCATCCAGTTCCACAAAGCATTGCAAAGCATAGGGTGGAAATGTGGCGGTACATATCGCATCGATACTTTGGCACGCAGAGTTCGAGGAGGCATACAACTCCGAAGGATTCGATGGTTAGGGGTTTTTCGCCGCTACGCTCAAGTCATTGGATAAAAGTTGCTTCTGCACCCTCAAGCTGTTCCAGTTGATGCTACTCTGTGATTCGTGCCTGTTGGCGTTGTAATAAGTTATCGTAAACCTTCTATTTGCACTCTATTTATCGTTGTGTGGATTTGATTATCAACTGGAATATGGGTAATATGATTTAAAAGGTCATGTTACACTTCGACTGTGTGGATTTTCTCTTCGGGGAAAATCAGGTCGTTTCACAGCACCTACTCTACGCACTCTCAGTGAGAGGCTTGAAGGAGGCCTCTCCAACCTGGTCAAGGAGATGGAAACATCTAACAAGCTGAGAGACAAGCTCATAGGAGACATGGATAAGCAGGTTGGGATCAATCTCAAGTTAATCCGTAGCCTCAAGCGGTTCAAAGACAAGCTTGAAGAAGAGGTTGCAGCCCCCAAAAAAATAATTCAGGGCCTCAATAATGAAGGGCAGCATTAGTTGCCTAGTTATCCAATAAGGCACACTTCCGCTAGGTTTGATTAGTTAATAGAGTCAGTCGAGTCATTTTCTTAGGACAAAGCCTAATGACCTAGGGCAGTCGTTAGCTCAGTCATTAAAGCGTCTGTTGAATTATATAATACCACCGCCATAAATGAATAAAGTGCCTTATTTTATATTAATGTTTTGTCATCTACTCTACTCTCTTTTTTTTTTTGTATGTGTTTGTCTCCACATATTGTGCAGAAAGTATACAGGAAAACAAGTGTGGGGGAGGCACAATTAATTATGAAGCAAAAATACGATCGGGAAAAATAGCGTAATTGAGCAAACATCGAACCAACACCGCACAAGCGGCGGGACCCCGCAGGATCCCCAAGGTGGGGCCGGCCGGCGCCTGTTGGGCCGGACGGGCGCCTGTCGCCCTCGCCTTTTTCGTTTCGATCACGGTCAGGTTTGATTTAATTGCAAGTTAATCACGTATATTACACTTTGAATTTTTATCCGAATTATAATTCTTCATACTAAATGCTTTTAAGAATTAATAAACCCATTTAATCGTGACTTGAGAAAATAAATTATATGACACTCTTCTAGAGTCATAATTATTGTGAAATTTATAAGTATTTCATAAAGTTGTTGTGGAAAAGAAATAGCAAAAATAATAAGTACTCAATTCCTTGTAATATGTCTTTGGAGATTTTATTTCAAAAATTTGAAAACAATTAGCTTCAATTCTCTGTGTAATGGAACCTAATAGTAATTATATCATTCCACTTAATTATTATAGCTTTGTTTGAGAAGATTTATCATGTTTCTAGTATCATAAAATAAAAATTAAATAAAAATATAATTACACTGTCTTGAGCAATATTATGCGGCAGGCATGACATAATTCAAAAAAAATCCGAGAAAATAAAAAGGGACGAGTGTCCGGAACCTCATAAAGATAGATCACGAGGAAATAAAAAAGGACAAGTGTCCCAAACCTCGATTCAAAAAGAAAAGAGATATGAGCATGTGCTCAATAAAAAGAAAGGCTCATGGTTCCTCCAACATAATATACCAAGAAGTGAGAGATTTTTTCTGATCTAGGAATATGATATCTCTCTCCCTTGCTATAAAATATCCAATAAATTATCAAATTTATACCACTGGTGCCACTACAAACAAGAGAAGGTCGAAGCTATGTTTTATTTTGCAAAATCCATTTCCTCTCCAATAGACATAATTAAAGGAAAAGAGTAACCTGTTTTAAGCTATCCTGTTCCGCAACTACTTAAGGATTCATGAACGACACTTTAAAATTTTACAATGCATGATAACTGGACTAGTGCTATATAATTTAATCTCCAAGTTATGTATTAAATATATATCCTATTTGCCAAAACCAACCTTTTTCTCGGGACGAGTAAAAGTTTAAGTGCGGGGGTAATTGTTGACACCTGTTAACCTCCAAAATTTGTTAGCAATTATCTCTCATCCAGACATGAATATCTACTAGAATAGGGTTACCACTGATAATTTTCACGAGTTTTGGTGATTTGTGCATTTTTCAGGGAGTTTTCCAAAAAAGCCTAAAAGAGGGATTTAAGTGCTAATTTGCCACGAAACTTATCCGTGATGGAAGGACATCACCAGAGGGTTCAGGAATACTCCAGAAGACACTCGAGGCAACAGGGGGCCAGCAGCCGCCAAGTGGGGCCGGCCCCACCCCTGCGCCGGGCGGCCCCCTAGGGTTAGGGTTTGGCCACCCCCTTCTGGAACCTTTCTCCACCGCCTCTGAGGAGCCATCCTGGCCGCTTGTTAAATCGGTTTGATCATACGGCGCGTATCCATCCCACCGGGCTATAAAAAGAGGGTCACACCCCCCTGGAAGAGGCCAGATCAAGAGATGAAGAGTTAGAGCTTTAGATAGAGATCCATTAGATCTAGGCTAGCAATCAAGATAGAGATTAGAAAGATAGAGTAGAAGAGTAGAGATTCGGAGGAGCCCCGGCTTGTCTGAGCATCCTCAGGAGTTGTGTTCGTCTGGATTCGGTTCCCTCGCCCGAAGCTGCGTTCTGAGGTACTTTTGTGTTTACCATTCTGATTCAAGTAAGCAACTTATTTATATTCATTCTTTGGTTTGCAACTCATATTATATTGAGTACTTTGATTTGGGTAGCTCCTAGATCGAAGTAGTGATTTGTAGCGTAGATGTGGTGTCTATGTTATGATTACTTGTGAATGTCCCCTGATCAGCCGGATAGTGGTAGCTCGCATAGGTGACTTTATAGCTATGTTGAATCCTCTATAGTCTACTTTTCATTGATAAGACTGATAGTCTTATAGGTGCCTGATAGGAGATTACTCTGTTTCTTCTCCTATTTGGGTTACTTGTCCGATAAGACGATATTATACAAAGTTTACCGGTAGTTAGAACTAGAGTACATTAGCTATTTCCTCATTCTAAATAGTTTTCTAGATTGTTTGTACCCCCTTAGATTAAGAGTATTAGGCTAGGTCATAAACCACCTACTGTTCCTTTGGGTTCGATATTAAAACCGGGTTGATCTTGATGAAGTGCTGATCAGTATATATCTGTGCGTTTACAGATAATCTGATTATAATCATTATTTAGGGTGCAGTTAATTTATATCAACAATAATTCAAAGCCAGACATTTTGCCTTCTCAATGCTTAACAAAAGGGACAAGTGCCGGCCACAGGGGTCGAGATCTTTCTTAACAGAAAAACTTCCCATATTAAACATGCTCAATTTTTGATGATAAGAAAAGGTACAGGTACATGACAAAGTACATAATATGCAATGAAAAGAAGAGAGAAAATGAACTTTAAGGATAGAAGCGACGTAACTGCTCGATGTTCCAAGCGTTCTTGACGAGCTGCCCCTTGTCGTCCTTTAGCTTGTATGCTCCTGGTCGGAGGACCTCGGCAATGGTGAAGGGACCTTCCCATGGTGGTGTTAGCTTGTGACGCCCCTTATTGTCCTGTCGAATCCGTAAGACCAGGTCACCGACATTGAATGCTCGACCCCTTACCCGCCGGCCATGATGTTGACGCAAGGACTGCAGGTACTTGGCAGAGTGAAGCAATGCGACATCGCGGGCTTCGTCGAGTTGGTCCATGGCATCCTCTAGGTAGGTTTGATTCACAGGCTCCGTGTAGGCCCTGACCCATGGGGACCCATACTCTAGGTCGATGGGTAGGACGGCCTCCACCCCATAGACCATGTAGAAAGGGGTATGTCCCGTTGCTCTGGTCGGAGTCGTTCTCAAGCTCCACAGTACCGCTGGGAGTTCAGTGAGCTATCGCCAGCCAAACTGATTGAGACAATTAAAGATCTGAAACTTCAAGCCCTAGAGAATCATGTCGTTGGCTCGCTCTACCTGTCCGTTAGTGCGAGGATGCGCGACAGACGCCTAGTCGGCACGGATGTTGAATTCATCACAAAACACCAGGAACTTTTTTTCGGTGAACTGTGTACCATTGTCCGTGATGATCGAGTTAGGTACGCCGAAGCGATAGATAATGTCCGTGAAAAAGAGCACGCTTTGGTCAGACTTGATGGTGGCGAGGGGTCGAGCCTCGATCCACTTTATGAACTTATCAATCGCGACTAGAACGTGTGTGAAGCCCCGGGTGCCTTGAGGAGGGGTCCCACTAGATCTAGGCCCCAGACCACGAATGGCCATGTGAGGGGAATCGTTTGCAGGGCCTGTGCCGGCAAGTGCGTCCGTTTGGCATAGTACTGGCATCCTTTACAGGATCGGACGATTTTCGTGTCCGCCACCGCTGTAGGCCAGTAAAAACCTTGACGATAAGCTTTGGCCACAATCTTTCGTGGCGCGGCGTGATGTCCACGGATGCCAGCGTGAATATCCTCCAATAAGGCTCGCCTGTGGGCAATAGAAATGCATCGATGAAGGACATCCGAATGCCCCTTCTTATATGGTTCGCCATCGATGATGGCAAAGGACACCCGCTCCCCCCGTCTATCAGCACCTTATAACTACAAAAAATCTTAGGATATATGACAACCTGTTATCATCATAAACTCTGGTATTTTTGTCATAGCTATTGTACTATGACGACTTCATGACGAAGAAGCATTCATCACAAATCATGCATGGTAAATCTTGCTCAATGACAACCATATGAATTTTCATCATAAATTCTATGACGATCCATTTACAGAGTCGTCACTGAATACCTTATGGCCTAGCAAGGCCCATGTAATAACAAGGCTGTTACTGGGCCAAATATAATTGTGGGCCAATATGTTATGTGGACCAAAATCTTCGTTGCAGCCTATATACGTAGTAGGCCACAAACAATCGAGCCCAAACATCAAACAGACTATATTTACTTTCAATTCAGCCCATACAATTTTTTCAGCCTGCGTATTTTAGCCCATATATTTTCAGCCATCTTTCAGGCCATGTATTTATAATAAATTAAATATGCCAGAAATGAATTATTTATAATAATATTACATACATGTACAAGTTTCTGGTTCTTTGGTTCTTCTAGATTAGGAAGCACAAACACATGTACTTTTGCCTTCAACAAGCATTACATTAAAAAAAAGATGGCAGTCAAAAGGACGTTTTAATATATAGAAAATACAATCTTCATCTAGCTTCCCTTTTTATGCAACATACTGCAGCATCGTAGACAAATTTAGCAGTCTGTCATGAAATAAAAGCACTTATTCAGATATAAAAATGATAGAGGCACTAACTGCGTGCTAAAATTGACAGAGATGTATGTAATAGATTATGTAATTGACCATTTCAGAAATTATCCAAATGCAAACATGCTATCAATATAAGTTCAGCTACATCAAAGATCGAATGATAACTGAATCTCATTACAAGTTATACACACAATACTAAAAACACAAGTTAATCAAAGATTATTTTTCTCATCAACTCACCAAAAGTAGTATATAGGATTTACTATATAATGCCTTCTATTTTGCTGAAATTTTTTTTTCCATTTAGGATTTGGCATTACAAGCTTGTAGAGGCTTTGGCAGAGCAGAAAGGAGTACGAAAAATCCAAGATTGTATATAGAATTTCACTTCAGCCTGATTGAAAAGCGCCCTGCACAATATAATCCTAGGAGTGCAGCCAGAAACAATGAACCTACCAGCTCTTGTGAAGTTGAGCAAGACCTTTTTGTAAGAGTCCCACGATGCAGAACCTTCCAACTCATCGAACTCTACAAAATGAAATGACCACAAATCGACAATGTGATACCAAACACAGGCACAACATGCAACAAGCAAACAGAATTCCTAAAAATATACTCGGCCCTTGTAGAAATGCAGTGCACGTTCTTTTGAATCAAGAATTTGTTAAACAAACGACTAACCTGTACAATGGTGGCCTTAGCAGTTACCACTGCATACAATGGCATCCTAATTCGTTAGAAACATGCAAAGCGAATAGCTGCAGCGAATGTGGAAGTGAAATTACCGCTCCCTGATAAATGAAACGTATTAGACGGGCCAGAATTAATTCTACTCCCGTTGATTCAAGACGATTGATGTAGTCACATATACAGATATACTATAGCGCTCTGACGGCACTAGTCCTGACGAAAATTCATTTTTTAATGCAATGACTGGAGTGCAGAGCGGGTGCTTACGGGAAAATGACGGCAGGGACGGACTAGTACTCAGCGATGGCGGGCAGAAAGGGGCGTGTATTCTCTTGCATTCGCCATCTACGTGGACGCCCTGGAGAAGACATGGATCTCGGCAGGCTCGCTCCGCCCCTATTGGGGCTTGCAAAGCCCAAATGAGGGTGACAGATCTGGGCTTCTGCACCATGGACGCCGCCCAGGGAACTCCTGACATCCTCGCTGCAGTAGTCGATGGCGCCTGTCCTCCTCAGCCAGCCAGGGCCTGACGGAGAAGCCGCGTCGCTCGCCGTCCGACGACTCCACCCTAGGTGGCGCCTCCCGACCGCCTCCCGACCACCTCCGCCCCTGTGCCGGCGCCTCGCCAGTCACCTCCCTCGCAGCTGTGACTCTGCCCCATGTCGGCACCTCCCCGGCCACCTCCACCCGACGACGGACGGTGAGGGCACGGAGGGGTACCCCATTGAGATGCACGAGAGGTTCGGGATGGAGACTCCGCAGGCGTAGCAGGGCGAGGTGGACCAGAGCGGCGTGACGGCCAGGTCGTTGGCCGGAGTGGTAGGAGAAATGAAGGGTTTGGGGGAGCTGACGGCTGCAAGTTTTTATTCAGTGCTTCTATAATCATGGCCGTCGATCAACATTGGACGGTTCAGATCCAGCCGAGCCCTAGCAGGCTGGCGGGTGGACGAGGCCCGCCTAACGCGGATGCGTGGCCCAGGCCCATCGGGGCTGGGCCTACATCTTTTAGTTTTAAATAGGCTGCGCTGCGCTTGTAGCCCTTTAGTTTTTTTATTTTCTACTAATTAGGCAGTCTTGTGAGGTAAACTTTTTAATCCTATTATACTCATGTATCAAATATATTTTCAAAATAAAATATACTACATATATGTCCTTTTATAGAAGTTTAAAAAAAATTTTAAATTGATTTACTATTTTCTGTAGTTTAAATGAATTTTCTAAGTGCTTTTAGAAAATAATTTCAACTTAAACTACAAATCCTATCAAACAATATCCAAATTTTTTTTAAAAAAAATAAGTAAGAAGACATATTATATTTGAGCTTGCAACCTCAAAATCAATGGAAAATTAAGTGTTTAGGTTGACATTAATTGAACTACTGCTCTTGTGTCTTCAATGGAAAAAACAAATAATATCATATAGTGGTCTAAAAATCCTAGAAATTGGTATGGGAGAGTAATATGGGTGTATATGCTTGCTATAAAAGTTTTAAACCATTCTAATAAAGTGGGATCATACATTGTTCATAAATAGATATATCTCTCACATAATCTCATATAAATATGTGAGAGATGTATCATTTGTGAACAATGTATGATACCTCTTTTTGAAATTCATTTAAAATTTGTATTAGAACATTATACACCAAAAACATATTATCATGCAAGGTTATAGGATTTTTTAGCAAAATATTGAATTATTACAATTATTTTATGTTATATTTAAAGATAAACTATAGAAAATAGGAAATTTTTTAAAAATTTTGAAACTTGTATGCAATAGTATCCATGTAGCCTATTTCACATAGAAAAGAGTTTGGAGTATAAACGACATTTTTAAAGGTTGCTTCACAAGATGCTTTGTGTATATGCATGAATGAAAACAAGCAATGTACAAAAGAACCAAGAAACAATATCCGGTAACCAAACAAATGCTGCTAGTCGGTAGATCTTGATTTTAGAAAAAAATAGGAAAAAGAAACATACCATTTGGAGTTAGCACGAGGGAGTACGACTAGTTACAAATTTTTGCTGCAGATTAAAAAGAGAAAGGCGCCTGTTCATGTTCTTCATTTTCGAGTATTTAAGCAGATTAAAAGGGGAAGAACTTTTGTCCATGTTCTCGATTCACGCCGTTCTTCGCGTGTATGGAGGACGCGGGAGGGAGCAGGGTGCCAAGCTTGGTCATGACGGTGCCATGAGGGGCAAAGACCGACTGCATCTGCCATCGACAAGCTCCCGGAGCTCAACTGATGGGCCACGGTCGTCCTGGTCTTCTCTGTCGTCGTCCCTGGGCCGGGCATGGCAAGGATAAGCAGCAGCACGAAGAGGAGAGCAAGTCCAGAGGCGCACGTTGGAGACAAGCAAGGGATTGGACCTCTTGCCCTCACGCTTCGACAATGGGACCTAATCTCGCCATTCGCGGCATTGCGTGAGTCGATGTGAAGTCCGTGATGAACTATTGCGTGAGGAAGAGCTTGCAAACAGAGAGCTAAAACTTAAACAAAATAATATAGTAATCACATTAGACATGAAAATTTCAATAGCATAGTGGTAAGTCCATATGCCTTTGTATGCTTGATGCTGGGTTCGAACCTTGGATGCTTGTTGACACCTCTTAATGTTATCTCTAATAACAGCGCCAAAAATGCTACAGTAGCGCACCGCCACTAGAATGCCAAGTTGTCATCCCCAGTATAACACCAAGAGGTGTGGTATTAAATCATGCCACCATCTAGAATATAGAAATGTATCAAGCGCCTTAATGGATCAAATACCATTGTAGCATTTTACCTGGAGTATTACGGGTTGTCATTTATATTTTCCCAAAGGAAGGTCTACATGGCTGTATAAAGGTAGTGTATTGACCTAGAGTGTAACGAATAGGCATAACCATGTCCTCGCTACTCAATGCAGGGGTAAGTCACAAGATAAATGATAAGATAAGTGTATAATCATCAGCGTAAACAGATAAAGACTCCTAGCTACATCATTAGGGTTGCTAGTAGAACATCAAGAGATATTCCTGGGTTATTCCTAGCTACATATCAATGTATATTATGGTTAGTGCAATATACCCAGTAATCATGGCTAAGGTTAGCATTACATTTATTCATAGCGGACATACTAGGGAAGTTTGAGAACATAGCGCGCCCTTCCGTCGTATACAAGCCCTACTGTGCCTATAAACGGGGTTCGGATTACATAGGACTCAACAGGAATGTCACACCCGCGATCTACCAAACCTAGCCTATAGGGTGCATTCGCAGATAAACAACATATAAGCACCACGCTTACACAATGTTTATCACTCACCCAACGATCAATTAGATGAGTGCTATACGAACCTATGGATAAACATAATGTTAATCTAGCTATACTAAGCATATAATCACAATAGACAAATAACATAATAACTATGAATATAAGTAAATAAGAATTCATCAATTCAATTGTAGCAATCATATAACTATACAATGAAAGAGAACAAAGGCGAGAGGAGGTAAGAACTATACCAAATCTAAGCTCTTGATGGTTCGGAATCCAAGCCTGCGCTTGCCTCCCTCTAGTTCTAATCTAGCTATCTAGGCCCTAGCTAAGGAGCTCTGATTAGGGTTTCTGGCTGATGATCGGACTTCCGAATGAGAACGAATGAATAGGGGCTCTCCCCAAGGGGGGTGCCTCTCCTTTTATAGCCCTGGGCGATGATCGTGAGCCATTGGATCAAACCGACATTGACGGGCAACTAGGATTGATCCTCAAAGGCGGTGGAGCGAACCAGGCGAACCGGGGCTAGACTGGAGCCCAGGCCAGACCGGCCGGTCTGGGGTGGGACCGGCCGGTCCCACCTGGTGGTCTCCAGGCCCCCGGCTCGACGTGGTGCCTTCTCGTCTCTTCTGGAATCTTCTTGTGTAGCCGTGGAGTCCGTTTTCCGTTTCCTTGTTCCGATAAGCTTGTATATTTGGGCCTTTTTCAGTATACGCCTGCATAAATAGTGAAACACCAAAACTCGTGGAATTCGGTCAGTGTAAACCCTATGTCTACTTTGGTGATCATATTTGCATCCTTTTCATGGCTAGTTGACGGTTGAATTAATACAATAGTGGCCGTCAACAACTCCCCCAAGCTTAACCTTTGCTAGTCCCTTAGCAAAGAAAACTTAGAAAAGTTATTGAATATATGTGTATGTTTAAGCATTGTAGCCATCTTGGAGCAACTCTCTCTAAATATACCTGCAGTCAGACAGAAATTCTCCTCCAAGTTATGCAATAACTGAGTTGACTTTCAAACTTACTCATATTTCCTTGGACTGCGGGGCTTATTAGCTCTTCCTTGGGTCTTGAGCACTTGACAGACAGGAAGATCCCATCTAAGCACTATGTCTCAAGTTCTTCGATCAGCTATCATTCTGGAGTTTTTAGAGGTTTTCAAATAAAACTCAGAGCTTCCCATGTATGACACTCTCAAGTCTCTCAACATATGTGGTATTTGTGGATTCTCACCAAGTCAGTGATGATGGTTGCCTTTCTTTTCATCTTATAGCTAAAGCTTATGTGGAGCTCATAGGTAAGGAGAAACTGAAAGAACAAACTTGCACTGCATATGTTGTTGAGTCAAACAATGGATCCATGGAGAAACGAGTCATGCCGTCGAATCAAGATGTATAGGTGGATGGATATGGTGGGTATATGGTGGAACCTAATTCTACTTAGCTCCTTGAATGCTTCTCTCTCTTTTGGAACATTGAAGACTGGCCAGAGGTTATGAGCTATCTTTTTCTTTCCTCTTGTTTCTCTCTTTTTTTCAGGGAGTCGGGCATCTACGTACCTATTGTTTTGCGCTGGGACACTTGTCCATTTTTCTTTTCTTCCTTTTTCTCAAATATCTTTTTGCATAGCTCATAGCACTCCTTTTGGCATTGATGGAATTAGAGAGATAACATAGGAACATGGAGCATTTATTGGGTGGCTAACCTAATGGAATATTTTTTTTGGTGTTCTCTCCCAGTGTAGGAGAAAAACATTTTTGGAATGGATGTAGGTGGAATGTCATGTTGTTGCGCCTACTCCAGTGTAGAGTAGTGCATATGGAGGTGGATCTTGATTCAAGAACATGACAGATTTCTCACTAGGGTCACAAAGGTTGACAAAACTCAATGCAAGACAAGCAGCATTTATGTGGAAGTTTAACTAGCCTATCTCATCATGTTTGGCTCTGGTGGGAATGTAAGCTTTGTCACATAGGAACTCATCATGTTTTTGTATTTTTTAAAAGATAAATCTCCAGAACTCTAGTGTCACTTAGAACAAGATAGATAGCAGCTCAGACTTTTTCAATCTTATCAATCAGGTACCTAGACTTAGTTCAAGCGTATGCAACTCACAAGTTTCAGGCTCAGAGCAAATTCTCATGTCAAAACAGTTGGAGATAAAACTTGGGAAAACTTTTGTCTAAACTCTAGGCATTTCAGAGGTGTTGTAACAGAGCAGCTTTTCATCATTTAAATTCATTTCAAGAGCTTCCTTTTTATTGACTCTAGACAGACAAACATTTTTATTTGATTTTTCATTTTTCAAAGACTCAAACTATAAAACTCGAAAAGACTCTAAAGACTCTTAAAAAGCATGGACCTTCATGTGCCCACATATTTTTGGTATTTTCAGGTTTTCTTAGATACTATGGTGAACCTTCATGTGCTCATATATTTTTGGTATTTTTAATTTTTTTTATGACTGACTCGATAATCGTGTAGGTACACTTACCTGGGTACCTAGGGGATGCCTTCTCCCAAGCTGATCGTTGTCGTGGTTGAGCATTAAAGCTGAGCAGTCCACTCGATGGAGCTCACGCTTGTAAGAGCTGGTGTAGCTAAGAACCTTCATCTCATCCAACAAGAAGTTGCTTCCTTCACACAGCGATTAGCTGTATGCAAGAAGGTGTACTTCGAGTGATAAAGATGATGATCCCTAGGTGGACTAGCTCTTAGAGTCATCCTGCAGCAAACATCTCACAAAACACCCAAAACTCATGGAACGGATTAGGATAAACAGTTAGTGGTTAGCCGTTCTTGGACTGGTTGTTGTGAGAGGTTTCAAAAGTTTGTTGCAGTGTATTCAATGCAGCAAGATGCTCAATGATTATTTTTGGATTTTTTTTCAAACAGAATTGAAATATGTATGCTAATCTTTATTTTATTTTTATGCCACCACAGTGAACACTCCTTTAGCTTGCACTACAGGCATGTCACATGGGGTTTTAAGGTTTTCCAAATGTTTTTATGATTTTCTATAAAGATAATAAAAACTAACTACGAATTAAAAGTGTAAGAAAGTAAACAGATAACTACCATCGTTACCTTATGGTAAGGGTTCAGAGTTTAAAGTCCTCTGGACAAGACTTCTACTCGTCTTCACTCCTGGGGTGCTTCATCGGATCTCGAGGATGGGGACCCTGATGTTGGACCTCCTGGTGACGATGACTCAGTTGAGGAGGTTACCTTTTCTTTCCATACCTTCGTAGGCTGTTGCTTCAGTGCTGTAGATTCTTCCTTGATTTCCTCCTCCCCAACATTGCTCTTTTGAGAGCGATTCCTCCGGCGCTGACGTCTTCTCTTGGACTGGGTAAAAGCTGCTATTCCAGGAGAGTTATAATCTTTAAAATAACAGCGTACCTTCTCTCTTGGGAATTGGAAGTGGACTTGGCCTGATCCATTGTAGATGATCGCGTTGGTGGTGCTGAGGAACGGCCTCCCAAGTATGATGGGCGTCTCGTCTTCTTCTCCCATGTCCAGTATCATGAAATCGGTCGGGACGTAGTGGTCCTGGATCTTGACCATGATGTCTCTTGCTACTCCCTCTAGAAATCTCGTTGTGTTGTCCACCAGCTACAGCTGCATATAGGTAGGGTACAGGGGTGTATCGAATAATAAATCATATACCTTTTTAGACATTATGTTGACAGCTGATCCGGTGTCGCAGAAGGCCTTGTAGAATGAGCACTGTCCAATGGTGCAATCAATGGCTGGCGTGCCTGGATCCTCTTTCTTGGTTAGGAATGGTGAAGCTAAGAGGTGGTCATGCTTGTACTCAACAGCCTTGACTACTTGGACTTGCTTCCTTACTTGTCTCCTGTTCTTGTTGTTTCTCTTCCCATTTGAATTCCTCTTGGTTCCTTCATTTGTTGGATTGACTGGGAAGTACGCTCCTCTTAAATCTATAGGAGCTTCAAGGGTCTTGTTCTTGAAACTGAACTTCTCTTTATTGCCCTTGATGGTGAAACAAATCTTGACACTGTCCGTGTAGATGATAGCCTTTGCAGTACTCAGGAATGGTCGACCAAGAATGATAGGACTCTTGGGATCTTTGCCGGTATCCAGGACTACAAAGTCTACAAGGACATATGATCTCCCAATTCGTAAGCACACGTCATCTTAGATTCCTTTAGGGTACTTGATTGTCTGGTCTGCAAGCTGCAAACATATATTTGTGTACAACAAAGATGCCCATGGAAAGACTTGGTCAAAAATTACCTTAGGCATGATGTTGACACTGGCGCCTAGATCACAGGCAGCTTCAGGGAAGTCATGCTGTCCAATAGAGATGGGAATCATAGGTCTCCCTGGATCTCCTCTCTTGGGTGGCATGGAGTCATCCTTCCATCCTGATGATGCTTCAACGTAGTATCCTGCAATACATCAACCAAATTCGCGGTCTCGGGCTCTAGAGGTTGCTCTAGAATCTTACCTTCGTGGGTCGGTGGAACAGCGGCCGCGAGCTGAGCTAGTTGTTGTTCGATCATTTTATTGAAGCTAAGCTAGTTCTTAACAGCAGAGGTAAAGCTATCCATTTTAATGTTTATATTCTCTAGCATTTTATCATTGGATGCTACCTTCCTAGATAAAGTCTCCATGATTTTATTTTGGTTGGAGATCACTTCTCTCAAAGGCAGTTGAGCATAGTTATTGTAATTATTGCCTTAAAAGTTACCATGAAAATTACCTTGGTAGTTGGGCCTTTGCTGGTTCCATCCTTGATTTTGAGGACGATAGTTGTTGTTGTTGTTGTTGATGAAGTTCACGTCCTCACGGGTCTCAGGACAGCTGTTACCTGAGTGTCCCATATTGCCACACACTTCATAAGTCATGCTTGCATCATTAATGCGCATGACATCTTGTCTTTGGCTTGATTTATCTTTCAGCTTCTTCATGAGCAGATCTATCTTGGCAGACAGCATGTCTACCTCTTTGAGCTGGTGCATTCCTCCACTCCTCTTGCGGGTGGTCTGGCGCTCATCATTCCAATCTTGATTGGAGGCCATCTTCTCCATAAGAGCAGTAGCTTGTGGTATGGTCAGTGACATAAATGCACCTCCAGCAGCAGCATCAACATTGTTGCGGGTGCTGTTGGTAAGCCCATGATAGAAAGTTTGCATCAGGAGCCAATTCTCCATCCTATGATGAGGACATTCTGATATGTAGTCTTGAAAGCGTTCCTAGGCCTCAGGGACTGACTCATCATGTTGCTGCTGGAAACTTGAGATCTTCCCCCTTAGGGCACTTGTCTTGCCCATAGGAAAGAATCTTGCTAGAAAAGTTGTGGAGCACTTGTCCCAAGTTATATGGTTGTCTTTGTTGGCGTAGAACCATTGCTTCGCCTTTCCCAATAGTGAGAATGGGAACAGACGTAGCAGAACGGTATCCTTTGGTACATCCTTCAGCTTGAAAGTGCTACAAATCTCCAGGAAGTGTTGGAGATGAGAACTTGCATCTTCATGTGCTTTCCCACAGAACAAGTTGGCTTGCACCATGGTGATAAGAGCCGGCTTGAGCTCGAATCCATTCTCCCCAACTTCAACGTTCGGTCCAGTGCGGATGTTGTTGGTGTTCGCAGTGGAGAACACGCGCAGTGACTTATCAGCCATTTCTTCAAAAGCTGGTGCTAAGTTGCCCTCTTGTTGTTCTTCTTCTTCTTCTCTTGTAGGAGCTTGTGCCTCCAAAGAACGAACCTCAGCAGTGGGTGTCCTTGATGGAGATTCAAAGATGTCCCTCACTTGCTAGAATTTCTTCCTTCGAAAGAGTTTCTCTGTATTTTCAACGTAGTTATCTGGCAGATCAAAACCACTCATTCATTACCCTGCATAAGATTTCACAAAGATAGAAAACACAAAGGTAAGCCTGCATTGAGTAGGGGTCTATGGTTTCCTCTATCTCATTAGTTTGTTAGGTCTATCGCTATCCTTTTTAATTGCCAATTGCCTTCCCCGGCAACGGCGCCAAAAATGTTTGTTGACACCTTTTAATGTTATCTCTAATAACGGCGCCAAAAATGCTAGAGTAGCGCACCGCCACAAGAATGCCAAGTTGTCATCCCCAGCATAACACCAAGAGGTGTGGTATTAAATCATGTCACCATCTAGAATATAGAAATGTATCCGCAAGCGCACAGATCAAAAACCATGTAGCATTTTACCCGGAGTATTACGGGTTGTCATTTATATTTTCCCAAAGGAAGGTCTACATGGCTGTATAAAGGTAGTGTATTGACCTAGAGTGTAACGAATAGGCATAACCATGTCCTCGCTACTCAATGCAGGGGTAAGTCACAAGATAAATGATAAGATAAGTGTATAATCATCAGCGTAAATAGATAGAGACTTCTAGCTATATCATTAGGGTTGCAGTACAACATCAAGAGATATTTCTGGGTTATTCCTAGCTACATGTCAATCTATATTATGGTTAGTGCAATACACCTAGTAATCATGGCTAAGGTTAGCATTACATTTATTCATAGTGGACATACTGGGGAAGTTTGAGAACATTGCGCGCCCTTCCGTCGTATACAAGCCCTACTGTGCCTATAAACGGGGTTCGGATTACATAGGACTCAACGGGAATGTCACACCCGCGATCTACCAAACCCAGCCTATAGGGTGCATTCGCAGATAAACAACGTATAAGCACTACGCTTACATAATGTTTATCACTCGCCCAACGATCAATTAGATGAGTGCTATACGAACCTATGGATAAACATAATGTTAATCTAGCTATACTAAGCATGTAACCACAATAGACAAAGAACATAATAACTATGAATATAAGTAAATAAGAATTCATCAATTCAATTGTAGCAATCGTATAACTATACAATGAAAGAGAACAAAGGCGAGAGGAGGTAAGAACTATACCAAATCCAAGCTCTTGATGGCTCCGGAATCCAAGCCTGCACTTGCCTCCCTCTAGTTCTAATATAGCTATCTAGGCCCTAGCTAAGGAGCTCTGATTAGGGTTTCTGGCTGATGATCAGACTTTCGAATGAGAATGAATGAATAGGGGCTCTCCCCAAGGGGGGTGCCTCTCCTTTTATAGCCCTGGGCGATGATTGTGAGCCATCGGATCAAACCGACATTCACGGGCGGCAAGGATTGATCCTCAAAGGCGGTGGAGCGAACCGGGCGAACCGGGGCTGGACCGGGGCCTGTGCCAGACCGGCCGGTGCTGGGGTGGGACCGGCCGGTCCCACTGGCGGCCTCCGGGCCCCGGCTCGACGTGGTGCCTTCTCGTCTCTTTCGGAATCTTTCTGTGTAGCCGTGGAGTCCGTTTTCCATTTTCTTGTTCCGATAAGCTTGTATGTTTGCGCCTTTTCTGGTTTATGCCTGTATAAATAGTGAAACACCAAAACTCGTGGAATTCAGTCAGTGTAAACCCTATGTCTACTTTGGTGATCATATTTGCATCCTTTTCATGGCTAGTTGACGGTTGAATTAATACACCAACAAAGAGGAGAGCAAGTCCAGAGGCGCACGTCGGAGGCAAGCAAGGGATTGGAGCTCTTGCCCTCACGCTTCGACAGTGGGACCTAATCTCGCCATTCGCGGCGTTGCGTGAGTCGATGTGAAGTCTGTGATGAACTATTGCGTGAGGAAGAGCTTGCAAACAGAGAGCTAAAACTTAAACAAAATAATACAGTAATCACATTAGACACGAAAATTTCAATAGCATAGTGGTAAGTCCGCATGCCTTTGTATGCTTGATGCTGGGTTTGAACCTTGGATGCTCTATATTTATCAAATTTTGATTTAATTTGAATTTGAATTTTTTATTTATTATTTAAATCTGTTTGCTATTTTCCATTTTATATTATTTATTATTTAAAGCTATTTGCTCTGATTGACAACATGGATCGAGAAACTTGGATCCACATTAATTAGTACATTAGTAATATTTAAATCTGTTTGCTATTTTCTTTCCTGTGGACATGCTGCTCTGAATGATAACGAGCATGGATCATTGGAGACTTTGATCCGCACATACCAGCAACACCAGTGTCTCCGTAGCTTGGTGGATGAGACCAACTGTTGACGTGTGCAATGTCTCAGGTTCAAATTGTAGAGTTCACCTTTTTTTCAAGGATTTTTGCACGCCTGGTCCTAGGCCGATGTGCGCATGGAGTGCATGACTGCTCCTAGTCGAGTGTGCGCATGGGCCTAGCAGACTAGGAGTCTAGGCATGTGGACAAGGCGAGCGTCGGTTTCTTCATGCATTTTATTTTTATATGTTTCTTTCTTTTTCATGTTATTAATTTTTTAAAAATAATTAAACAGCTACCTATTGTAAAATTAATATCTCACTCGTACTGTCTTCAATTTCATTGATTCTTCTTCCTAGATGCACCTAAAATCAAATTTTATCGAACATGCAAGTTTCCAGATTTTTAAAGCTCATTTATAATGAATTCAAATGTATAATTTATGACAACTGCAATGTAGCATGTTATGACAGAACATAGATCATCATAAACAAACTACTTTACTAGTTTATGACGATTTTTATTCTGTCTTAATGACAAACACAAAATTTTCGTCAACAAATTGTTCTTCTAAAAGTCGTCATAAAATAGAATGACTTATTGACGAATTGACTCATCGTCACGAAAGAATTGTCATAGATCCTCATATTTCTTTTAGTGCAATTAGTGAGGCGTTTGGTGCCGATGATGGGGTCGACGACGAGAGGGTACCACCCCGGGTTCGGCACGTACTTCCGATGATCGGACTGGTCGAAGGTGATTGGATGTTTCGCCCACTTGGACGGCGGGGACGATCGCCTCGACTTGATAGACCATGCGCTGCTCGAGCTTGCGCTGCCGCCTCGTGGCGTAGTAGTCTGGTCCTCCGAAGATCACGAGACAATCGGTGACGTGGGGAAATCCCGACTCCCCCTCCCCCTGATCGTCGTTCTGGGAGGGTGAGCCCGCTTTCCTCCTCGCCCCCGGCTTGCCCTTCTTAGCCCCAAAGAACTTTGGGATGAGGCGACACTCACGGAGAGTGTGTTTCACCACACCCTCGTGGTGAGGGCACGGCTGGTCCAGCTTCTTCTCGAAGTAGTCGGTCGGCGGCTTTGCCGGCGCCTTCTTTTTTCCTTTGGTGTCGACCGTGGTGACGAGCTCACCGTCATTCTACCGACGTCCCTTGCGGCCCTTCTTCTTCTTCTGGCCCTTGCGGTCGGAGGGTTCGTGGTCGCCCTCCTCCTCTCGCTTGGCCTTGCCACGGGAGTTGAAGATTGCGCCCACCGCGTCCTCTCTCGACGCGAAGCTGGTTGCCACGTCGAGGAGTTCCTTGGTGGTACGAGGAGGGCGACGCCCCAGCTCGTGCACCAAGGTCTTGTAGGATGTGCTGGATATGAAGGCCCCAATCACATCAGCATCGGTGACGTGGGAGAGGCTTATGCACTGCTTGGAGAAGCGCTTGATGTAGTCGCATAGGGACTTGTCCGGCTTTTGCCGGTAGCTTCGCAGGTCCCACGGATTCCTAGGGCGCGAATACGTGCCCTGGAAATTGCCGACGAAGATGTCGACGAGGTCCACCCAACTGTTTATACACCCCTCAGGGAGGTGCTCTAGCCAAGTCCGCGTGGAATCGGCCAGATACAGCGAGAGGTTCCGTATGATAAAGTAGTCGTGGTCGGCTCCCCCCACCTCGCATGCAAGGCGGTAGTCCTCCAACCACGTCCCGGGGTTCGTCTCCCCGCAGTACTTGGTGATGGTGGTCGGCGCGCGGAAGCGCCGAGGGAAAGGTGAGCGAAGAATGTGTCGCCCGAACACCGGCGGGCCTGGGAGAGGCGGGCTCCATCACCTGTCCTCCTCCGGGTTGAAGCGCCCTCCTCGGCATGGGCTGTACTCCTTCGCCCGAGCGTTGAGGATGACACGAGCGTCCCAGATGGGTCCGACACATTCCTGCACTGGCGGCAGGCTCTCCGAGGGCGCACGGGCAGGCTGGTTCACGGATGGCTCTCAGTCTCAGCAACCGTCAATGATGCGATGGCTCGGAGAGGCTTCATGACGCCGTGACGTCGAGCTTTCAGCATGCAGGGCAGCCGCTCGGTCCAGCAGTTGCCGGATTTCCCGCTGAGTTCTCCATTTAGCAGGCATCGTCGGAGGTGGGAGTTGTTGGAGCAGAGCCGCCGCTGCCACGATGTTCTGACTCGCGCTCGCGAAGAGTGGAGGACCTTCGTCGTCCTCGAGGATCCGCCGCTGGACGTCACGGGCCTTGCCTCGTGCTCGCCCAGCACGGCGGTAGGGAGGGGAATCCTTCCCCCGGTGATGCCCGCGGTCACGGTCGACCTTGGCGCCTCTTGTCGTCGAAGTCGGCGTTGCGCATCGGCTGCCGCCGCCTGTCGGAGCTGTCAGAACGTGAGGTCGGTGGAATGTGCGAGCGTCATGGTGAGGGCGTCCGCTCGAGCGCAGGGTTGAGCATGCCTTCCTCCTCCGGTGCGACGTCGTCAACCCAGCCTTCAGGAGTCTCCGCCATGAAACACTCCCAGAAAGGGTCAAAACCGGAGTTGTCGTCATCGCCTGAGCCGGTGTAGCCATCGGAGTCCGGCATGAAGATAGGCCCGGTGTTGGGCCCGGTGGCCGCCAAGCGGTCGTCGTCGTCCGAGTCGGGATACTCGTCGGAGTCCGGCATAAAGACAGGCTCGACAAGGGGCCCGGCTACTACTACAAGCTTGACGTCCTAGGGGTTGGTGTGATCCCCCTCAGGATGAGGTGCGCCATAATGGTTATGGCGTTGTGGTACCCAAACGGAGCTGGCTCGGATGCCTCCTGGATGAGGACCGCTCGAGGGATGGGATCTCCCCCCGTGAGTTACACCATGATGGTCTCGTACCAATACGAGAGCAGGAGAATCTCCTCGAGGGTGGGATACGGCCCCAAATAGGACAGGAGCTGCCGATCCAGCTCTGTGAGCTCCCGCACGTCCGAAGCCTAGTGTGGCCGCTGTAACATCGGGAACCCCCGATGTGTGTCTGGTGACATCACCGGAGCTGGTGCCTGCGGTCGTACGGGCCCGTAGTCGCCCAGCGGCATTGCTGGCCGGAGACTCACGCTGCCCATGGCCACCGTGAGGTCGTCGATCACGTCGGGGGTGGGCCTACGGCTCGTGCCGTTTGCCCGTGGCTCCCGCGCCGGAGCAGGGTCAACGTCATTGGTGTTAGGGAGGGCGACTGACGGCTCAGGAGCCAGCCAAATCACACCGTCCTCGCTAACAATGAAGTCCAGTTCCCCGAAACGGATTCGGGTGCCTGGAGCAAGGCTAAAGCGATGCATGGCCATCTCGAGGTTGGTTAGAGTCGTAGAAGTGCGCTTGGCCCCTTACCTGGCGCGCCAACATTGGTGTCGAGAATGGACACCAACGAGTAATTGAAAGAGAGCACACTTATCCTCGAGATGTTTTCCTAAGTGGACACGTCGATGTATACTGGTTCGGGCAAATCACCCTACGTCCAGTGAGAGCGGGTCATGTTACTCAGGAGCTTGTATAGGGCAGTACAAGTGAATCGAGAGAGGGAGAGTTTCCCAAGTCCCGGAGTGAATCTAGGTTCGAAGTGGTTTGTATCGTATGTGGAGTGCAAATGGGGTGGTAGTCGCACCTGTGCTCAGGTGCCCAAGTCCTCCCTTTTATAGTTCGAAGGGAGGCTCACAGGATAGGGCATGCCCGTGTGAGATGGACGTGAAAGCGTGGCTTACGAGGACCAGACATTCCTGGAAGTGCCATAGGCACTGTAGCAGACATCACCGCCCCTCCTCTTGGCCTTGTAGTCCTTTCAGGTATGCAGGGCTATACCTGAACGGGGTTGTGGTACTTGGTTGACTGTAGATACCTTGGGTCAAACTCTGGCTTGTAGGAAAGCTAGCCGTGGTATTGCCAGGTGGGCAGGATTGATTCCTGACACGCTCGGTCTTCCCTGTAGAAAGCGGCTTGGCTCGGTCATCGTTCGGTACGTTGGCCACAGTGCCGGTACGAGCGGCGTTCCCTTCTCCGTACCAGCGGTTCCATCGAGTTGGACTGTCGAGGGGTGGTACAGGATCCGGTGCCCCTGATGGAATGCTTACACGAGGCTCATGTTTGTACCAGCACAATACAGGGATCAGAACCATTGTTGTTAGACTGGAGGCGTGGGGGCAATGAAAAACCCTGGGGTTACTTGGAGGTCCCGTTTCCCGCTGCCCAGGGGGCTACGGTGCACCCCCCTGGCTACTACGGCATCACGCAGTGCCGTTGTATGGCTTGGGGAATCCGCACGGCATGTCCTGGCTCTGTCTTTCGGGACAGGGTCGGAATCCGACCCCCTCTAGCGGTAGGGGTCGGGCGAATCGGAGTTTGTCCGGGGGTTCGATCCCCTAGCGGTGGCTTTACCCCGCGGGCCTTTGGTGGATTTGGTTGATTGCTTGTTGGCCCAGGAGTGATTCCACCCTCGCGCCATGGGCCGGGCCATGAGCATCTTGATCTAGGCGTGGTGATTTTGTTTTTGAAAGTTGTTTTAACCCGGTCCTTAGAGGGCCGTGGTTTTGACCCTCGACAAAAGGTGTGCTGGCTTAACTATAGTTTTATTATATTTATGCTTTTTATTGTAACACTTTGAGTGCAAAATAGTTTTTCTTTATGGGATTAGTATCTTGCCTAGCTACTAGATTGGTGGTTCACATGCAAAGAATGATTGCAATCAACATTCCATATAGTACAATCACCAAACCACCTGTACAAAAGAAATTTCTCTTGTGTCCACCATTTCCATATTTCGAAGGATATACCCATGTCACTAATTGAAGACATGGTTGCCCGATTTTATTTACTAGGCTAGTACTACTAGTTAAATACCGTCGATAGAGTGGCCATAAGAAAATTGTAGTGTTACAGCCTACATTGTTGAGAAAATACACGGATGTTTCTCTACCGTGGAAAGTGTTCATACTGACAACTCATCAAACATTAGTTCAAAAACTATTCCAAATTATTTGCCTATGTACAACATTAGGTAGGGACGTGTAGAGAAGCAATACTTTGTAAAACATGTCATGGAAATACTTACTTGGATTATTGCATATGATCCAGACTATACGCCTCTCAGATCCGCGCTGCCTCTTTCTTGATGAGCAGTTTACTATGCACAAGTTTTTATCCATGTAATGGATTGTGGCAGTGAATGAAAAGCAACAAATCTCACTAGTGCTGAAGGCTGGGGATAGTGGAAAATCATTTGGCATAGAGAAACTGGTTTCCCCACATGGGAGAAGCTACCCATAAATTTCACTTTAGTGTGATACAATGGAACCAGCTAAAAGCCCCATAAGTCTAGAAGGAATGACTCTAAAAGTGAGCATTAAGCAAACACACATTGGGTGCTCATTAAAAATAAATTAGTTAACTTGTTAGTGTGATTTCAGACACATGTGCTCGAACAATATCCTTTGATTTTTAATGATTTCTCGAATTCTCCTATTGTCATGAGAAAGTAGGTCTCTTACAACCCATGCAGCTGATCTCATGATATAGAGCTATTGTAGCAGTTATGAACTCCACCCCAACAAAACAAAAAAGATGTCATTCTAATCATAGGGAAAATGCATATGAGGTGAAGCAATGGCTGAGGAGCATGATAAAGATTGATATGACTACGATAAGTTGCACATGATAGAATTTACGTTGGAAGTTTGAGGAGGATCAATTTTTCTTGATAAGGAGCCTACTGGCCACACGTGCAGTCATGGTTTGGTCTACAGATATACCGAAAACATTGTAAAACCATACATTGTTGCCAACAATCAACTTCAACTAAGCATTGGCATTGCTACGGAAACAACATCTTTAAGGTAAAGCGAAAGAAACGGAAAATTGGTGGGGAGTCAGGAAGGGCATGCACTTACCACCAAATGGTTGACCATGAAGCTCTCCTAGCCTCACACCCACGCCTAATTAACATCCCCTCCATTATATACAAAGGATGACAAGGTAGCTCCACCAATAGACCCATCACCATCCAGTACGATTAAGATCGATAAGGACAACAATAATGGCTGAGAGAAGGAACTTGATAGGAGTTGTATACATAGTGACCCTCATCCTAGGGGCTGCATTAGTGCAAGCAGGAGAATTTGCTGATAAGACCAGCGCGATCGTTGCCAAGACAAAGGATTGTAACAAGCAATGCGAGGAACAAGGGACGCCTACCAACATCAACAGCTGCAAGGAGAAGTGTATCCTCACCGAGCACTCTTCTTATGCGGTCCTCGGGGCGGATGCCTGCCGTAAGGATTGTGATAAGGTGAAGAATGACCCGTCCGCCTTCAAATTGTGCGACAAGGAATGCCGTAAGAAGTATGAGGCTAGGGTGTTACAGATCATGAAAGGTGAAAATCTGTAGGGAGGCATGTCCCAGGAATTCTCCTTCCACATCCACTTGCCCTCCTGCACACAGTTGATGTTTCAACCATCATTCAGTACATCTAAGGCTAGCTTTTCACGCAAGATGAACTGCTTGATAGCCAAGCGTGGCACAATCCCATTAGTGTCCTATATTTCACAAATCATTCTCGATGGACTGTCAAGTTGGTTGATAACAATTGGTAGCCCTTTTCAATATAATCAAAATTATTATTGTAATAAATTTTTCAAATAAAAGGTGTGCTGGCTTAACTATAGTTTTATTATATTTGCACTTTTTATTGTAACACTTTGAGTGAAATATAGTTTTTCTTTATGGGATTGTCTATGTTCATTCTTGGTATATATATAATTGGTGAAACGATCAATGCACCTTAGCATTAAAACAACCAAGATTTGGTGCATTAGTGATTAGTATTTTGCCTGGCTACTAGATTGGTGGTTCGCATGCAAAGAATGATTGCAATCAACATTCCATATAGTACAATCACTAAACCACCTGTACAAAAGAAATTTCTCTTGTGTCCACCATTTTCATATTTTGAAGGATATACCCATGTCACTAATTGAAGACATGGTTGCCCAATTTTGTTTATTGGGCTAGTACTACTAGTTAAATACCGCCGATAGAGTGGCCATAAGAAAATTGTAGTGTTACAGCCTACATTGTTGAGAAAATACACGGATGTTTTTCTACCGTGGAAAGTGTTCATACTGACAACTCACCAAACATTAGTTCAAAAATTGTTCCAAATTATTTGCCTATGTACAACATTGCGTAGGGACGTGTACAAAAGCAATACTTTATAAAACATGTCATGGAAATAAGTACGTGGATTATTGCATATGATCCAGACTATAAGCCTCTCAGATCTGCACTGCCTCTTTCTTGATGAGCAGTTTACTATGCACAAGTTTTTATCCATGTAATGGATTGTGGCACTAGTGCTGAAGGCTGGGGATACTGGAAAATCATTTGGCATAGACAAACTGGTTTCCCCACATGGGAAAAGCTACACACAAATTTCACTTAAGTGTGTTACAATGGAACCAGCTAAAAGCCCTATAAGTCTAACACACATTGAGTGCTCATTAAAAATAAATTAGTTAACTTGTTAGTGTGATTTCAAAGACATGTGCTCGAACAATATCCTTTGATTTTTAATGATTTCCTGAATTCTCCTATTGTCATGAGAAAGTAGGTCTCTTATAACCCATGCAGCTGATGTCATGATATAGAGCTATTGTAGCAGCTATGAACTCCACCCCAACAAAACAAAAAAGATGTCATTCTAATCATAGGGAAAATGCATACAAGGTGAAGCAATGGCTGAGGAGCACGATAAAGATTGATATGACTATGATAAGTTGCACATGATAGAATTTACGTTGGAAGTTTGAGGAGGATCAATTTTTCTAGATAAGGAGCCTACTAGCCACATGTGCAGTCATGGTTTGGTCTATAGATATACCGAAAACATTGTAAAACCATACATTGTTGCCAACAATCAACTTCAACTAATTATTAGCATTTGTTGGCTTTGTCATTTTTTCTCCACCGACAAAATAGGTTGAACCCATGCATGGTTGCTATGGAAACAACATGTTTAAGGTAAACCGAAAGAAACGGAAAATTGGTATGGAGTCAGGAAGGGCATGCACTTACCACCAAATGGTTGACCATGAAGCTCTCCTAGCCTCACACCCACGCCTAATTAACATCCCCTCCATTGTTTATAAAGGACGACAAGGTAGCTCCGCCAATAGACCCATCACCATCCAGTATGATTGAGATCGATAGGGACAACAATAATGGCTAAGAGAAGGAACTTGATAGGAGTTGTATACACAGTGACCCTCATCCTAGGGGCTGCATCTGTGCAAGCAGGAGAATTTGCTGACAGGACCAGCGCAATCGTTGCCAAGACAAAGGATTGTAAAAAGCAATGCGAGGAACAAGGGATGCCTACCGACATCAACAGCTGCAAGGAGAAGTGTATCCTCACCGAGCACTCTTTTTATGTGGTCCTCGGGGTGGATGCCTGCCGTAAGGATTGTGACAAGGTGAAGAAGGACCCGTATACCTTCAAATTGTGCGACGAGGAATGCCGTAAAAAGTATGAGGCTAGGGTGTTACAGATCATGAAAGGTGAAAATCTGTAGGGAGGCATGTCCCAGGAATTCTCCTTCCACATCCACTTGACCTCCTGCACACAGTTGATGTTTCAACCATCAGTCAGTACATCTAAGGCTAGCTTTTCACGCAAGATGAACTGCTTAATAGCCAAGCGTGGCATGATCCCATTAATGTCCTATATTTCACAAATCATTCTCAATGGACTATCAAGTTGGTTGATAACAATTGGTAGTCCTTTTCAATATAATTGTTGACGGTCACTAATGTCAATTATAACCCATCAATTATCATCAAACTTGACATGAAATGAATCATAGAGCATAGGTATAGGGTTTTGGTCAAACGAGTTCCACGAGTTTTGGTGAATCTATGTTTCTACAGGTACATACTGGAAAAGCTATCAAATTTGACCAATATGGCAGTATAAAAGTATCTCAAATGATGGATTAGAATACATCATTACAACGGGATTGTCGAGACAATTGAAATGGACATATCATTTGCTATATTTGGACTCCTAGACGAAAGGTTATCACACTTACAAGCAGCACCTACATAGGAAAGATCTACAAGATACCAGAAACCACCCCACGGAAGGTGGGACCCAGCTGTCACAGGGGGAGACCGGCCAGTCCCACCCCTGGACCGGTCGGTCTGGCATTTTGGCCATTTTGGCCTAGGTTTGGTCTGGCATTTTGGCCATTTTGGCCTAGGTTTAGCCCATGGGTTTGTTGGTATCTGTTAATGCCTACTGAATAATTTCGCAAACGCACGGATACGTTGTAGCACTTCACCGGATAAGTACACCTAGTTTTAATATCGAACCCAAAGGAAGATGTGTGAGGGTCTTCTAAACTACACTTAACCAACTAAGTAGCATACAAGGCTGTAGAAGGTAGGGATATAGAGGGGACAACTAGGGCTTTTAGTTCAGGCTCAAGCAAATTATGATCAAAATGTTTTACTAGGGAGTTGGATAGAAAAACATAGACAGAGCTATACTCAGCTACCAACTATTCTCCTACTAGACCTACTGACGGGATAGTGGAATAAGTAAGATTCAACAGAGCCATAAGTCATCTCTGCGAGCTACCACCAAATCCGAACAATAGGGTACATCTATGAGTAACGGAGTCTAAGCACCACGCTTACACTACGAATACTACTCTAACCTAAGAGCTACAAGGATTAAAGTACTCAAAAGAGTCGTAAACTAGCAAAACAGAATAAACAAAGTTACTTACTTGAACATAGAAGTTGACTCCAAAGTAGTCTCAGATACAAGCCGTAGAGGTAGCACGGACAGGCCGATACTCCTCTAAAACTTTCTCTTTAACTCTATCTCTCTATCTTTGAAGAACTAGCTTCTAGAGGTATAGAACTAGCTCTCTCTTGGAATGCTAACTCGAGAGGTCATCCATTCAAGGGACACCTCCGAGAATCCTACTTAGGTTTTCTAGCTAAAGCTCTTCTCTTCATCTCTTGGATTCTCCTCCATGGGGGGGTGTGCCTCTCCTTTTATAGCCCTGGTGAATCAACGTGAGCCCTTGGATCAAACCGACCTTGGCGGATGGTGGAGATCGTTCCTCAAAGGCGGTGGAATAAACCGGGCGAACCGGGGCACAACCAGGGCAGAGCCCAGACCGACCGGTCCAGAGCCAGACCGGCTGGTCTGGCCTGGCGGCCCCCAGGCCCCTAGCTCAGTGTGGTGCCTTCTCATCTCTTCTGGAATGTTCCTATGTTGCCGTGGCGTCCATTCTTGTATTCTATGTTGTAGTGTAGCCTAAAAGCATGTCTTTTCTAGTGTTTACCTGCAAAACCATTGATTCACCAAAACTCGTCGAATTCATTAGTTAAAGCCCTATCTAGGTAGATGGATTGCTTTTATATCATTTTGGAAGATTAGTTGACGATTGGATTTGAACGTTAAGGACCGTCAACAGGGTTCCACCGCCTTTGAGGAAGAATCTCAGCCGCCCGCCGATGTCGTTTTGATCCAAGGGCTGACGTTAATTGCTCGGGTCTATGAAAGGAGCCCCAGACCCCAGGGGGGAACATCCCCTGAAACCCTAATTCATTATTTGTTGGGATCCATTCGATAGGCGTCCCTTTGAGGATCATACTCTCATGGAGATCAACACACTAGGGAGATTAGGGCTAGACTCTTCAATGTAATAGATTAGCTAGTTGAGAGCTAGGGTTGAGAGACTTCCTTCCGGATCTCGCCATGGAGCTTTGGAGGTCATACTCATCGATCCCGTGTGATCTATCGCTTAAGTCTTAGTAAGGTTACTTCATTCGTTATAATGTCCTATCCATCTTGCCTGATATTCTATGATCTTTAACCCTTCATTTATAAATCCTTGTGCTCTCTAAACCTTACAAGTTACCCACATACAACATGTCTATTCTATTCCTATCGTTTATCAAACCTTCCAACATGTGTTTTAGTTATTTTTGATCATAGTTACAAGCCCTAAGTGTTTCAAACCTTTACTTACTATTTTTTTATATAATGCTTGATGTAATGTTTTTAGGACTCTTTATGATGCTTGTGCTGGTTGCTGATGATGTTAGAAGTGGAGCTATGCAAGGATGATCCAGAAGGAAAATTGGACACGTTTGAGTACTCTTTGAGGCAAGTGTAACATGAGTTCCCTTGTTACCTAATAACCTTGTAATCATTTTCATATACATGTGTCTAATATGGTGAACCTCTAAGGACTTTACCTAGCACTCTTGTTATCCTGTATTCCTTGTTACCTTGGGATATGCATATGGGTACTTGCTTAGTTTGTTATCCTGGGCACACATATAGTTAGCGCTTGGTATTCTTTGGAAAATCAGGTACGACACTCTCCCTTAGTCCTCTCAAGTTAATTGACTATATATTATAGGATTCTCCTCTATATGTGATATTGTGCATAACTCTTATCATTTACCACTTACCCCTGCTTAGGTCTAGTTGGTATACTAGTTAGTAGATACATGATGGTGAACTATCAATGTCTTTAGCCACTGTTTCCCAGTGGTAAAATATAGATAACGATACCTAGAATGCTCTCGGGTAAAATGTTGCAATGGTATTTGATATGTGCGCTTGCAGACACTATTTCTATATTCTAAATGGTGTCATGATTTAATACCACACCTCTTGGTGTTATGGCTGGGGATGACAACTTGGTGCTCTAGTAGCGATGCTATGGCCACAAGCATTTTTAGCGCCGTTGCTAGAGGTAACATTAAGAGGTGTCAACAAGCATTTTTAGCACCGTTGCCGGGGAAACAATTGGCGTATAGATTTTGATATTGATCTTGATATCTGCTAACCTAGTCTATCACTAGCTTTAGTAGGATTACCCCTATGTTTGTTGAGCTGTGGAATAAGCAGGAAATCTATGGTTCAACCTTTTGGCAAAATTCCACAATAACAAGACAAGGGAGATATTAAAGAATCATGGGTGCCTGAACATTCATGATTCATCAACGTTGGAACCCTACCATCTCACAGGTATGTATAAACATGTATATATCATTCTTCATCACAAGAATTCAATCATATCACATGTGACGAACAAAGACGCTGCACAACTCACAAATTCCATTGTGAGTCATGGTAAGTATGATCAAGAAAGGCGAGATAGTCTTGCTCATGGACTCTAAACTTAATGAGTAGTTATCATCTTGCATTCCTGTTGGCATTTTTAACATCACTTCACGTTAAGTTGTCATCCCTAACATGATGCCAAAAACCAAGGATAAAAATAATCTACACGCAGTGACTCTAAGTAGAATATATCCGCAAGCGCACAGATAATTCTCTCGTTGTAGCATTTCACCTAGAGGAAGTATTTCGAGTATCATTGATTTATTTTATGCCAAAAGGATAAAGCAGCATTCTATTTATTAGGAGTGGGTAATCTTATAAGGCTTAAAGCAAATATAAATCTATCATAGCCAGTTACACTAAAGCTTTAGCAATAATGGTCAACAGTAACGATAAATGATAAATGAGTAATTAAGATAAATGATATTCTAGAGATAAAATATAGAGACTCACTAATGTAGTAAAACCAATCTAGAGATTCGATTAGAGCAAAGGAAACCTATGTAATTACTAATATAAAGTCTACAACCTACGCCATGCTGCACATTCTCATCTATAGTGCAATAAACTCAGAAGACATCATAAGGAGCATCAACTAATGAGGATATTAAGACACAAAGGGCACCTCCTTCGCGACCGTGCTCGGCTAGTCCTATGTACGGGGGGTGGACTACAGAGGAACCAACGCTGCTGTCACCTGCGTGGACTACCACACGACCCGGCACATCAGGGTGCCTCCGTAGGTACACAATATATCTAAACACCACGTCTACATAATGTGCACCACCTGACTCACTCGAGTACTGAATCAGGCGCTTTACGTTCATATAACAATAATCATCATAAATCACATCTATATCGAATATGCAACTAGAATAAATTGAGAACTGAATAAGTAGCAATATATTAAAGTAGAGCAAAGTCATAATGAAATACAAGATAATATTACCAAATTCTAGAAGACAATCTAGAATCCCGAGCGGAGCTCCCAATCTCTACTTGAATCTTGCTAGACGCCTATACTAAGAACTTGAAGAACTAGAGCTTTACTTCTAATCTCTGGAAACCCTAACTTCTGACTACTCTTGACGAATGAAGCAGGAGGAATGAATTGATGCCCTTGGAAGGGGGTCTACCCCTCTATTTATAGCCCGGTGGAGTGCACGTGCGCCGCAGGATCAAACCGACGTAACCAAAGGCCAGGATGCATAGTGGGAGGCGGTGGAGGAACATTCCAGAAGACGGCGGCCAAACCCTAACCCTAGGGGCCGAGCGGCGCCATGGTGGGGCTGGCCGGCCCCACCTGGTGGTGGCTGCGGGCCCCGCTGCTTCGGGTGTCTTCTGGAACCTTCCTGACCCCGTTGGCGGTGTAGTTGCGTCGTGGACAAGTTTTATGGCAAATTTGCACTCCAATCCTTTTTTAGCTTTTTCTGAATAATTCCCTGAAAATCAGACAATTCACCAAAACTCGTGGAATTTGTCAGATATAACCCCTATAGGTCTATTATTGCTTCTTCATGAGTGATAGTTGACGGTATAGAATTTGCACTTAGTGACCGTCAACAATTACCCCCAAGCTAAGTCTTTGCTAGTCCCTTAGCAAAGTTGACTTGAAATAATACTTCCAGGGTGACTCATGTTTTAAACAATTACCTGAATTTCAAAATTTTTCTCTAGATTATAATTCATTAATCTATCTTTCAAACCTATCCTTATTCCTTTCAATCGTAGGGCTTATCAAACTTTTCATTAAATCTTGGGTGATTGAAAGATAGAATAATCAAGCAAGCACTGGATATATTTCATTCTTTGTTCATGCACTACTCCAGAGGTTTTCTTTTCATTCTAGGTATATATAGATTATTGTCTTGAAAACCATGAGAGTCTACTAATAAGATTACAATGGACTACTAAGCTATACATCATGACTGAATGTGCTTTGGTGATTAAAACTTTATTTTCCAATTCTTATGCAACATTCTCTCTTTTCTCGCCTTTCCGAGAAATGTGGCCTATCTCCCCAGTGGATACTCTTTGTACACATTTTTCCCTCTTAGGCGAGTGTCTTTACACCCATTGTTTTACTCTCTTTCTTTTAAATTTGGCACATACCCATTTTGATATGGCATCTTTTTGGCTCATACTTCTTTGGTATCGCATCTTTTAATTTTATAGCCCACACTCTCTTTTAGACTTCTAAGAGAGAATTGTTACATAGAGCAAAACCCTTTTTGTGCATGTGGATTCAATCATGAATGCATAACAGAATAGTCTACTCAATCATACTAGCAAGATAAATTATCAGATTATTTAATTTAATTCTTGCAAAATATCTGGAGCTTAGCTATCACCTAGAATGAAACATATACTAGCTCAAACCTTTTTATATCATATCTGTCAATTACTTAGACTGAATCATAAGTTTTATGCTACCCATAGATATCAGGTTTCAAAATAAATTCTTAGGGTAGATAAACTTTATATAATTCAAAGAAGGATTTTAATTTCAGATACTAAGTAATTATAGATTTTTAATTGCTTTTTCCAAGTTTTTTGAATAAGTAACTTTAGAATTTAAAGACAAATTCTAACTACTCTAATTTAATGATAGAATTTAAATATAAGAAAATAAATACTGAAATAAATACTAGAATAATAAAAGATAAAGTATATACAGAGGTGGATGGTGCTCACCTCGCGGGGGCTCTCCCCCAAGCTGCATGTTGCCGCCGTACTCAATCGTGGTAGAGGCAAGTGGTGGCCTATCGGGTACTCCAAACTTGTCTCAGGTTCCGCTGCTGTCCATGTTAACCGCCGCCGAGCCGGGTTTGTCTTTGCCCATTCCTCGCCGATGAAACCTGTCATCAACCTGATGTTGCCACTGCTCATGTCGGTGCAAGGTGTCATTCATCGCTTGCTGCCCCTGCTGAAGGTTAGTGAAATGCATAGACATAGTAGGGTAATCATTAATGGGAGCCCCAAAATGCTGCTCAGGAGGCGGCATATAATCATTTGCCGGTGGTGCATGGTACGAGTACGGTCCACCAGTGGTGTACTCCGTATTCCCGCGCACAGAGAATGATGCACGGCCTCTCTGAAAATCCTGCCCATAATTATCGGGCTCCTGTGTGGGGGAATGTACCCCACCCTATAGATGTAGACGACTGTCACACCCCAAAATTTCTATTTTGGGGATGTGCCTTGAAAACACTAAATAAAATAAATGATTTAACGTTTCTCTAAAAGTTTCCAACCTTTTGTTAAGTTTGTTCTCAATCTAAAGAGTGAAGAAACCATTTTCTAAAACTTTTTACAATTTAATATGACTTGTTTGTTGCACTTCATGCCATTGCATAGTGTTTATGTATGAAAAATGAATTTAAAACTTTTCAAATGAGCCCACGTTTTTAAACAAAGCAAATCTCTCTTGATCTTTGACCATGTTTCCTTGGCCTCAAAACCATGATCAAATTCTTGTAAACCATACATCTTACCTTGTTTCAAGAACCTTGATAGATCCCACACTTTTATCTTGCCAGGCACCCAATCTCATGCCCTCTAAAACCTTAACTAGTCATAGCCTTGCTCTCTCTCTTTCTTTTATCCTTTCTCCCTTATATTTGAGCTCCTAATCTCTTTTGATTTAGTCTTCTCCATAGCCCAGTCTATGCTAAGTGACCAATCTTTATATCTCTTCTTTCTCACACAATTCAATCTCATCTTGTTCAAGTCAAATCAATCACGTGTCATGTATCCAAGTTAATCTTAATTTTGAATTGCTTTTCTTTCTTCACCTTAGGAAACATCTACATGGGCCCTTTTTCCCTTCACCTTTTCTCCTCTTGATCAAAGACAAACTTATATATGATCCATACTTGAAATCTCTATAGCCTTAGTCCCATCTCTTTGAAGCTTTCAATTTTATAAAAACCCTAATCGCAACTCTGATAGCTTGGCGAATCAAGCCCAACTCTTTCCTTCCATCTTGTCTTATCTTGGGAAAAATCCACCAACGTAGATCATTAGTAAACCACACCTCCCCATTTCTCTCTTTTGCTAATGGGTCAACCCAACTCTTTCCATCCTCTGACACCATTCCGGTCCAAATCTCTCATTAGCTCTCGCCTCAGATCAAAGCCCAACCATCCTTCTCTCTTTTGTGGACCAACATGGAGCCCAACCAGCCCTCTAACTCTTCCTATCCTCTCTCCCACGTCAACCCCTTGGAGCCTCTCAATATGCCACAAAAATATCAACCAAGACATGAAAATATCAAGCCAAGACCCTTTGCCTTCCCACCCCTTCACCTCCCCTCACCATCCCTTCATATATACCACCCCCACAGCCCCCTCACGCCTCCCCCTTCATTTCCCACGTCAAGGACAGAGAAGGGACGCCCCTGCTCCTCCTCATCCTCCCCCATGGCTGCCCCGATCAACCGCAACGCGAGAAGGATGCCCCGATGCACTAGATCAACGTCACCGGCCGCCGTTGATGCCTCTCCTCGCTCCACCACACCAATCCCCATGGTGAGAACCCTCCATCATCATCCCCATGTTCTTCTTGTATCCATCTCTGCATATCAAGTACCATAGATGACGTATGGTTGATCCCCGATGAAGTTTACCCGGTGTATGTGTTGCTGTCCTTGCGGCTTCATCCAAACATCAATCTCTTTGGTGACTATGTAGATTATATCCTTGAACACACCTCTGTAAAATGGTTCCGCCATAGGAGTTGAGAAACTAGAGATATCGCCATCTCCGTACCCTTGCTCCCCGGCTGTCTTGGCAGATTGCAACTCGAGTCGTGTTGGCGTTCCTTGCTAATCCACAGCCCAAATACACTATCCCTTGGACCCACATGCTCATGACATCTCTGCACATGATCCCACAAATTGGTTTGGCTATGCAATCTCCGATGGCCGAGATATCGAAGCCGAAGCGCCCACTACCCTTGCCTGTCCAAACAAAGCACCCACCTTGTTTTTGGCAATGGTGTTCCCGTTGATCCATTGAACCCTAATATGTATCCTTTGGCTAGACTATCATTTACATACTTGCACACACCTCTACAAGGTTCCATGGTCATATCATCAAAGATGAAAGAGATATTATCCAGTTTTGTGCTCGCTGCCTCGCTGCCCCAAGCGGCCGCATTGATGCCGGTTGGCATGCGCGTTCTCGATGATTCGCTACTCCAGTGATCAAGCCCTTCAACCATAGAGTTTATCATATACTTACACACATATCTTAAAGTTGTCTTGTCTATATAAACCACATCACCAAATATATAAATATCATCATGTCGCTGCTCTTGCAATGCCAACAACCACGCCATACAATCTTGCAATCTCGTTCCCCAACTATCCAATGGCCGAAACACCATGTCCAGTTGCCACAACATAGTACATACAGTACTTAGCAACCCCATGAAAGATATCACCCTTTGGTCCTTTCGATAACCATGCAACCACTCATCATAACTACCGCTGCCCACCGATGTGCAAGTCCGAGATGCCTCAGTGATCCGCCGCGTTCCCCACTCTGAGTCCTCTTACATGAATGTCTGTCTCCTAGTTGCACATGATCACCTAACAAGTTCCAATCCAAGCTAATTAGTGCAATGTGTCTCGACTTATCATGTTCACAGACCATCGCTACCCGCCGCTATCCACCGCCGAAAGTATGCTCAACCGGTGCACCATTCTCCATAATCTTTTCCCTTTATCTTGAATCCACCCTTGTGCATTGGTTGATAATGACATGTTCCCAAGTAACCTATACAAATAACCAACCCTTATTGTTCTGATGTGTATGCTCCTTCTAGTATAAAACCCACCTTGCGTACCTAAATCCAATCATTTCCATCTATACCTTTCAACTTTCATATCCTTTAATCCTGGCTTTTCTTTTGGTTGTTTTTGCGCTCAAGCGATCATAGTTATAAGTCATACGTGTTTCAAACTGTTATGTGTTTCTTTTATAATGCTTGGTGTATTGTTTCTAGGTTTGTTTAAGATGCTTGTGCTGGTTGATGCTATCGTTAGAGGTGGAGCTGTGCAAGGATGATCCGGAAGGAAAGGATGGAAAGTTTGTCCTACTTTTGGAAGGCAAGTGTAACATGAGTTCTTTGCTACCTAATAACCATTTAATCACTTTCATATGCATGTGTCTAATATGATAAACCCCTAAGGACTTTACCTAGTACTTTTGTACCATGTTCCTTGTTACCCCTCGGGTTGATGCATATGGATAGCTTTGCTTAGCTTGCAATCACCAAACCTTATAATGTTAATTTCGATTAATGATGCCTTATGGAATCGATGGTTAAGATGATGCTCTTTGGTAACATGGACATAAGGGGGCTAGAGCATTGGGCTTTCTTGGGTGCTCTAGTCTGCCCTCCGTAAGGACTTAATCTTAAAGCGGCCACCCAGGACATCCGTACAACCATGAGGACTATATGGCTCTGGTCTTGGCTAAGTAACTAGGTTTCTCTAGCTTGTTAGTGGTTACCGAAAGGCGCAAGAGGGGGGCCTAGGTTGCAGAATGGCTTGCCTGTCAAGATGTGTTGCTTTGGGCTGCGGTCATTTGTGCACCGTCTTGAAGGGGGGCTCCATTCGCCTATCGCTGAAACCTCGCGGCTACTAACTTGTTAGGGTGTCTTTGGAAAGGCCTTGTAGTGAACCCTGCCGACTTACCTTGGAAGTGAGTCAAGAGGCTGATCACCTCGAGCATATGGGTAACACGACTCATGGTGAAAGTGTACGACCTCTGCAGAGTGTAAAACCGATATATCGCCGAGCTCACGGGCCACGAGCGGCCCTGGATCCTTTTCGAGATAGATGGTTCGGTGGAGGTTATGGATGATGATGATGATTAATCCTTGATGATGATAATTATATATATTCACTTGGGTGCTAAGCATAACCTAGTAACTTAGGTCCTATAAGTAAATTATGATCAACTAAAAGTGCTTACCGCAGTTGAACCGTGTCTAGCCTTTTGAGCCTTGCATCCCCTCATGTTATGCTTGTCGAGCATGGTCTTGCCGACGCTTGCTTTACAATCAATAAAATCCCGGATGGGTACCGGATGGTGGTTGAAGTGAACTGTTTCTAGTGGAGTTCCAAGGGTGCTAGGCGAGTGCTCTCCCACCAACCGTCCCTGTGGAGTATGAAGACCCAAAGACAAAAGATTAAGAATACTTCTATTGTGCTTTGTCATAGATGTAAGTCCTGTTGTAAATATGTTTCGATATATAATAAAGCATTGTCTTTGATAATCTCTATTTTTGTTGCTATATATGTTGTGTGGACATCCTGGGCACACATATAGTTAGCGCTCGGTATTCTTTGGAAAACCGGGTGTGACAACGACTCTCCTTGCTGATATGTGGCTTGAACCTCCCATCGTGAGTAGGTGGACCACGGCTGATGTGGCTCATGTGAAGCACCTAGATCATCAAAGTTAGTGTAATGAAAATAAGCTGGACCCAATGGTGCTGTGTCAGTCCCAGTGTACACAGTCCTAGGTACTCTGCTGATGCGTGCTGATGGACACCTGCCAATGTTAGTGCTCTCCGGAAAAGTAAAACTATCAACAGCATAAATTCCCAATTTCCGGTTGGGCAACTCGTACTCATTGCGGTAGTTTTTGTAAATCATGATTATTTTATTATCCCGATGTTTCAGCATGTGAGCACGAAATAAAATGTAATATCCAATAACTCTTTGGGCATCAGGAATAAATGTGATTATAGCTTTAGACAATAAATCTAATCCCGAAGCTAAACGTGTAATCCAAGATGTGAATGAAATACTGCATTTTCTCATGGGAGGTACGGTTTTCCAGTAGCTCAACATTAATTTCACAGGCGATGCTTTTCTCTTTTTAATCGTGATGTACAATAAATGCAACTCATCCTATCTAATGGTATTTAATTCCTCTCTAGAAAAGAAAGTAAAAGCTAGGCATTTAAGCATGAACCTCAGTGTAGGATGGTGGACTTACTTAGTGGTATATTTTTGTTTGCGTTCAGGTTTCTTAGCAGTGATGCTCTTCCAAAAATCATCTTTATTAAAATCTATAAGAACATCAACTATATTCACTACACACTGATCTGAAAATCCTAGTGCTATACTGAAATTTTTTCCATGTGAGAGTAAAAGGTTTGTTGAACATTCTAAACCGTACATAATCATCATCAAAGTCTAGGGAGCTAATAAATTCTATGGTGAGTAACTTGCTACCCTGCTCAGTGATTTCCCATGCATCTTCCCATCCAATCATTCTAAAAATAAGCTCAAACTCAGAATCTATTCCGGTTTCAAGGAGCAAAGCATTATCAAGTGTCGGGGTATGAGTAAACTCCTTTGTCTTTATTTCTATTTGAGGCCTAAGTGGTAATGAAATTTGGTTCAGGTTTGTTAGCTCATACCTCTCTTCCTGTTGGGAAGAGGATGACGGGGTGTGATGCTCAGGAGGTGATGGAGGATCGACGTCCATTCCGGAGCCGGTAAACGAAGGTACTTGAGATGATGAACGGCTTCGGGTGCTGCGGAAGGAGAGTGTTCTCCCGATGCTCCTGAGTCACCTCCAATTTTTCGATTCATCTTGCCTATGGAATGAAGAACACGAAGAACACGGCAAGAACAACAAGAACACAAGAACTAAAAAATGATTAGGATTAGCAAATCAAAGAGGAAAAGAAGAGGGGAAATCCTTGTGATAATCTTTGCAAATTGATTTCTCTCCTTTTCTTCTCTCGTTTTCTTGCTAATTAATGTGTTATTTGGAAGAATGAAGTGTTGTAGTTGAGAACAGAGGAGGAAACACACTCTCTGGTTTCTGAGTGAATGAGTGAGGGGGTGTGTGAAGTGAGAGGCACAAAGGAGATGAAGGGGCGCCGGCCGGCGGGGTGGTGGGGCCGGTCGGCCCCACCTACTGCCTGCTGATGCTCATCTTCCTCTGGTGGTGACAATGATCTGAAACAAATCAATTAGCTACTCCCTAGGGAGTGCTTTCGGTGGCAGGAGTGAGTCGATGGAGTACATGGATGTGAGTGTGATAATTTGGAATTTTGGATGGTGGTGAATAATTGATGGTTGGGATGTGATGTGAGGTGATGTGTGTGGGTCCCACATGTCTCCCGTATTTATACCATATAATGACACAAGAATGAAAAACTAAATTACTTTTAGAATTCTAATGATAGTACTTTTATAATTTTCTACAACCACAGTAAATTTTACTGACGGAGATTTTACTCTCCATTAGTTATAATTACTTGGGGCTTAGATTTTATATATGGCATGCTTATTTTTATTTCTTTTAATAATGTAATTGGTAGAAAAAATAAATATGCTTTTTAATGCTAGAATTTAAATTACTGATAACTACCGAGTTACCTCCCAGCGAAGGTTCGCGGTTTTTAAGTCCACCGACTTGGACTTCTCCACTTGAATTATTCTTTATGATTGATCTCCGCGGTCGGAGATGTTGACACACCTTGTTCTTCGTGATCCTTCAGAGTCTTGCATTGCTCGGGTCTTGGCCTAAATGCGAATCGCTCTTCTTGCCCATTGATGGTGAATATGATTTATCTAGCCCCATCGTTGATGGTTGCATTTGCAGTGTTTAGGAATGGTCGCCCTAGGATAAGAGGTATCTTCCTCTCTTCCTGCATGTCAAGTACCACAAAATCTACAGGAATGAAAAGTCATGGATTTTTACTGGAATATTTTCTGTTATCCCTGTAGGGTAGCGGACTGATTGGTCAGCTAGTTGCAAGCACATTGTTGTTGGTGTGAGCGTGGAATAGTTGAGTTTGTCAAGGCCGTCTTAGGCATGACGCTGACGCTTGCTCCAAGATCACATAAGGCGTTCTCGAACATCTGGTTGCCTATAGAGCAATCTATAGTGGGACATCCTAGGTCCTTCTTCTTAATGTAGGATTGCCTCACTACATGCCTCTGTTCGCTTGATGACTTCGGTAGAGGGTAGTGGTCCCTTGTTGTTGAGAATGGCTCAAAGGTACTTTGCGTATGTAGGTACCTGCATGGCATCTAACAACGGAATATTGACATATAATTTCTGCATAACATCTACAAACCTGCTGAACTGATCGTCGGTGGTGATACTCCTCCTAGTGGGAACGGTAGGAGAGTAGTATCATGGAAGTCTTTTGTTAATTCTGGCTCTTGTGGATCAACTGTTGGTGAAGGTACTTCAACTTCTTTTTCTTGATTGTTCTTTTAAACTTCCTTGTCTACCTACACTGAATGTGGAGGTCTACGTGCCCCTTCTGGGTAGGGTGGATCACGTGTAACTTTACCTCCTCTAGTAGATATTCCTTTAAGCTGTTCATGGTTAGTGGCAGACAGAGTAGAAGCGAGATGTGTAATTTGTGACTCTATCTTTTTATTAAACATTATTGGCTCCTTAACTGCTAGAGAGAAATTTTCTAATTTTGAATTAATTCCTTCTAAAATTTTATCATTAAAAACAAGCTTCTTATAAATACTCTCATTAATTCTAGCTTGTTCTAATATTAATTCTCTCAAGGGTGGTTGTCTTTGATTTGAAGAATTATAATTACTTTGGTACTTACCTTGGCTTGTTGCCTGAGGTTGACTCCATCCTTGTTTCGTGATGATTACCAAATTCTAGAAGACAGATCTGGGATCCCAAGCGGAGCGCCCGATCTCTACTTGAATCTTGCAAGACGCCTATACTAAGAACATGAAGAACTAGAGCTCTACTTCTAATCTCTAGAAACCCTAACTTCTGACTACTCTTGACGAATGAAGCAGGAGGAATGAATTAGTGCCCTTGGAGGGGGTCTACCCCTCTATTAATAGCCCGGTGGAGTGCACGCGCACCGCAGGATCAAACCGACGTAACCAAGGGCCAGGATGCATCGTGGGAGGCGGTGGAGGAACATTCCAGACTGGTGGCAGCTGCGGGCCCCGCTGCTTCGGGTGTCTTCTGGAACCTTTCCTGACCCCCTTGGCGGTGTAGTTGCGTCGCGGATAAGTTTCGTGGAAAATTTGCACTCCAATCTTTTTTTTAGCCTTTTCTGAATAATTCCCTAAAAATTAGACAATTCACCAAACTCGTGGAATTTGTTAGATATAACCCCTATAGGTCTATTATTGCTTCTTCATGAGTGATAGTTGACGGTATAGAATTTGCACTTAGTGACCGTCAACAATTACCCCCAAGTTAAGTCTTTGCTAGTCCCTTAGCAAAGTTGACTTGAAATAATACTTCCAGGGTGACTCATATTTTAAACAATTACCTGAATTTCAAAATTCTTCTCTAGATTATAATTCATTAATCTATCTTTCAAACCTATCCTTATTCCTTTCAAACCTATCCTTATTCCTTTCAAACCTATCCTTATTGCTTCTTAATGAGTGATAGTTGACGGTATAGAATTTGCACTTAGTGACCGTCAACAATTCCACTGCATGTTTGCTTTGAACAATCCATGCATCTACCCCATCTCATATCAAATCTATAGCATAGTTAGTTCCTCGCACACATACATGTCAATGCATTTTATGTCAAAAAAGAAAAAGAAAAACTCCTCACCATGATCATGACCTTTCATCTCTATTTGTGTCAAATCTCTATATGCTCTCATGCTACCCCTGTTTGCTATACTATGCTTAGGTTTGGAGTATCTTCATATATCTTTTAAATTAAACATGATGCTTAGTTTAAATCATAGATATTTTGATCTTGCTTCCAAAAGCATTTTAAATTAAGCGTGGTGGTTAGGTTAAAATGCTTTCCTAAATCAAATTAGATACGTGTCTAGTTTGATTTTTGAACCAATAGTATAGTATAGTAGACACTGGTTATTTTGTCAAACTAACCCCTACAGAAAGCTCACAAATACAATCTGGGTAAGTCCTGAGATGAACTCACATTAGAGATAAATCAAGGCTTGTGATGAAGTCCAATAGCTTTGCACAAAAGAAGAATGACTCATCATTCATAGAAGAACTGTAAGTATCAAAGTTCATCCTTTTCTACAAAGTTACCTTTGCCTTGAGCCATAAAAGAATGTAGCAAATAAGGAAAAGATGATAGACAAAATCTATGCTAGAGAGATCCTAAAACCATCTTTTCATTAGCGTATACAAAAATGGACAACAACCCATGTTTCAAATTTGTTGTAATCCTTCGGGTATGTGTCCATTAATATTTTTGTAGGAAAGAAAGAATAAATGCTTGTTCATGGTTTGAAACAAAAAGGAATAAGAACAAGTGCATAGAAAGAACTAAGACAGAAAGAAATCAATGTGAGAACACTTCAACACTTTCTACACTTCACCGTGATAGTGCACCAATCACCCTGCAAGACAAAAGGGACCTCCAGGCTAGTAAGAATAGATTGACCAGCTCATTCCTTGCACCCTTTTGTGCTCCGCCATAGTTCCACCATCTCAAGCATGTTTGTATACAAGTAAAAGGAACATAATGCAAGTTTGTGGGTAGTTAAGGAACATGAAGTGGATCATTGGAATTGGAGTGACCCTTACCCTATGTCTTCAAGTGAGGAAGGCAATGACAAGCAGGATGCAACTTTCCCTATATGGGCCAATCTAATGCCTGCTCTCATCATCATCCTTGAAGACACCTAAATGCTGACAACAAAGACCAGGATGATGAGATCCCACTACATCATATTGTGCATCCCTATCAATAAACATCAGTCATCAATGGTGGTATGTCGATGGTGTCTCCTAAGTGAACAATCATGGAAGGAGGATGAAACTCACAAGTCATTGGAGATGAAGCTCTCATGCAAGCACTAATGGAGTCCTTTCCTCAATCATAAAGACGGCTGGTGCATCATCAAAGAAGAATAAACTTTCCACCCGCCATTAGAAGACAAAATCAAGGAGGAACTCGAGTTTGCAGCTCCAATGGACATCAACCCAAAACTAGTAAAGATCAAGAGAGGTTGATAGAAGAAAATGCAACCATCTACATCCTCATCTCCTAGATCAGATGGTGAAAAATAGCTGCAGCTGGCAGACAACACGATAAGATTTTCGGAGGGAGTAGCGAAGGACATCATGGTCAAAATCTACATTCACTACGTCCCGACCGACTTCATGATATTGGATATGGGAGAAGAAGATGAGACACCCATCATCCTTGGGAGGCCATTCCTCAGCACCACCAATGCCATCATCTATAATGGATCGGGCCAAATCCATTTCCAATTCCCAGGAGAGAAGGTACATTGTCATTTTAAAGATTATAACTCTCCTGGACTAGCGCCTTTCACCCTATCCTAGAGGAGATGCCAGCGCTGGAGGAATCGCTCTCAAAAGAGCAACATTGAGGAGGAGACAATCAAAGAAGAATCTACTACATACAACGAATATCTCCAACCTACAAAGGTATGAAAGGAAAGGGGTAACCTCCTCAACTAAGTCATTATCACCAGGAGGTCTAGCGTCAGGGTCCCCATCCTCGGGATTCGATGAAGCCCCCAGGAGTCACGATGACGAGAAGTCTTGTCCGAATGACTTTAAACTCCGAACCCTTGCCATAAGGTAACAATGGTAGTTATCTATTTACTTCCTTGCACTTTTAATTCATAGTTAGTTTTTATCATCCTTATATAGAAAACAACAAAAACATTTGGAAAAACTCAAAGCCCCATGAGACGTCCACTGTGGTGGCCTAAAAATAAAATAAAAATTAGCATGCATATTTCTTTTCTATTTGATAAAGAGAAAATCCAAAAAATAATTATTGAGCATCTTGCTGCACTGTATGAACTAACAATCTCTAAAAACCTCTCAGAACAACCAGTCCATGAAATGGCTAACCACTAACTGTTTATTCTAATCCGTTCCACGAGTTTTGATGTTTTGTGAGATGTTTGTTGCAAGATGACTCTAAGAGCTAGTCCACCCAGGAATTATCATCTTCACTGCTCGAAGTACACCTTCCCTACACACAGCCAACCACTGTGTGAAGAAAGCAACTTCTTGTAGGATGAGATGAAGGTTCCCGGCTACACCAGCTCTTACAAGCATGAGCTCCATCGAGAGGACTGGTCAGCTTCAATGCTCAACCACGACAACAACCAGCTTGGGGGAGGGCATCCCCTAGGTACCTAGATAAGTATACCTACACGATTATCGAGTCAGTCATAAAAATTGAAAAATACCAAAAATATGTGAGCATATGAAGTTTCACCATAGTATCATAAGAAAACTTAGAAATACCAAAAATATATGGGCACATGAAGGTCCATGCTTTTTAGAGTCTTTAGAGTCTTATATAGTATGAGTCGTTGAAAAATGAAAACCTAAATAAAAATGTTTGTCTAGATAGAGTCAATAAAAAGAAAGCTCTTGAGATGATCTGAAATGATGATAAGCCGCTCTGTTACAACACCTTTGAAGTGCCTAGAGTTTAGACATAAGTTTTCTCAGGTTTTAGCTCCAACTGTTTTAACATGAAGATTTGCTCTGAGTCTAAAATTTGTGGGTTGCATATGCTTGAACTAAGTCTTGGTACCTGATTGATAAGATTGAGAAAGTTTGAGCTGCTATCTATCTTGTTCTAAGTGAAACTGGAGTTCTGAAGATTTATCTTTTGAAAAATGCAAAACATATGATGAGCTCCTATATGACAAAGGTTACATACCCACCAGCGCCAAACATGATGAGATAGGCTAGTTAAATTTTCACATATAAGCTGCTTGTCTTGCATTGAGTTTTGTCAACCTTTATAACCCTGGTGAGAAATTTGTCATGCTCTTGAATCAAGATCCACCTCCATATGCACTACTGTACACTAGAGTAGGTGCAACAACATGCCATTCGACCTACATCCATGCCAAAAATATTTTTCTCCTACACTGGGAGAGAACACTAAAAATATTCCGATTAGGATAGCCGCCTAATAAATGCTCTAAGTTCCTGTTGCTATCTCTCCAAATCCTATCAATGCCAAAAGGAGTGCTATGAGCTATGCAAAAAGATATTTGAAAAAAAGAGAGAAGAGAGAAAAGGGAGAAGAAAGGAAAAGTGGACAAGTGTCCAAATGCTAAAAACCATGAGTACTTATTGCCCGACTCCCTGAGAAAAAGAAAAGATAGCTCATAACCTCTGGCCAGTTTTTAAAATTAAAAGGAAAGGTAGGCATTCAAGGTGCTGGGTAGAATTATGTTCCGCCATATATCCACCATATCCATCCACCTTTACATCTTGATTCGACTGTATGACTTATTTCTCCATGGATCCATTGTCTGGCTTTACAACACATGCATTGCAAATTTGCTCTTTCAAGTTTTCTCCTTACCTATGAGCTCCACATAAGCTTTAGTTATAGGATGAAAGGAAAGGCAACCATCATCACTGCCTTGGTGAGAATCCACAAATACCACATATATTGAGAGACTTGAGAGTATCATACATGGGAAGCTCTGAGTTTTATTTGTGTTGACGGTGGATAACGTCAACATTCACTAGTCTAGGGTTTTATCTGACAATTTCCACGAGTTTTGCATATTCTGTATTTTCTAGGGATTTTTCCAAAAAAGCTAAAAAGAGGGATTCAAGTGCAATTAAACCATGAGACTTATCCGCCATGGGAGATATCACCAACGGGATCAGGAACACTCTAGAAGACACCCGAAGCAGCAGGGGGGCCAGAGGCCGCCAGGTGGGGCCGGCCGGCCCCACCATGGCTCTGGGCGGCGCCCCTCTCTAGGGTTTGGTGCCCCCCTTCTAGAAGCTTCCTCCGCTGCCTCTCCTGATGCATCTTAGCCCTTGGTTAAGTCGGTTTGATCCTACGGTGCACGCGCATCCCACCAGACTATAAATATGTGGGTAGACCCCCTGGAGAGAGCCAATTCATTATTCATCAAGGCCTCAAGCCATCAAGCATCAAGAAGCCTTCTAGTTCATCAAGAGCCTTCTAATTCATAGTTCTAGTTAGTAGATTAGAAGTAGAGGAGTTCTAGTTCTTCATCGGGATCTGGAGCCCCCAGCGTCTGTCTGGAGCGCAGGAGTTCGGTATAGTTCTAGTTCTTACTTTCTTATTGTATTCATTATTCAGATTAGGGAGACATTACTCTTAATAGTTCATATGTTCTTAATTGCAATAGTCATTGTCTACCTTGATTATTTGTCTAGTTTAGTTAGTTCGATCTTATTGAATTCATGTAATTGCTCGTATAGCGTTTAACCAAATGTATACTAGGTAGATGATAGACGATATGTAGAGGTGGTGTCTAGATGTCTTGTTTATCTGCGAGTGCACCCTGACATGCCGGGTCGTGTGGTAGTCCATGTAGGTGACAACTACGTTGGTTCCTCTGTAGTCCACCCTCCGTATGTAGGATAGCAGGGCATGGTCACGAAGTGGGATAATGTCTCTGCACACATCCTTCCTAGTTGATGCCCTGTTGCATGTGATAATGATCTAGGGTTGACTTAGTGTTGATTATTAGATATAGTTGCACTAATTAGAGTTGTTCATTGATGTAGTTATAGAATTACCTTAGAATTAACTCCCTAGCTTATCCAATGGATAACTATGATTATGATTAGTAAGATGCTCTTATGATTATCTATAATTAACTCCCTAGCGGCAGCGGCAGCCAGCAGCAGCAGCGGCCAGGAGGCGAGGGAGCAGCGGCGCTGGTTCTGGAGGAGGGGAGAGAGAGACCGAGGGTGAAGGAGAGGAGGAAGGCCGAGAGTGAGAGGGAAGGAGGGCTCGGGTTGTCCTTTTTGTCGAGAACAGGACGAGGTGGTGAGCAAGTAGCGTCGGGAGGGACACGCGGCGCCCGATCCCTGCCATGGTCGGCCACGACCTCCAGCCGATCCAAAAATTCAGAAACTGAATTCAGCCCCAACGAATTTGATTGAATTTTAAAATTTGGCTTTCTATATCTCCCAAACCAAGTTGTTTCAGAGGAAACTTTAGTAGGCAAATTTGTAGAGCTACAAGAGATCTCTAACTTTGTCAACATGCAGTTAGCCTGACTCGAACTGGTTTGCAAACTACAAGCCTCTGAAGTAGGGTAGAATTTCTAAAAACCACTTTAGGACTTAGCCAAATTTCAGGGCAGCAAACACAGCATTTTGGTGATTCGTGCGAGCTCTATTTGAACATAATCAGCACATTTTCAGGACTCGTCCCTTAAACAGAATTTATTCCTTATAAAATTTACTACAATTTTATTTAAGGTGCGCTGACATGCAAGGTTTTGAAATAGCATTTTTCAGTCAGTCAAACAAAAGTACTTCTAGAGATCACCTAAAGTCAAACCATCAGTTAGAAGCATAACTAGGCTAAATGGTCAACATCAATATTGTTCCATGTGATATTTAAAGTGTAGTTAAGGTATTTTAGAGTTCAAATAACAACCACACATGCCACGTAATTGCAACAACAATCATATACAGTCATTGGATGACAAGTAAAGTGAAGAAGCACATAGACAGGCATGATGCTTGATATGCTTATGCTCATGAGGCAATTAAATGATGATCATAACCTATAATACAAGTATAAATATGCAAGCCTAACACCAGGGGTGTAATAGCCCTCCCCCCTTAATGGAATCTCGTCCCGAGATTCAGGACAAAAGGTGTTTGAAGGAAGAGGAGCATATCACTTGCTCACAACTATGGTGAAGGCACCTAGTTGATCAACTCCGTTGGACAATAGCATGGCTAGTTGTTTTGAGATTTCAACAATGAAGCACCATAAGTGGTAGCTTTATTTGTCAACCTCATCCAACATGTGGTTATGCTCATCGCACTTTAAAGGAGAAGAATGAGTTTTAGCAACAGGACAACTTTCTAATCTTTCACGTCGTTGGGAAGTGAACTCTTGTTTGAACTCTCCTTCATTGACTTCCATAAAGTATTGTTACTTTGGAAAGAATCCAAACAGCACAATATATCATTCTTGATGCATGAAGATCTTTTTGGTTCATGAACTAATTACTCACAAGTATCTCCGTGGATAGAGAACATAGCATAGGCCATATAAACTTTACACTAGACTATAGGGAACTTTGCACTAGACTGTAGTCTCCTGAAGCTACTTGTCATAATCGCCCATGTAGTTCATGAAGTTTCAAAAGCAATCCTCTACTAAAAGGCTTGAGTGCAACTCTTCAATCAAAGATTAGATCAAGGACAGGATAACATTCTTTGAGGTGATGGGAAAACCGGCTAACCAAAAGACGAGGTCTACGATTTTGGTGACAGGTCATCACATAGATACAATCGATGGAAAGCTACATAAGGTTCTATGTGTGCAATTCTCTTTCTCTGATGGCAACACTGTAGCATCTAGGTTTAATGAGTAAGTAGTGAAGACAATAGCTGATCTGTTGGCTTCAATGTTCTCAACGATCCTTCGCTATGGAAACCTTTGTATCCAAGTGGTAAAAGCTATATGTGGTGAATCAGATGCAACCTCTTGGCTAAAAACACAAAGAGGGTACCAAAGGATAGTTAACATCACAATCTATTGCTGAAGAAAGATGACAGCGGGGTTTGGGGGGCAACAAAGGTTGCAAACATTCACCAAACTGGAGAAATGGTTCGCTATAAAGCAAATTGGGTACAAATTGTACTTCACAGCACAATTGCACCGGGGTTGATTGATTTGCACCACACCATAACTGGTTTGAATGAATTACTTTTGACATTGAGGCATCATCTATTAGGATCAAGCAACACTCAAAACATAATTCTATTTATGTTGTCAAACACTTCTCAGATGGTCTTTGATTGCACTCATGGTGGTCTATAGCTCAGAACACCTTGACTACTCGAGGATAAGGGACTGGTACTGAATACTCTTCAAGTTGATAAAGTATGTTCTTCTATTTGTGTGATTGTCCAAGATAGAGCTAACGCGTTTACTTCAAGGTTTGAAAGTAAGATTGACCCGAGCATTGCTAGCTAGTTTATAGATTCCTTTGTCTAACATCGTTCTATGAGACATAGCCTTCATGGCTACCAAAGAGTCATTACCTAGTTGGAGATTTATCCTTTATTTGGATAACTAATAAGTTGTCTCTCAACACTAAAGAGCTCTAAGGCTTCGGCTTCTCACAACAAGAACTTGTAGTTGATTCCAACATCGACAATCACCATCAAAGTCAGCAGAAAAAGGGTCACATCACGAGAGGGTTGATTTTAACTGCATGCGTAGCCTTCAAGTGACTCTAGTGAATTAGCAAGAAGGAATCAGCATCGGGTGACTTGTAAAGAAACATACATATCCATTGGTCTTTGGCTGTCTAGTAATTGATCTAGCTTTAAGTGTTGTGTGCCCTTTTTAACCCATCAGATTGCACCATCTATGCAGGAGAGGGTTACCACTGCCTCTAGAGAGGGTCAAGCAAGGTCTTTTATCTTACATCTCTTGCAATCTGCTAACATTGATGTCGGTGACTTGTTCTTCAAAGGTCATTCTCTTTGTAATTCTAGAACAAGGCTTCACTATATCAAGATCAATGAAAGTTCTCCGATAGGAGATGAAAAGATAGCCAAAGGAAAGCTCACAATGTGATGACTCATCAATGTGGTTCCGTAGTGGATCATGACTGAAACCACGATACTCACGCATGCCGAGCAACATAACCATGTGGCTGCAGTCCACATGAAGGCCTCAGTTTCGCTATGGCACCGTTAGTTCCTGATCATAACTCCGTTACCAAGTCTACAACCAACGAGAAATCACACGGAGCACAATGGGTTATGAATATATGGAGCTTTTGATAACATATAAGAAGCTAACCAAGAAAAGATCACAAGGATATATCTCATTGGTATAATTTCAGCAATGGATTATGACTAGCAAACTCGATACCAGTGCGCACCCAGTAAAACAACCATGTGCCGGCCGGTCACAAGGAAGCTCTAGGTTCCGTCACGGCACCATGGAATGCCAATCGTAACACCATTATTGAACTTACACCAAAAGGAAAATTTCAAAGGCACAAATTTGATCATAAGAACGAGCAACGTTCAAAGGAGGGATAGAGAGCAGAATTAATTGTAGGATTTGGAGTGAACAGAAGTGCGAGTCAGATCAAAACGTAGCACCAGAGAACATGGATTAACTGCCAAAGACAACTGAACATGAGATTCTTGCTTTATTTCCACGCACACCTTGCGTCCACCAAGGAACTATTATGTAAGTGATTAACATGAGACTTAGTCATGGTAAGTAAGATCATGAGATCAAGATTGATAAGCATCCCGAGAATTAGAAATATTGGAGATGAATGGACAAACTCCATGGGCAAAGACGATATAACAAAGAATGTTGGACATATAAAGATCTTGGAGCATCAAGATGAATTGAGTAAAATTCCAAGACAATAACTTAACAGACCAATTAGAGATTGAATTGATATGGTAACTACATGATTTTCAAAGTAAAAGGTTTCAAGATCAAACATTGAGGGATTAACGTCATACCAGACCATCAAAAGGATAGACAGTTAAGAGGTCCAACTTAGATTTTGTCATGGTCTCTACAACTAGCAAAAGCAACCAAGGTCAAGGGCTGGCCTTTAGCATGATATTACAGGGTTGGTAAATCACACAAGGGTCGTCACCTCTAGGAAGAAACCATTATGGTCAAGGGATGGCACTAACGAAAGCTCAACTGGTTTGGTCAAATAAACTAGGACCTTCACAAGGGTGCACATCTATGCTATACGCAAACATCAAGGATCTGGCCTGGGGCCTACGGTTTGAACATAGGCATGGTTACAAATTTTACAACATAAAACTCAAAGGTTAACAACCATGTCTATAGGCATAGGTTCCTAGGATTGAGAACTTAATCAGAGACGACAACCATGCGATTATCATGATAGGAGCATTGTTCTAAGATAATCTATTCGACACTCATATGCTCACCGAGGACAAACGAGGCTACGACTATGGCACTAGTTAGACAACAAGTATCCACACAAACATGACGGCTTAACAAGCACTTGAGAACTCAAACAAATGGGCTTAAGCAACTATTCAAAGCACAAAGCACACTCATAAAACACATTCGTATGTAACTAGGCAACACATTGACCTAATTACAAAGATCGACCATGATGCAAGAGGTGCTACTAAGCATGTTGATAAAGCCAAGTCTTTTAGGTACATGATGATTTGTAAGAAAGGTAGCAAAGAATTCAAACGATTTTGGTTATGGCTATACAAGGACACGTAGACATACCACACACAAGAACTAGCATTTTAGAAAGTCTCATGCAAGGCTAGCAAACACCTAGAGCAAACACCAAGTTAACAAGAATGAAAAACACTATCATGCAGCTCTACACAACCAAGACATATAGTAACGCAGCAAGCACGTGCATTTCAATCAAAACTAGAGTTGTAGGCATCAAACAAAGGTGATCCTAGATTTTTTTTGAAGGCTTAGGAAGTTTACCCCAACTTGATTATTCATATTCAAAAACTATTCCATAAGTTAACACAACCAAACATATCAGTATTTTCAGGTTTGCATCATCTTGGACAGAAAACTGACATGAACTTCAGAGATACATAACTAGAGTTTTAGAGATCCAATGAGTGTGATTCTTAACTTGATAAAAAGATTATTAAGTTGTCTAAAACTTTCTTATTATCATATTAAGATAATTCTATAGCTAGCAACTGTAAACAACACAAAGAAGACATTCTCTATCTAAGTTTGGACAGATTCTGTCTTTCCGCTTTACAAGCTCATAACGAGAGATTTAGACAACCAAAATTAGTGATTTTAGACATTTTGGAAAGCTTATAAAATCTACTATACTTTGTCTATTGACACCAAAGTATAGTTCTACCAGCCCTCAGGTCAAACAATCTAAACAATCAGACTGTCCAGCAGACATACAAAACCTGAAAGCAATTTTCTAAAATCTATAACTCATAAACCATCAGGCCTAATCATGAAATTTTAGGACATGAAAGATAATGAAGTTAACTACAACTTTCATGTTGATCACATTCCTAGAAAACAATATTATCATCACAAAAACATTGGTACCACAAAAACTGTCCTAGCAGCCCAGAAGTTCAATACAATACCAAACAATATTTTTCCTTGTTCTGTTAGCAAGAGATCACACAATTATGTTATTCTAGTAGCACCAATTATTATTACCTTAGATCATAATATTTTAGTTTACTCATAAGGTAGGATAAACATAAGGGTCCTAATCATTTAAGTAAGATCTAAAGTATCTTTGCAAAAAGCTCGATGAAACAACATATTCACCACTAGGTTAAACTAGAGAACATTTATCAAATTTAAACTACTAGCCTCAACTATTTCCATCAAGGTTAATTAACATTCTTACTTGGTTGATTAACATTGGAGGCATCACAAGAAAACATCTACGCACTCATTCACTAATAAGCTTTCACATACATATAGCTATGGAAATAATGTGAAGATAGTTGAAAGAGAGAACATGATATTATATTCAAATGAGCAGATATCAGCTTCTATCAAGGCATCACTATATGTTTTAGTTTCAAAAGATTAGATTTTCAGCCACTACCAACTTGTTATGCAATTCTATAGAAGCAAACATACTTTGCAGGGCTAAGCAGACAAGGTTAAGCACACACCAACAACAATCATTCCAATTCAACAACATAGAACAAAGTATTCTTGTCTACTCCACACAGAAAAGATAGTAACATTACATCAATCACAAGTTATTATTGAAAACAAAGATGAGAGGAGCATAGTTATGTGCAAAGCAACAATCAGGATGATGCATGCTTCGTCCTATTCATCCTCACAAAATTGCCAACCTGAGGTGGCAATCACGTTCTATGTCGGTGGCATAACACACACTCTTGATATATAACTAGTCGTCATGTAGATTTAATCTACACATTCGTGGTTAGCATACTTGCAGAAAATTTCATTGTAGCCCAACAATTCCCCAATATATAGCACAAACAACAAAATCAAAGGAAAGAAGTAAACTAAATACTTTCTGTATGTATGTCCCTGCATACATACCTCAGTATCAAAACTATCCGACAGTTATACCCACAATTAAATACTTTCATAATTGCATGGTTTTGACATGACAATTATTCTAGTATCATAATCTAGCACTTCCCTAGACCGACGATTGGACAATCATGCTCTCACACCTCAACTTTCTAATGCACATATATGGCTAATTCATATATGCGGGTTACCTCCACCATTTGACCACAGGGTAGCCGTAGTGCGGTCATCACACATACATACCTTGGCCTGAGCGTAGATGCAAGAATTAAAACCCCCAAGTTAGTACTTATATAAGGCACCTAAGAGTCCTTATTTGGGCATAACTAGATTTGACCACTGGCATACTTAAGTTTTCAAATTTAGATTTCAATAAACCTACATATATGTAGCTAGTAGTTTTATCCAAACTAGTCTTTTGCAAATAAAAGCTTTTATTTTAAATACACAAATGACATGTTTAATGTTGAATCTTGCTCTGATGCCAGCTGTAATAGAACCGTCCAAATTATAAGAGCACAAGTACAAAAACAATCACTGAAGTGACTAAATTTTTACACTTGAGCCCATATAATCCCGGTAGTCCACTGAAACCACGAAGGGCTTCAAACCAACCAACATATAAGCCAAGATCGTACTGATTCAACAAAACAAGTCAAATGTTACATCCTTTTCACAAATAGTTCAACATACATCAGAGTACAAAAATAATTATTACAACATAAGTTTAAAAGTAGCGAAAGCAAAGTAGTTTGGAATTAATATCGTTCCTAGTTTAAATACATGCCAGTACCAAGGTCAATTCCAACAAAGGCAGTAGAGACAAGATAGATAAGAAGGATCATGCCCATAATCATACTCGACCGCTATGGTAGGAGCCATCCAATACTTGAAGGACCCATGATATATCACAACATGCAACAAGTGAGAATAAACCCTGAGTATGAGAATGTACTCAGCTAGACTTACCCGTCATAAACCAGAAATAAAGTGACACCAAGGAGTATGCAAGGCTTTATATAGGTGGAGCTAGCTTGACAACATTTTGCATAAAAGCATAAGTGATATGAGAGCAGTATTTTATTATACTAGCAGTAGGTTATCATTAATCAATCTTTCATTTAGATTAGCACCTATACTAAGCAATCACTTGATTATATACAAACATTAATAACCATATCAGGTTTATTCCAGCTATCAATATCATCATCATTATGATCATCATCAACATTAGAACCATCATTATTTAGTGAGTTCTACGATGCCAGGGAAGGTCAAGTTCTCACTATCCGGGAGAGACGGCGATTCGAATCGATTCCAACTGAGCTCAGGGGGTATTCTCAACACACACCCAGACAGACCTAGCTAGGGTCGTCTTAGGTTACTCTTGGTACAACTCAGGTTCGGGCCCGATTATACGTCGGCAAAATCGGAAAGACGGATAGCCAGGATGTTCAAACTATGCTAACCCAAGGACAACGCCAGGATCAGTTAGACATGCTTGCCCTTGGTCTAGTATGCCGCTTCCCACGAATTGCCCAACCGTCTCCCGGGTTATCCCGGCTTGAGTTGAGCTACCGAGCTTCGCGGCCACTTGGCACACAGGGTCGGGCCAACTATGTGTTAGGCTGCGTTCAACATGACCAAGAGTGAAACAACGCCTCCAGTCCTTAACTGACTCAAACAGGGTCCACAGCCCCTGCTCGTTCTTCTTTTAATTTAACACATGGTTCATTTCCATGATAGCACATATAGCCAACCGTGACCAGAGAGTAACCACCTATAACTCGCGGATGACAGGATATCACCCGACTTCTACCGGTCTAAGCATGGCTAAGCATTTGCATCGCTCCTAACCTAAAACATAGGATTCAGGATATAACATATATACTGGACAAGGATAGGATAAATGCAACAACATCTTCAATCAACTCCTAAACTTAATGCAATAAACAACATAAAGTACTCAAGTGCATTTTATAAAAGGTGGGAGGCTTAATATGCTCTGGGGCTTGCCTGGAATAACACAAGTCAGTGTTGTTAGATGACACTCGCTTGGCGAGCATCTCCCTTCCATCTTTAGGATAAGTCTGCCAAACACCGTCTTCAGGTTTGACTCCAACATCTTGTCCTTCACGTAGTCCATCTAACGTACCTAGATGAGGTGCAAGATGCAAGTGTATGAATACACGGAAATGCAATACAAGATGCATCACATACACAAAACAAGACAAGTGTAGTCACACCAGATGATATGAGCACATCGAGGAGAAAGCTATTCACAATCATGCCAATCATATAGATAACAAGCATATGGAACATGACACTAATATCACAAGAACTCAGGTATATTACTTAACCTTTAATAAAGATATGAGTCACACTTAGCAACACACAAAGCAAACAACTAGAACTAGAATTAACCAAATTCTGGACATACATGTAGCAACTGAGTAAATAAATCATATCTAGAGTTCTACAACTCCAAATAACTTGCAACAAGGCAATATGGAAAGCTTATGAAATTGGCTACAAATGATATTTAATCATCAAAGTATGATTAACAAATTTAGTAGGTCAACTTGACACAAGTACAGGATCAGGTCCTGGCAAGACAGAGAGCAACCAAAACTGTTACCCAAACTTGCATAGCTGTAGTTTCCAAACCACAGGGCCAAATGCCACCAAATTTTGGCAGCAGCTAGATACATGAATTATCTACAACTTTGGTATTCACAAGTTTTTCAGAAAATATTATTTACAAGGCGCAATCATCAAAGTTCTAGAAATTGTCTCGAACGCCTCCAATTAGAATAAATGGAGCAAATAATATTTCACTCATGTTTCAAACATCAAATTAGGCACAAGCAATGTTGCCAACAGTTGACATATATTGAATAAACACCATAAAACATGATGACCAAGCTCAAATAATTTATTATCATGCACTTTTCTATTTATTTAGATAACAAGGTGACTTAAGGAGCATATATGGAACATCTATCAAATGTGCACAGTAAATTATGAGAAAATTACAGTATCTCACATATACTTCCATTAGTCTACTGTCCAAATTTCATAGCATTTGAATAAGTATAGCAACCTCTATGAAAAAGACAAATTGCTACAGCTATAAACCATGTGAGGGCAAGATAAATCTAAAACTCAACATTTTCTATAAACACATGGTCATGTTAAGCATACACAGGTTACAACCATATCATGTAAAGGTGGAACCATGTTTTCCATTTTACCATTTTTATTTTCATTATTAATCAATTAAATTCATTTACTAGACATCAAGCAAGATAAATCAATAACTCAATCATGCTGCAGCCAATGATCCACAAATTTTTATCAAAGCATACAAATAATATCAGTAGCCTACCATTCAAATTTCACATCAAATAGAGCACTACAACTTGAGATATGAATTCAGCAAGAGCAAACCCTAGGTAACAAAGATCTATTTTTACTGCACAAACTTTCTACTAAACAATGCAATATTATCACACCACTGCATAGATCTACTCACAAGGATTCCGAAAAGTCCTCATTTGCTATTTTATGATTTTTCTATGATTTACCATGTATTTTTGAAGTTCAGCGATTTAATGCAATAATAAATCCGAAAATAAAAAGAGGAAAAACATTATGCAGAGTGAACACCAAACTTCTCTGAATTTAATCAAGCCCATATATGAAAATCCTTCTCTCTTGCCCTTTTGCATCAGGAACCCCCAAAGAGCTTCTGTCTTCGTTTTTCACCCCTCTTCTTCTTCTACGGCAGAGCAGACGAGGGATGGCCGGCCTTAGGGTTTCCAGCGGCCAGGAGGTGCAGCGCTGGGGGCCTGGCCATGGTCTTTGGCAGCAGCCTGGGCCGGCAGCAGCCCCTGGCCGTGGCCTGCGGCTCGGCAGCAGCCGCCCGAGGCAGCGCCTGCGCGCTGCACGTGGCCGTGGCCTGGCCAGCGGCAGGGTCACGCCTGGCGCTGCGTGCGGCCGTGGCCAACCCGGCCAGCCAGCAGCGACAGCACCTAGCGGCAAGTGGCAGCCAGCAGCAGTAGCGGCCGGGAGGCAAGGGAGCAGCGGCGCTGGTTCAGGAGGAGGGGAGAGAGAGACCGAGAGTGAAGGAGAGGAGGAAGGCCGAGAGTGAGAGGGAAGGAGGGCTCGGCTTCTCCTTTTTGTCGAGAATAGGGCGAGGTGGCGAGCAAGCAGCGTCGGGAGGGACACGCGGCGCCCGACCCCTGCCACGGTCGGCCACGACCTCCAGCCGATCCAAAAATTCAGAAACTGAATTCAGCCCCAACGAATTTGACTGAATTTTAAAATTTGGCTTTCTATATCTCCCAAACTAAGTTGTTTCAGAGGAAACTTTAGTTGGCAAATTTGTAGAGCTACAAGAGATCTCTAACTTTGTCAACATGCAGTTAGCCTGACTCGAACTAGTTTGCAAACTACAAGCCTCTGAAATAGGGTAGAATTTCTAAAAACCACTTTAGGACTTAGCCAAATTTCAGGGCAGCAAACACAGCATTTTGGTGATTCGTGCGAGCTCTATTTGAACATAATCAGCACATTTTCAGGACTCGTCCCTTAAACAGAATTTATTCCTTATAAAATTTACTACAACTTTTATTTAAGGTGCGCTGACATGCAAGGTTTTGAAATAGCATTTTTCAGTCAGTCAAACAAAAGTACTTCTAGAGATCACCCAAAGTCAAACCATCAGTTAGAAGCATAACTAGGCTAAATGGTCAACATCAATATTGTTCCACGTGATATTTAAAGAGTAGTTAAGGTATTTTAGAGTTCAAATAACAACCACACATGTCACGTAATTGCAACAACAAGCATATACAGTCATTGAATGACAAGTAAAGTGAAGAAGCACATAGATAGCCATGATGCTTGATATGCTTATGCTCATGAGGCAATTAAATGATGATCATAACCTGTAATACAAGTATAAATATGCAAGCCTAACACCAGGGGTGTTACATTGGTAATATCACTTATTCATTGTATATAGTTCTTTATCAATATAATAGATTAGAGTTTATAACAAAGCTTTCCCAGTGGTATAAATATAAATCGACAACCTGGATGAACTCCCTAGGTAAAATGCTACAACGGTATAATTATCTGTCCGCTTGCAGAACCCATGTAGTTTATATTATATTCATATCTTTTATATCTGCCTAGTCATATTAACACATGTAAATCTATTGTTATTTCCTAGCAATATACTTGAGGATGACAACTTAATTCATGTCTAGGAATGTTAGTAATAAAAGAATGGCTAGTTGCTAATGACAAGTTAATTTAATACCAAGCACTTCTGGCATTGTTGCTATGGGTAGGTCTTATCTCTACTTTTTAGCAATGACGTTAGAAACACCAACAAGCATTTTTGGCGCTATTGCCGGGGAGGGAACAATAAACTTAGAAAATATTGATAACATATATACAAATAGATAAAGTCATATTACCAATCGATCTCTAACTCAGACAGGTACACCCTTCATTGTTATCATTTGCTTATCTTATGCAGGGTGATGAATGAATGGTTTTTCTCTTCCAAAGAACTTCACTGACAATCCAGAGAAACTCGTTAGAAAGAAGAAGTTTGTAGAAGCAAGGGACAAATTCGAGTCACCATCAAGAACACCCTCTGCTACTCAAGCTAGCTCTTTGGAGGAGCCAGCTCCAACACTAGAAGAAGAATTCAAAAAACAAATAGAAGAACAAGCAGAAGAGTAGTTAGGTGAAAACATAGCAGCTCCTATGTTTGAAGACATGGTTGAGAAGACACTGTGTGAGTTCTCTGTCCCAACAACAGCAAACATCCAGACTGGACCAGCAGTCAACACTGGGGGAACGGATTCGAGCTCAAGCCTGCTCTCATCACCATGGTTCGCCAATTCTGTGGAAAACCTCATGAAGATGCAAGTGCACACTTACAACACTTTTTAGAGATCTGCAGCACCTTCACGATTAGAGGTGTACTAAGAAATGCAATCTTACTCCGTCTTTTCCTGTTCTCATTATTAGGGAAAACCAAGCAGTGGTTCTACATCAACAAAGACAAGCACACTACATGGGACCTATGCTCGACTACTTTCTCGGTAAAATTCTTTCCTACAGCCAAGACCAATGCTCTGCATCGGAAGATTGCAAGTTTCTAACAACAACATGAAGAATCATTCATTGAAGCATGGGAAAGATTCTAGAACTACATAGAAGACTGTCCTCATCATGGGATAGAGGAGTGGCTATTGATGCAGACTTTCTACCACGGACTTATCTCTAGCACCCGTGAGTCTATTGATGCTACAGCTGGGGGAGCTTTCCTATCACTTAAGCTCTCAGACGCTAAAGCACTTGTTGAGAAGATGGCCTCAAATTCAATCTGCAATGAAGAACATACTCAACCTCGCAAGAAAGGAGGAGGAATCCATCATCTCAAGGAAGCTGACGTGATCACTGCCAAGCTAGACCTCATCATGAAGAAGCTCGACACAGAGAAAAAGGAAGTCATGCACATCAATTATTCCCATATGACATGTGAAGAATGTGGAGACTACGGACACTCAGCTATCAGCTGCCCTACACTGCAAGAGGTTGTGAACTTCATCAACAACAACAACTACTATCGTCCTCAACAAAATCAATGGTGGAACCAGCAACCTCGACAAGGTAATTACCAAGGTAATAATTTTAATAATTACAACCTTTAGCCTTTAAGAGAATTAGTTGCTAGTCAATCTAAACTGCTCAATCAAATGACTAGAAAACTAACATCAAATGATAAAACATTGGAAAAGATACATGCTACAATGGATACTTTTGCTTCTGCTATAAAGATTCAGCACAGTTTCAATAAAATGTTAGAATCACAATTAGCTCAGTTAACTGCTGCTACTCCTCCATTAGAGAAAGGTAAGATACTAGGCCAACCAGAAGATTTAGAAACCACTAACCTTGTTGATATTCACAATGCAACCCAATATCATATTGAGCCTACAGATGTATAGTGATTTGACCACTCTCTACCTAAGAAGATGGAAGACCCTGGAAGACCTGTCATTCCTATCTCTATAGGATGCCACAGCTTTCCAAAGGCTATCTATGATTTCGGTGCAAGTGTCAACATCATGCCCAAGGTAATTTATGAGAAAATATTAAATGATCCCCTGTTGTACACAAATGTACGTTTGCAGCTTACAGATCAGTCCATCTGCTACCCTGAGGGAGTACTAGAAGTTGTGATCAGAGTGGGGCAATCATATGTCCCAGTTGACTTCATGGTCATGGAGATAGGAGTAGATGAAAAGGCACCCATCATTTTGGGCAGACCATTCTTATACACAACAAAAGCCATCACCTACATGGAGTATGCCAAGATTGTCCTATCCATCAAGGACAAGAAAGAAAGATTCACATTCAAGAACCATGTCCTAAAAGCTCCTGCAGCCCCAAAGCAATTCCATCAACAAGAAGAGCAACCACAACAACCAATGCCGAAGAAAAATAACAATAGAAACAACAGAAGATGGAGACAGCTCTAGCATGCACCTGAGGAGACTACCCAGCTAATCACTGCTCTCAACACAGAAAACGATCATCTATTATGCGAGCCATTTCCAACAAAGAGAGGTGATATAGGTATCCCAATCATTGAATGCACAATCAAGGACACCACCTTCGCCAACACCATCTGCGACACCAGATCAGGCTGCAACGTAATGTCAAAATAGGTATATGATGAATTATTTGATTTACCTTTATACCCAATATTTATTTAGTTGCAGATGGCGGATCAATCACTGAGGTTTCCCGAAGGAGTGGTTAAGGATGTCATGGTAAGAATTCAAGGTCAATATATACCCGTCGATTTTCTAGTTGTTGATATGCAGGGAGACGATGATTCCCTGATCCTTCTGGGAAGACCATTCCTCTACACAGCCAACATAAACATCTACATCGGGTCCGGGCAAATCCACTTCAACCTACCTACCGGGAAGGTATGCTGTCACTTTAGAACACTTATTAACCATGAGCAGATCAGGAAGCAACGCAACAAGAGAAGACGCTAAGGCCACCATCAGGCTGCCCAGCCTCACTGTGGATGGGAAGAATTTCTTGGCAAGATCGTGAAATATGAAGATCGCTTCATTGAGCAAGAAGAGAACATGCGAGCACCCCGCTGGAGTGAGTGGGAAAAGGAAGCTGAAAGGATGGACCAGATCACCAAGGAAGAGAAAGAAGAGATCCTAGCATGGTTAGAAGTGTGGGAAAAAGAAAACAAAGCTGAAGAGCTGAAGCTAGAAAAGAGAGAAGCAGAAGAGACAGAAAAGAGATGGAAGGAGGCAGTGCGGCATCACCACGAAATGGGGAGTTGACTGAGGTTACCTCAGATGACGAACCCACTAAGTAAGTTTTCTCCTCTATCTAAGTCCTGTCGGTAGACTTTAAATTCCGTACCCTAGCCATAAGGTTAGAATGGTAGTTATCTCATTAAATGCATTAGTAACTTATTATATTTAGTAGCACAATTTTAGTTGCATACTAAAATATGAAAACAACAAAAATATTTACTACATTGTTCATTGCATCACAAAGCCCCATGTGGATACCCTAATATATATTCCGAAGGAATATCGCTGTGGTGGCATAAATATAAAAATAATAAAAAAGAACATTCATATTTATTTCATGCATCATAAATAGAAAATCTAAAAAGAAAGAATTCCTGCTTAAATTTGGCAATATTAAAATTTGCTCATAAAGATAATCAATTACTCTTTGGCTGACCGCTAATCCATTATTCAATTCGAGCCTCGAGTTTTGGTTTGGAGAGTATTTATGTAGGAACAACATCATAGCAAGGAGAGAGACTATCAGTGGCAACCACCGGGTCCGCTACTGGCTATCTCGCTCTGAGGACTGTTGATGGTGGATAATGTTAACTTTTATTAAAACTTTAGACACAAGAGGACAAATGAATACACACTAGTCTAGGGTTTTAACTAACAATTTTCACAAGTTTTGGTGATTTCATATTTTCTAGGGATTATTCTAGAAAAGCATAAAAGAAGGATTATAGTGCATAATTATCATGAAAACTTATTCACATCGGTAAACGTTGACATCAGGCTCAGGAAGGATCTAGAAGACACCCAAAGGAGCGAGACCCACAGAGGAGACCAGGTGGGGCCGGCCAGCCCCACCCAAGGCTCCCTCCTAGAGGCATATTCTACACCCCGGTGCTTCATATTCTCTACATAATTAGGGTCAGGGTCCCTCTAGTCGATCTAGTTCTAGTTCATCTAGTTATAGTTCATCTAGATGTAGCAATTAGGAAAGACTAGTTCTTCTAGATCTAGTCTTATTTAGAGATTAGAGAGATTGAGTAGAGGAGTAGAGATTCTGGAGGAGTTCCAGTATATCAGTGCTTCTTTGTGGCTGTATTCTTCTAGATTCAGTTCCCACGCCCGGAGGTGCGTTCTGAGGTAATTTTGGTCTCTCTAATTTTACCACACATGAGATGTTATTTGAATTGGAATGGCGAATACAAAAGTACCTCAGAATGCAGCTCCGGGCGAGGGAGCTGAATCCAGAGGAATACAGCCACGAGGAAGCGCCGACATGCCATAACTCCTCCAAAATCTCTACTCCTCTACTCAATCTCTCTAATTTCTAAACAAGACTAGATCTAGAAGAACTAGTCTCTCCTAATTGCTACATCTAGATGAACTAGAACTAGATGAACTAGAACTAGATCAACAAGAGGGACCCTAACCCTAATTTTGTAGAGAATATGAAGCACCGGGATGTAGAATGCCTCTTGGAGGGAGCCTTAGGCGTCATTATATAGGCCGAGGTGGAGTAGGGAGCAAGGAACCGCCACGCCATCGATCCGCGTCTTCATCTTGTGTGCATCGTCGGATCAAACCGACCTAAAATCAATGTAGGGATACTTTGCTTGGCTTCCAAGGAGGCGTGGGAGGAAAACTCCAGAAGGCGGTGGCTAGCGGATGACCTATGGCACCGACCGGCCCTAGGGTGGGGCCGGCCGGCCCCACATGGTCTCCTCTGTGGGTTCCGCTCCTTCGGGTGTCTTCTAGACCCTTCCTGATTCCAATATCGAAGTTGCCGACGTGGATAAGTTTCGGGATAATTATGGACTCTAATCTCTCTTTTATGCTTTTCTGGAATAATCCCTGGAAAATATGTAATCACCAAAACTTATGGAAATTGTCAGTTAAAACCCTAGAATAGTGTGTATTCCTGTGTCCTTGTGTGTCTAAAGTTTTAATAAATATTGACGTTATCCACCTTCAACAACTCCCCCAAGCTTACCTTTTGCCAGTCCCTTGGCAAACAACCTAAGTCTAATTATTAAAATATTTGGATCAGGAGTTGCTGCAATACTTTTATTCCTTTTAAGTACACTTGCTTTTAAATATAAATTTTCCTCTGGTTTAGACAAAACTGCTCTAACTTTTAAACTTACCCATTTTACCTTTAACTATGGAGCTTTACAACTTTTGCATAAGTCTTGAGCAATCGAAAGATAGAACAATCAAGTCAAATACTATGTCTCAAATTCTTCACAGTACCAGTATTTTAGAGTTTTTTAACTTTTCGAAATAAAACTCAGAGCATGATTGTATGACACCCTCAAGTCTCTTATTATATGTGGTATTTATTGATCTCACTGAGGCATTAATGATGTTATGCCTTCCTATAGCTAAGGATTATAGTGGAGTTTATAGGAATGGCATTAACAAGAATGAACATACTTGCAATTCATATATTGTAAAGTTAAACAATAGATCCATAGAGAATCGAGGCATACAATCAAATCAAGATGTGCATGTGTATGGAATATGATGGATAGGTGTATATATGGTATTTAATGGCTAATCCTAATTCTACTTTTGCTCTTTTGAGAATAACTCTCTCCTTTTGAAACTTAAAACTTTTCGCGGGATGGAACACCCTAAATTTGCATCTTTTCAAAAATAGGTGAAATTGAATTTTAACGCAAATATGTGTGTGTGCATTTAAACATAGTTTAATAATTAATTTTATTAAATTAAAATTAACTGTAAGGTAGATACATATTTTATGCATTCATGCTGGTGCACTGGAGTTTTTGTGTTGAGTGGCTTGTTCAATTTCCAAAATTTGATTCAAATTTGCTTTGCAAATCTGGTTTGAAGTAAAAGAAAAACAAAAGGAAAAGGATTTCTCTCCCTCTCACCATTTCTGCCTGCATGGCCCAATTTCCCTCCCTCTTTCTTTTTCTTTCGCTCGGCCCAGCACCAGGACAGGCCCAGCGGGCGCAGTCCCTTCTCTTCTCTCTCGCCGGCGCCGATAGGTGGACCCCACGCGTCAGCTGTACGTCGTCACCTTCCTTCTTCCTCCTCCAGACTTTCCAAAAATGGAAGCCGCTGGTTCCCTTCTTTGAACCCGAGCTCGATTCGCCCTTTCCATCGATGGCGTGGCCTCCGGGCTATAAAAGCCGAGCCCCAGTGCCACACCGCCTCCACCCCACCCTGCAGCCGCCATCGCTTTGCCTTGGAGCTCGCAGCAGCCGCCGCGAAACCCTAGGAGCCGCCACCGCTCGCCGTCGAACCTCTAGCCTGTCTCTCCGTCTTCGTAAGCTTGCGGCCGAGCTTCGCAATGACATTGCGACGCCGCGGAACCTCTTCTTTTCCTTTTTCGTGCTTTGGTTCATGCTCTAACCTTCGTCGAACCTCGTAGGAAATCCCCGGCCGCTGTTCAAGCCGCAGGTCTCCGCCTCCGAGCCGCCGGCCGTTGTCTTCGCTTCGGGTGAGTTCGCCTCGCCTCCCTCTACCTTCCCGTGCTTTCCCCATTCGAAACCAAGCCCCCTAGGGCCTTGTACGAGTTCGCCGACGAGCTCTGCTCATCACCGGCAATGGCCGCCGCCGCGTTGGCCTTCTTCTCCGGCCGGCTCTCCTCTCTCTCTCTCCCTTCTTTTAATCCGAGTCGTCCATCTATGATCCAATGGATCAGATCGATCCATACCCCTTCGCTGCCACTTTTGTAAAAGAGACCCTTGGTTTCCTTTTAATTAGACCCACAGTCCTCTGATCTGATTTAAAACCGAATTTCATTTATTTTAATTCAAAAATTGATCTCAGGTTAATTAAAAGTTTGCCACTGGTTTCTTTTGAGTATAACTTCTTTAATTTAACTCCGATTTGATCTGTTCAAGTTGCGTTAGATTCATAATTGAATAATCTACATGTTTATGGTACTGATAATCATGTTTTCTAACTTTTAATTTTATTGTTTAATAAAATTAATAAGATTTCTACATAAAATCTTGTTTAATCTATATCTTGACCGTTTTAGCTCTGATTTTGGTGATCCAAACGTCTGTGTGATCCTAGTGATGCGTAGATTTATTTTATAAACTCTTTATCCTTGTTTTATGATATTGGTGTACTATTCTAATCTATACTCTTGTTTGCTATGCATGATTGCGCTTGGATGCTTGTATGTTGCTTGTTGTGGAGTATAGACGGTGAGCAATACGCTGGTGATCAGGAATTCTTTGACGAGCCGTATTACCAAGAGTTCATTGAACAAGGCAAGTATAGCATGGGATCATCCTTGTTACCTATTCACCTTTAATCATTAAATTCATATTGCATGTGTCTTCCTTGTTTACCACTAAGGATTTCCTAGCAATTGTATCTTGTACCTTGATTACTGTGGGTTTATGCATTTGGGTAGCTTATGCTAGTGCTTAATAAATGACCACTATGATCTATAACATGATTAATGATATATGCAACAAAGGTTTAAAACTCGCTTTTTATCAACAGAAAATTAATGGGGAAGAGTACTTGTTTGCTCTTGTCCTCCCTAAGGACTTATCTGTAAGTGAGCACCCAGGACTTGTAGTACAACCATGAGGGCTATATGGCTCTGGCTTTAGTCAAGTATGAGGACCCTCTTCTAGCTTGTTAGAGGTTACCGAAAGGCGCAAAAGGGGCTTTACACGATGGGCATAGCGTGGCTTCTGTCCTTATGTGTTGCTGCTGCGGTGTGAACCATTTGGAAGGGGATTCTATGTCTGCTTGTCGAGGAAACCTAGCGGCCCTAACTTGTTAGACAAACCTTTGAAAGACTTCATAGTGAAACCCTGCTATGCACCTCTTGCTATGCACCTCGATAATGTAGTACGGGAGTAATTAACTCAAGCATATGGGAATCACGACTCGCGGTGAAAGTGTACAACCTCTGCAGTGTTAAAACTGATATATCAGTCGTGCTCGTGGTCATGAGCAGCCTGGACTTCTTATAGAATAATGGTTTATGCGATGAAAAATTCTTGATTATTGTTTTTGCTATACTTTAATCATTGTTTACATGATCATATGGTTAATTGGGTTCTATGCTACTTGTTACTACTCACTTATGCTAAAATTGATATGATAAAAGTTGCTAACCTCTGTAAACCGTGTCAACCTTTTGAGCCTCATTAACCCCATGTTATTCTTGTTAAGTACGACATGTACTTATGCTTGTTTACTTTTATTACTTGGAAAATCCCGGATGGATAACAGATAATCGTATTTACGAGGAGTTTGATGAAGACTACTAGTCTTGTGCTCAACCAGTTGACGTCCCTGTGGCTTTGGAGTCTGATATAGTGCTAGTTATCTTATTTCGTTTCTGCTGAGACTTTGAATAAATTTATGTAATAAACTACTATTCATGATGTAATAAAGGCACCGAGCTTGATACTCTAGTGATTTGTCTCTATATGTGTTGATTGATCTCGGGGCACACTTATGGCTTTGTATTCAGTTTATTCTTAAAACTGGGTATGACACGGGAAACATGGGCTATCTTTATTATCTCTTTCTTTCTCTTCTTTCTCTTTTTTTTATTAATCTAGGAGGCGGGCATCTATGTACCAATTGTTTTAACGCTGGGACACTTGTCCATCTTTTACTCCCCTTTTTTTCCTCTCTTTTTTTATTTCCTCTTTTTTTCACTCTCTTTTTTTCAATACTTTTGCATAGCAACATGCATCCTTTGAATATAAAATAATCGGAGAGATAATGATAAGAACTTATAGCAATTAAATGGGGGCTGTCCTATGGGGTATATTTTTGGGTGTTTGACTCAGTGTAGGAGAAAAACAATTTTAAGGTGGATCTAGATGAAAATGGAAAATGACTGTGCTTACATCTAGAGTAGGAGTAATGCATATATGGATGGAGTGCGTAAGTGATCTTGATTTTAAAAGCATAACAAGACTCTCATAAGGTATACAACAAAGGTTGACTAAACTCAATGTAAAGCAAGCAGTATGAATGTGCAAAGGTTTTTCTAACTCTAAATGTATTATATATGGCTTGGTAGGAATTCAAATTTTATCATACAAGAGCTCATCATATAAAATTTTAGGTTTTCAAAATAAATCTATAGAACTTAGTAATGCTAGGAATAAGATAAATAGTAGCTTAAACCTTCATGTATCATATCAATTAATTACCTAGACTCAGCTCAAGCATATGCCTCTAGAAATTTCAGGTTCAGAGTAAATTCTTATATCAAAGTAGTCATATCCAAAACTCAGGAGAATTCATGGTTCAAAACTAGACACTTGAAAGGAATTACAGTAGAGCAACTATTCATCATCTCCAAGACAAAATTTTAATGTTCTCCAGTTTTTATTTGACTCTTACTAACTAGACACACTCTATGATCACACACAAATACATAGATAGGTATTTTGTTTTTGATTTTAATTTCTTTTTATTTCTATTGGACTCATAAGACTCTAAAGACATGGACCTTCATGTGCCCACATGTTTTTGGTATTTTTATATTTTCCTATGATACTATTGTGAACCTTCATGTGCTCACATATTTTTTGGTATTTTATGACTATATGAAATAGACTCGATAATCGCCTAGGTATAGTTACCTGATGACTAGGGGATGCTCCTCCCCTAAGCTAGATGTTTGCAATACTTGGTGTTGATGATCTTTAGAGTGAGCTAACCAGCAGCATTCCTGGTAGGTGCCACTAATAGACTCTCTCCTTGTCATAATGTGTTCCTGCATAATTATACTCCAACAAGAAAACCAAAACTCACGGCTCGAATTTAATAAGAGGTTAGCGATCAACCAATAAGTAATTGATTATTCTTTGAGTTGATTTGAATTGACAGATTCTAGCAGGATTCTCTTTTTTTAGGATTTTCTAGTTTAATTATGTAGAAATTAAATATGTGTGCATGATATATATAGTTGTATTTTTATGCCTCCACAGAGAATATTTATTCTTATGGGGCTTAGGAGTTTTTTATAATGTAAGAAAGTAAATACAAAGCTATTATTATTTTTATTATTCTTTATGCCACCATAACAAATATTCCTACAGGGTTATCATAAGTTTATTCACGTGGGGATTTCAATATTTTATGATGCAAATAAATGAAGCAATAAAGATTTTTATTTTCTTTTTAATATTTATGAAGATAAATATATTAAAGTGGAATTATTAATGTAGATAGAAATACTAATTAATTAGATAACTACCATATTACCTTATAGCAAGGATATAAAATTTAAAGTTTATCGATAGGTCTTCTTCCACTCTTGTGTATCTCTCCATCTTGAAAGATGGAGGTCTTGATGGTTGCATACCTCTAGTGATGATGATGTCACTTGTTCTTTGGTTTGGCCAACAGGTTAAAGTTGAGCTTTAATAGTAGATGGCAGCATCTTGCTCCATGTGCATGTTCATAGAACTTTCTCTTGTAGGATTAATAAACTTTGCTTGATATGTTGTCCTGTTTACAAAACCAAGGTAGAGATCAAGTGTATGGGCTCTGCTGGTGGAAAAACATCAACAGAACCAAATCTATTTCTTTATTTATTTTTCTCCATCCTTAGGCACATTGAACAAGATAAATTTGGTGTTATATGAATTATTTATTTATGATATGAGTGGTAAGATCAAAAGATTAAGCATTTAATGTTGCATTTAAGTTCACATGGCAAAAAAAATAAAATTGCTTAACTAATGAAAGGATTGTCTATCTCTATATGAGTTTTCACATGAGTATGATTATCATCTTCCTAAGATTGAATATAATATTTTAACTTGTTTGGTGAAGACTGAGATTAAGAGGACGGTGCCATGAACAATCTTAAAAGAACAAAGCATGTTCAGTTAATTAGGTTAATTAATTAAAATTGTAACTCTAACATGTTTGTGTTTTAATTTATGTGTACACCCAGATCAAGAGAAGAGTAGTGACCACTTACCTTAGAATATTACCATCATTATTAGAGCATGACGTCACTAAGTGATGAAGAGTAAATGACTAGTGGTCCTTTCTCTTGCATCTTGAGTTGTTCGTGGACATCTTGTCTCCTCTGTTGCACTTATTCTTTTGCCATCTCTTGCTTCTTTAATCTTTTGACTCTTTTCACTCTAGTTATTATTATGCCTGCAATAGATTAGTGGACAACACATACCCAAAGGAGTACACAAATTTTAAACATAGGTTGCTTGTCTAGTATTTTATTTTATTCTGTCCATGCTAATGAAAGGAAAGTATTGATATTATTTTAGCATGGATCATGTTTTATACAGACATGGCTTGAGGCAAAGTAACTTGCATTAGAAGATAAAGTGAATGCACCATTAATGCTCACAATTCCTCCATCTATGATGAATGAGCTGTTTCTTCTTCTACAAAGTTATTGAAACTCATGATGTACCCTACTTCATCTTTGATTTGAATTTATCTCGTGATTTACCCAAATTAAATCGAAAGTTTTTCTGCAGGGGTTAGTCCACCAAATATCCAATGTCTGCTATAGTATATTATCAGTTCAAAAATCAACCTAGACACCACGTCTAATTTGACTTAGGAAGGCATTCTGACCTAAGCACCATTGCTTAATTCAAAAAGCCTTTGAAAGTTAAGTCAACACACATCTAAATTTAGAAATCAAACTAAACACTTTGTCTAATTATGACTCAAGAAAACAGTTTAAACTAAGCACCATGCCTACTTTAAAAGGTGTATGAAAATACTTACAACGTTAAACACACTGTAGCAACCAAAGGTAGCATAAAAGTTTATAGGTTCAAACAGAGATGAAAGAGCATTATTAACAAATTGAATAAAGGTAGAGACAACTAATATTAGCAACATAAGATTTTCTAAATAAGGCCATTCCCCCAAGCTGGAGTTTGCAAAGTAAATGTAAGCTTGAGTGGATGTAATTCAAAGTTGCATGATGGTTGTTTTGGCATACCTGTTGCTGCCATCAATCATTTACTTCAAACTTGAAATAGTTAGTGATAATAATACCAAAGGAATATTTTGACAATTATATTTCTATGCTAAAGGTGCAAGCTTAATTTATTTATTAAGAGTGGTTATTTTAGGACATAAAGTTGTTCTTAGGAAACCTTCTAATTATCCAGTTGGTGAAGGTTTTCCTTTAGAACATTAGCCTTTGTGTACCTATATCAGGATTACAACGAGATCTACAATATTTATGATAAATATATGCAACTACAGCCACCCTCTTAGTGATTTTATGAATAGGTAGAATAAGGGGGTTGAAGATCTCGTGTGTGGTAATATTAGAGACTAATTGATCTAGAAGATTTCTCATATGAGCATGGATTTGATAAAGTGTTGATGAAATAATTCCCATGCTCATCGATGTGATCTCCCTTTTCAAATTCCAAGGGTGTTTCTTCATGGATGTCTATAGGCAACAAGTTTGTCTCTATTTTATGCCTACGACATTTATTGGATGTTTTATTTTCTAGTATTTCCTATGAATTGATGTCTCTAAGGTTGGTCTCGTCTAAAGCCTCCTCTAAACTTGGATGAGTTATGTTCATTAAAGAGATTGATTCAAGCTCACCATTTGAACTTAAACCAAGTTTAGATGCTAGTGATAAAGCTTCATCCTCTTCCATCCATTCTTTTACAATGGCATATGTATTTTTAGTATGTTTTATGCATTCCTACCATTGTCGTTGCTCTTCTTGGGCATTCCTATAATCTTTACGACTCTTATTCGTGGGATGTCTTGATGGATTTCTAGGGTCATTATGAACTTTAGTAGAAAGAGCATAAAAAGATTCATTGGGGTCAAGGATGGGTTTAGAGATGGGTTCAAAGACATTTAATATGGGCATAGAAGGGGAGAAGATAGAATTTATTCCTAAGTAGCTTGGCTCTCCTTCTATGGCATCACTTGACATGCCATCCTTGCACTCTTCCTAGTGTCTTTTTAGAAGGGAAAGGAAGTTGATGATGCTTTTCCCAAGATGCTCTTCTAAGAAGATCTGATGTGTATTGATTTATGAGCATCTTAGCTAATTGGAAGTCTAAATCATCAAAGTGGAATTTTAAAGGTTTAGGATCGATAGCTAAATCTTGAGAATGGAATGATTGTGTTTTAGCTAATAAGACTTCCGTATCTAGTTCAGGTGATGAGTTATCCCAAATCATATTAATTAAACATGGGCGTAGCTCATAGCCAGGTGTTATGATAGGTTCTATAGAGTTTGATGGCCTAAAGCTTTCGTGCATGCCATAAAGACAAATAGCAATAGAATTAAAAGCATCCATAAGGATGAACACAAAAATAATGAAGAGAATGGGATAAAATAGGAAAAGATAAAAGTATAATACAAGATTAAGTTAGACTAAGTCAAAATCAGCAAACCGTTTCCCGGCAACGGCGCCAAAAATGTTTGTTGGTATAAATTAACTGCACTCCATTATCCTCAAGCGCACAGATATCATACCAGTGTCATATTTTACCCGGAGGTTTTAAATATCGTATCCACAGGGAACAGTTGTGATGATGACAAAGTATATAGACTTAACCCTACAATTAGGCTAGATCGTATCTAGAAAGAGGAAATAGCTAATGCACTCTAGTTCTAATAACCGGTAAGCTTTGTATAATACCATCTCGTCGGGCAAGTAACCCGAATAGGAGAAGAAATAGAGTAATCTCCTACCAGGCACCTATAAGCCTATCAGTCCTATCAACGGGAAGTGGACTACAGAGGATTCAACGCAGCTATAAAGTCACCACAAGTAAACCTAGCCTAGGCACCATGCCTACACTATGAAATACTACTTCAACCAAGTAATGACCAAGACCAAAGCACTCAATATGAGCTGTGAACTTAAGAACAAATAAGAACAAGTTACCTACTTGAATCGGAATGGCGAATACAAAAGTACCTCAGAACGCAACTCCGGGCGAGGGAGCTGAATCCAGAAGAATACGGCCACGAAGAAGCGTCGACATGCTAGAACAGCAAGACTAGATCTAGAAGAAATAGTCTCTCCAAATTGCTACATCTAGATGAACTAGAACTAGATGAACTAGAACTAGATCAACTAGAGGGACCCTAACCCTAATTTTATAGAGAATATGAAGCACTGGGGTGTAGAATGCCTCTTGGAGGGAGCCTTGGGCATCATTATATAGGCCAAGGTGGAGTAGGGGGCAAGGAACCGCCACATCATCGATCTGCATCTTCATTTTGTGTGCACCGTCGGATCAAACCGATCTAAAATTAACATAGGGATACTTTGCTTGGCTTCGAAGGAGGCATGGGAGGAAGACTCCAGAAGGTGGCGGCCAGCGAATGACCTAGGGCGTCGACTGGTCCTAGGGTGGGGCCGACCGGCCCCACCTGGTCTCCTCTATGGGTCCCGCTCCTTCAGGTGTCTTCTAGACCCTTCCTAAGTCCAATGCCGATGTTGCCGACGTGGATAAGTTTCAGGATAATTATGCACTCTAATCTCTCTTTTGTGCTTTTCTGGAATAATCCCTAGAAAATATGAAATCACCAAAACTCATGGAAATTGTCAGTTAAAACTATAGACTAGTGTGTATTCTTGTGTCCTTTTGTGTCTAAAGTTTTAATAAATATTGACATTATCCACCGTCAACAAGATCTTATCTCTAGTTTTTAGCAATGATGTTAGAAATGCCAACAATTTGAAAACCCTTAAAAACTTCAAAATGATAGTTGAATGAAGAGCTTGAGAGATAGTGTTTAGGTGGAATCTTTCTGTCTGTCAAGTACTCAAGACCCAAGGAAGAGCTGATAAGCCCTATAGTCAAAGGTAGAATGAGTAAGTTTGAATGTCAGCTTGGTTATTGCTTAAGCTTGGAGCAGAATTTTTGTCTGAATGCAGGTATACTTTTGAGGAGTTACATCAAGGTTCTGACAATGCTCTAAGAATTATGAACATCTATATCTGTTTCTAAGTTTAGCTTTGCTAAGGAACTAGCAAAGGATAAGCTTGGGGAAACTTGTTGATGGTCATTAATGTCAATTATAACCCATCAGTTATCATCAAACTTGACATGAAATGAACCATAGAGCATAGGTATAGGGTTTTGATCTAACGAGTTCCATGAGTTTTGGTGAATCTATATATAGGTACATACTAGAAAAGCTATCAAAGTTGACCAATATGGCAGTATAAAAGTATCTCAAATGATGGATTAGAATGCACCATTGCAACAAGCTCGTTGAGATGATCGAAACGGATATATTATTTGCTATATTTGGACTCTCGGACGAAAAGATGTCGTACTTGCAAGCGGCACCTACATCGGAAGGATCTAGAAGACACCAGAAACCACCCCGCGGAAGGTGGGGCCCACCTGTCACTGGGGGAGACCGGCCGGTCCCACCCCTGGACCGGTCAGTCTGGAATTTTGGCCATTTTGGCCTAGCTTTGGCCCATGGTTCTACCGCCTTAGAGGAAGAATCTCAGCCGCCCACCGATGTCGGTTTGATCCAAGGGCTGATGTTAATCGCTCGGGTCTATAAAAGGAGCCCCAGACCCTAGGGGGGACACATCCCCTGACACCCTAATTCATTATTCGTTAGGATCCATTCGAGAGGCATCCCTTTCTCATGGAGATCAACACACTAGGGAGATTAGGGCTAGACTCTTCAATGTAATAGATTAGCTAGTTGAGAGCTAGGGTTGAGAGACTTCCTTTCGGATCTCGCCATGGAGCTTTGGAGGTCTGGTATATCTCTGTATCTGATCTTTGCAAGACTTATTCTTTAGTTTGTTCATGCACTACTCCAGAGGTTTTCTTTTCATTTTTAATATGTCTGGATTATTATCTTAAAAACCATGAGTCTACTAATAAGATCGGAGTGGACTAGTTAAGCTATATATCATGACTGAATATGCTGGTGATTTTATTTTTCAATCTCTTATGCCATATTCTCTCTTTTCTGCCTTCTAAGAAATGTGGGCTATCACCCCAGCAGATACTTTTTGTACCCATTTTTCCCTCTTAGGCGAGTGTCTTTGCATCCATTGTTTTATTCTCTTTCTTTTAAATCTTTGGCACATACCCTTTTGATATGGAATCTTTTTGGCTCATACTTCTTTGGTAAGGCATCTTTTAATTTTATAGCCCACACTCTCCTTTAGACTTCTAAGAGAGAATTGTTACATAGAGTAAAACCCTTTTTGTGCATGTGGATTCAATCATGAATGTATAACAGAATAGTCTACTCAAATCATATTAGCAAGATAAATTATCAGATTGCTTGATTTAATTCTTGCAAAATATCTAGAGCTTAGCTATCACTCAGAATGAAACATGTACTAGCTCAAACCTTTTTATATCATATCTACCAATTACTTAGACTGAATCACAAGTTTTATGCAACCCACATATATCAGGTTTCAGGATAAATTATCAGGGTTGATAAACTTCATATAATTTACAAAAGAATTTTAATTCAGATGCTAAGTAATTGCAGAGATTTTTAGTTGCTTTTTCCAAGTTTTTTTGAATAAATAATTCAGAATTAAAGGCAACTTCTACTTACTCTAATTTAATGATAGAATTTAAATACTGAAAAGTAAATACTGAAATAAATGTTGAAATAAATGATAGAATATATATAGAGGTAAAAAGGTGCTCACCTCGCGGGGGCTCTGCCCCAAGCTGCATGTCACCGTGCTCAATACTGTGGTGGAGGTGGTGGTGGGTACCCAAACTGGCCTATCAGGTACTCCAACCTGGTCAATGTCTGCTGCTGTCCACGGTGTAATTGCTCGAACTGCTGGTCCGCCCGGTGCTGCCACTGTTCCTGCGGTGCTGCCACTGCTCATGTTGGTGCAAGGTATCACTCATCGTCTGCTGCCCCTGCTGAAGGTTAGTGAAATGCGTAGACATAGCAGGGTAATCATTAATGGTAGCCCCAAAATGCTGTTCAGGAGGTGGCACATAATCATTTGCCAGTGGTGCATGGTACGGGTACGGTCCACCAGTGGTGTACTCCGTGTTCCCACGTACAGAGAATGATGCCCGGCCTCTCTGAAAATTTTGCCCATAATTATTAGGCTCCTGTGTGGGGAATGTTCCCCACCCTGTAGATGTAGATGACTCTCCTTGCTGATATGTGGCTTGGTCTTCCCATCCTGAGTGGGATGGACCACGGCTGATGTGGCTCATGTGAAGCACCTGGTTCATCAAAGTTAGTGTAATGAAAATAGGCTGGACCCGATGGTGCTGTGTCGCCCCAAGTGTACGATCCCCGGCACTCATGCGTCTTTGATGGACACCGCCAATGTCGGTGCTCTCACGAAAAAAAAGTAAAACTATCAACAGAATAAATTCCCAATTTCTAGTTGGGCAACTCGTACTCATTGCGGTAGTTTTTATAAATCATGATTATTTTATTATCTCGGCATTTTAGCATGTGAGCACGAAAGAAGAAGTCATATCCAATAACTCTTCGGGCATCAGGAATAAATGTGAGTGTAGCTTTAGACAATAAATTTAATCCCGAAGCTAAGCGTGTAATCCAAAATGTGAATGAAATGCTGCACTTTCTCATGGGAGGTACGGTTTTCCAGTAACTCAACATTAATTTCACAGGTGATGCTTTTCTCTTTTTAATCATGATGTACAATAAATGCAACTCATCCTGTCTAATGGTATTTAATTCCTCTCTAGGAAAGAAAGTAAAAGCTAGCCATTTAAGCATAAACCTCAGTGTTGGATGGTGGACTTCCTTAGTGGTGTATTTTTGTTTATGTTTGGGTTTCTTAGCAGTGATGCTCTCCCAAAAATCATCTTTATTAAAATCTCTAAGAACATCAGCTATATTCACTACATACTGCTCAGAAAATCCTAGTGCTAACTGAAGTTTTTCCATGTGAGAGTAAAAGGTTTGTTGAGCATTCTAAACTACACATAATCATCATCAAAGTCTAGGGAGCTAATAAATTCTATGGTGAGTAACTTGCTACCCTGCTCAGTGATTTCCCATGCATCTGCCCATCCAATCATTCTAAAAAATAAGCTCAAATTCAGAATCCATTCCGGTTTCAAAGAGCAAAGCATTATCAAGTATCGGGGTATGAGTAAACTCCTTTGTCTTTACCACATTAAATATTTCTATTTGAGGTCTAAGTGGTAATGAAATTTGATTAAGGTCCGCTAATTCATACCTCTCTTCCCGTTGGGAAGAGGATGACGGGGCATGGTACTCAGGAGGTGATGGAGGATCGACGTCCATTCTGGAGCCGGCAAACGAAGGTACTTGAGATGATGAATGGCTTTGGGTGCTGCAGAAGGAGAGTGTTCTCCCGATGCTCCTGAGTGCACCTCCGACTTTTCGATTCATCTTGCCTGTAGAATGAAGAACACGAAGAACACGGCAAGAACAACAAGAACACAAGAACTTGAAAATGATTAGGATTAGCAAATCAAAGAGAAAGAGAAGAGGGGATCCTTGTGATGAACATACAAATTGCTTTCTCTCTTTTTCTTTTCTCTTTTTCTTGCTAATTAATGGGTGATTTGGAAGAATGAAGTATCATAGTTGAGAACAGAGGAAGAAACAAGCTCTCTGGACTTGGAGTGAATGAGTGAGGGGGTGAGACAAGTAGGAAGCAGAGAGGAGATGAGGGGGCGCTGGCCGGCGTGGTGGTGGGGCCGGCCGGCCCCACCTGCTGCCTGCTGGTGCCCTCATTTCCCTGCTGTCCTCTTTGGCATGTATGTGATCAATTCGCTACGCCCTAGGTGCTTCTTTCGGTGGCAGGCAAGAGTGGAGGTGAGTACATGTGAATGCATGTGATAATTAAAATTTTGGATGGTGGTGAATAATTGGTGGTTGGGATGTGTGAGGTGATGTGTGTGGGTCCCATATGTCTCCCGTATTTATACCGTATAATGACAGAAGAATGAAAAATTAAATTACTTTTATGAATCTATGAAAAATTAAAAATCTAATGATGGTAATTTTATAATTTTCTGCCACCACAGTAAATTTCACTGACGGGGATTTACACTCCGTTAGTTCTAATTTCATGGGGCTTAGGTTTTATATATGGCATGCTTATTTTTATTTCTTTTTAATAATGCAATTGGTAAGAAAAATAAATATACTATTTAATGCGAGAAATTAAATTACTGATAACTACCGAGTCACCTCCCGGCAAAGGTTCGGGATTTTAAGTCCACGGACTTAGACTTCTCCAGTTGATTTATTCTTTATGATTGATCTCCGCGGTCAGAGATGTTGATGCACCTTGCTCTTCTTGATCCTTCAGAGTCTTGCATTGCTCGGGTCTTGGCTTGAATGCGAATCGCTCTTCTTGCCCGTTAATGGTGAATATAATTTCTCCAGCTCCAACGTTGATGGTTGCATTTGCAGTGTTTAGGAATGCTCGTCCTAGGATAAGAGGTATCTTCCTCTCTTCCTGCATGTCAAGTACCACAAAATCTACAGGAACAAAAAAGTCACGGATTTTTACCGGAATATTTTCTGCTATCCCTACAGGGTAGCGGACTGATTGGTCAGCTAGTTGCAAGCACATTGTTGTTGGAGTGAGCGTAGAATAGTTGAGTTTGTCGAAGACCGTCTTGGGCATGACGCTGACGCTTGCTCCAAGATCACATAAGGCGTTCTCGAACATCTGGTTGCCTATAGAGCAATCTATAGTGGGACATCCTGGGTCCTTCTTGACGGGAGAAGAATGCAGGATTGCCTCACTACATGCCTCTGTTAGCTTGATGACTTTGGTAGAGGGTAGTAGTCCCTTGTTGTTGAGGATGGCTCGAAGGTACTTTGCATATGTAGGTACCTACATGGCATCTAACAACGGAATATTGACATATAATTTTTATATAACCTCTACAAACTTACTGAACTAATCGTCAGTGGTGATACTCCTCCTCCTACATGGGAAAGGTAAGAGAGTAGTATCATGGAAGTCTTGCATTAATTCAGGCTCTTGTGGATCAACTACTGGTGAGGGTGCTTCCACTTCTTTTTCTCTATTGTTCTTTTCAGCTTCTTTGTCTACCTGCACTAAATGTGAAGGTCTACGGGCTCCTCTAGGTAGGGTGGATCATGTGTAACCTTACCTCCTCTAGTAGATATTCCTTTAATCTATTCATGGTTAGTGGCAGACAAAGTAGAAGCTAGTTGTGTAATTTGTAATTCTATCTTTTTATTAAACATTATTTGCTCTTTAACTGCTTGAGAGAAATTGTCTAATTTTGAATTGATTTCTTCTAACATTTTATCATTAAAAGCAAGCTTCTCATGTATACTCTCATTGATTCTAGTTTGTTCTAATATTAATTCTCTCAAGGGTGGTTGTCTTTGATTTGAAGAATTATAATTACTTTGATACATACCTTGACTTGTTGCCTGAGGTTGACTCCATCCTTGCTTCTTGATGATTGCACTAATATCTTCTTCATATTGCTCTTGCGAATTGAATGCATCTTGAATAGCTTGGCGATCTCTTTTGTAATTATCCCTCTAATCCAGCCAGTTCAATAATACATCCATCTTGGTTGAGAGTGCACACAACTCCCCGGAACTTCTTCACTCTTATGGCATGTCTAGGTGTTGAATGTCCAATTATGATTTTCTACCATTTTGCCATAATTGCTTTAGCTCTTCCAGGGGTGAGTGACATAAATGATCCTTCAGCAGTGGCATCCAATTGCTCACATGACCTTTGGGTTAGTCCATGATAGAATGATTACATGAGCAACCAATTCTCCATTCCATGATGTGGGCAGTCTGATATGTATCCTTGAAAACGTTCCCAAGCTTCTGGAATAGGTTCACCTTTCTGCTGACGAAATTCTGAAATCTTCCCTCGTAAGATATTCGTTCGGTCTATTAGGAAAAACTTCTCTAGGAAAGCTTTTAAACATTCTCCCTATGTCTTGACTTGATCTTTACTCTGATAAAACCACTGCTTCGCTCTTCCTTCCAGTGAGAAAGGAAACAAATGAAGTAGCACGACATCTTGAGGAATGCCTTGAATGTCAATGGTGTTGCCAATCTCTAGAAAATTCTATAGATGGGCAATAGCATCTTCATCCTTCTTTCCACTAAATATGATAGCTTGCACCATTTTGATGAGGCTTGGCTTGATCTCATAATCATGTTCTCTAAGGTCAAAAGTTAGACCAACGCGAATGTTCTCGGTGCTTGGAGCAGAGAATTCACGCAGAGTCTTCTCAGCCATCGCTTCTCAAAATGGTGTAAGACCCTTCTTCCTATGGTTGTTCCTGATAAGAGTTAAAATACTACAACCAATCCTGCACTTACCCTATAAAAATTGCTAGATAAATCATGGGTAAGTCTGCTAAAGCAAAAGGTTATGATCTAGGTATAATTTTAATATTTTGTTTTCTATAAAGGGTTCTATGAAATATTTACTCATATGAAATTCTAAAAAATGTATATATCCTAGCGAATCAATAAATCCTTATAAATTATCCTAATAGATAAAATTACCATCCCCAGCAACGGCGCCAGAAATGCTTGTTGATATTTTTAACATCACTTCACGTCAAGTTGTCATCCCTAACATGATGCCAAAAACCAAGGATAAAAATAATCTACACGCACTGACTCTAAATAGAATATATCCGTAAGCGCACAGATAATTCTCCCGTTGTAGCATTTCACCCAGGAAGTGTTCCAAGTATCGTTGATTTATTTTATGCCAAAAGGATAAAGCAGCATTCTATCTATTAGGAGTAGGCAACTTATAAGGATTAAGAATAATAAATGAATAAACCCTATCATAACCTATTACACCAATGCTTTAGCAATAACTAGTCAACAGTAACGATAAATGATAAATTAGTAATTCAGATAAATAGTATTCCACGGATAGAAATATAGAGACTCACTACTGTAGTAAAACAATCTAGTGATTCGGTTAGAGTAAAGGAAACCTATGTAATTACTAATATAAAGTCTACAGCCTACGCCATGCTACACATTTTCATCTATAGTGTAATAAACTCAGAAGACATCATAAGGAGCATCAACTAATGAGGATATTAAGACACAAGGGTCACCTCCTTCGCGACCGTGCTCGGCTAGTCCTACGTACGGGGGTGGACTGCAGAGGAACCAACGCAGCTGTCACCTACGCGGACTACCACACGACTCGACACATCAGGGTGCCTCCGTAGGTACGCAATATATCTAGACACCACGTCTACATAATGCGCACCACCTGACTCACTCGAGTACTGAATCAGGCGCTTTACGATCATATAACAATAATCATCATAAATCACATCTATATCGAATATGCAACTAGAATAAACTAAGAACTAAATAAGTAGCAATATATTGAAGTAGAGTAAAGTCATAATGAAATACAAGATAAAATTACCAATTTCTAGAAGAACAGATCTAAAATCCCGAGCGGAGCGCCCGATCTCTACTTAAATCTTGCTAGACGCCTATACTAAGAACGTGAAGAACTAGAGCTCTACTTCTAATCTCTGGAAACCCTAACTTCTGACTACTCTTGATGAATGAAGCAGGAGGAATGAATGGCACACTTGGAGGGGGGTCTACCCCTCTATTTATAGCCCGGTGGAGTGGACGCGCGCCGCAGGATCAAACCGACGTAACCAAGGGCCAGGATGCATCGTAGGAGGCGGTGGAGGAAGCTTCTGGAAGGGGGCGCCAAACCCTAACCAGGTGGCGGCTGCGGGCCCCGCTACTTCGGGTGTCTCCTGGAACTTTTCTGAATCCGTTGGCGGTGTAGTTGCGTTGCGGATAAGTTTCGTGGCAGATTTGCACTCCAATCCTTCTTTTTGGTCTTTTCTGGATAATTCCTTAAAAATCAGACAATTCACCAAAACTCATGGAATTTGTCAGATATAACCCCTATGGTTCTATTATTGCTTCTTTTTAAGTGATAGTTGACAGTATAGAATTTACACTTAGTGACCGTCAACAGGGCTGCATCAGTGCAAGCAGGAGAATTGGCTAACAAGACCAGCGCGATCGTTGCCAACACAAAGGATTGTAACAAGCAATGCGAGGAACAAGGGATGCCTACCGACACAGCTGCAAGGAGAAGTGTATCCTCACCGAGCACTCTTCTTATATGGTCGTCGGGGCGGATACCTGCCGTAAGGATTGTGACAAGGTGAAGAATGACCTGTCCGCCTTCAAATTGTGCGACGAGGAATGTCGTAAGAAGTATGAGGCTAGGGTGTTACAGATCATGAAAGGTGAAAATCTGTAGGGAGGCATGTCCCAGGAATTCTCCATCCACATCCACTTGACCTCCTAAACACAGTTGATGTTTCAACAATCAATCAGTACATCTAAGGCTAGCTTTTCACGCAAGATGAACTGCTCGATAGCCAAGCGTGGCCCGATCCCATTAATGTCCTATATTTCATAAATCATTCTCGATGGACTATCAAGTTGGTTGATAACAATTGGTAGTCCTTTTCAATATAATCAAAATTATTGTTGTAATAAATTTTTAAATAAAAGGTGCGCTGGCTTAACTATAGTTTTATTATATTTGCGTTTTTCATTGTAACACTTTGAGTGCAATATAGTTTTTTCTTTATGGGACTTTCTATGTTCCTTCTTGGTATATATATAATTGGTGAAATGATCAATGCACCTTAGCATTAAAACAACCAAGATTTGGTGCATTAGTGATTAGTATCTTACCTGGCTACTAGATTGGTGGTTCGCATGTAAAGAATGATTGCAGTCAACATTCCATATAGTCAACATTCCATATTTCAAAGGATATACCCATGTTACAGCCTACATTGTTGAGAAATACATGGACGTTTCTCTACCGTAGAAAGTGTTCATACCGACAACTCACCAAACATTAGTTCAAAAAATTTTTCAAATTATTTGCCTATGTACAACATTAGGTAGGGACGGGTAGAGAAACAATACTTTATAAAACATGTCATGGAAATAACTACTTGGATTATTGCATATCATCCAGACTATTCGCCTCTCAGATCCTCGCTGCCTCTTTCTTGATGAGCAGTTTACGATGCACAAGTTTTTACCCATGTAATGGATTGTGGCAGTGAACGAAAAGCAACAAATCTCACTAGTGCTGAAGGCTGGGGATAGTGAAAAATCATTTGGCATAGAGAAACTGGTTTCCCCACTTGGGAAAAGCTACACACAAATTTCACTTTAGTGTGTTACAATGGAACCAGCTAAAAGCCCCATAAGTCTAGAAGGAATGACTCTAAAAGTGAGCATTAAGCAAACACACATTGAGTGCTCATTAATAATAAATTAGTTAACTTGTTAGTGTGAGTTCAAAGACATGTGCTCGAATAATATCCTTTGATTTTTAATGATTTCTTGAATTCTCCTATTGTCATGAGAAAGTAGGTCTCTTACAACCCATGTAGCTGATGTCATGATATAGAGCTATTGTAGCAGTTATGAACTCCACCCCAACAAAACAAAAAAGATATCGTTCTAATCATAGGGAAAATGAATATGAGGTGAAGCAATGGCTGAGGAGCACGATAAAGATTGATATGACTACGATAAGTTGCACATGATAGAATTTACATTGGAAGTTTGAGGAGGATCAATTTTTCTAGATAAGGAGCCTACTGGCCACACGTGCAGTCATGGTTTGGTCTACAGATATACCGAAAACATTGTAAAACCATATATTGTTGCCAACAATCAACTTCAATTAAGCATTGGCATTTTTTGGCTTTGTCATTTTTTCTGCACTGACAAAATAGGTTGAACCCATGGATGGTAGCTATGGAAACAACATCTTTAAGGTAAAGCGAAAGAAATGGAAAATTGGTGAGGAGTCAGGAAGGGCATGCACTTACCACCAAATAGTTGACCATGAAGCTCTCCTACCCTCACACCCACGCCTAATTAACATCTCCTCCATTGTATATAAAGGACGAGAAGGTAGCTCCACCAATAGACCCATCACCATCTAGTACAATTAAGATCAATAGGGACAACAATAATGGCTGAGAGAAGGAACATGATAGGAGTTGTATACATAGTGACCCTCATCCTAGGGGCTACATCAGTGCAAGCAGGAGAATTTGCTGACAAGACCAGCGCGATCGTTGCCAAGACAAAGGATTGTAACAGGCAATGCGAGGAACAAGGGACGCCTACCGACATCAACAGCTACAAGGAGAAGTGTATCCTCACCGAGCACTCTTCTTATGCGGTCCTTGGGGTGGATGCCTGCCGTAAGAATTGTGACAAGGTGAAGAATGACCCATCCGCCTTCAAATTGTGCGACGAGGAATGCCGTAAGAAGTATGAGCCTAGGGTGTTACAGATCATGAAAGGTGAAAATCTATAGGGAGGCATGTCCCAGGAATTCTCCATCCACGTCCACTTGACCTCCTGAACACAGTTAATGTTTCAACCATCAATCAGTACATCTAAGGTCAGCTTTTCATGCAAGATGAACTGCTTGATAGCTAAGTGTGGAACGATCCTATTGGTAGTCCTTTTCAATATAATCAAAATTATTGTTGTAATAAATTTTTCAAATAAAAGGTTTAATTGAGTGCAATATAGTTTTTCTTTATGGGATTGTCTATGTTCCTTCTTGGTATATATATAATTGGTGAAGCGATCAATGCACCTTCGCATTAAAACAACCAAGATTTGGTGCATTAGCGATTAGTATCTTACCTGACTACTAGATTGGTGGTTCGCATGCAAAGAATGATTGCAGTCAACGTTCCATATAGTACAATCACTAAACCTCCTATACAAAAGAAATTTCTCTTGTGTCCACCATTTCCATATTTTAAAGGATATACCCATGTCACTAATTGAAGACATGGTTGCCTGATTTTGTTTATTGGGCTAGTACTACTAGTTAAATATCACCAATAGAGTGGCCATAAGAAAATTATAGTGTTACAGCCTATATTGTTGAGAAAATACACGGATGTTTCTCTATGGTGGAAAGTGTTCATACCGACAACTCACCAAACATTAGTTCAAAAATTGTTCTAAATTATTTGCCTATGTACAACATTTGGTAGGGACGTGTAGAGAAGCAATACTTTGTAAAACATGTCATGGAAATAACTACTTGGATTATTGCATATGATCCAGACTATAAGCCTCTCAGATCCACGCTACCTCTTTCTTGATGAGCAGTTTACGATGCACAACTTTTTATCCATGTAATGGATTGTGGCAGTGAACGCAAAGCAACAAATCTCACTAGTGCTGAAGGCTGGGGATAGTGGAAAATCATTTGGCATAGAGAAACTGGTTTCCCCACATGGGAAAAGCTACACACAAATTTCACTTTAGTGTGGTACAATGGAATCAGCTAAAAGCCCCATAAGTCTAGAAGGAATGACTCTAAAGTGAAATTAAGAAAACACACATTGAGTGCTCATTAAAAATAAATTAGTTAATGTGGCAGAACCTTCTAAATTATATGGCTCACAAGCACCTGTCGTTGTCTTTAAGACCACTGACGGCTATGCTTGCGTACCACAACTTAAAACGTTCCGTCGGGTGAAACCCCGATGAAACCACGAATAGCCAAGATCGCATTCTCGCAGACACTTTGCAGTATTACAACAGTTTTATACAAAATACAACAGAGTAGCGGAAAGCTTACATAACCGTAATTTACATCAGTGGTTTTTCAAACTTATACAAACCATTTCTTAAGTTAGTACAAACCTAGTGGAGTATCATTAAGTAACATATTACAAGCCAAACAACGGAAATGCCTTGCCCAGAGGCCAAACAACCTACTCCTCATCAGACACTTCAACAACCGTCATGCAGCATGGGCCATAGCACACTTTCTCATACGGCTCACCTGCAACAGGGGTAGAACAAACCCTGAGTACAAAAGTACTCCGCAAGACTTACCTGACCAAAAAGTGGGGTGAAGACTCAGGAATGCTAGCTGATGGGTATCAAGGTAAAGCTTAACAAAATCAAGGATTCTTTTGCATAAATGCTTCAGTTGAACCTTTTACTCATTATTAATTATTATTCCTACATTCTAGGTAATCATAATCTAAATCAAGCACTTCTCAAACATTTAACCATTTATGAGCCATCGTTCCATTCAACTTCCATTATTACTACGAATGCTGGTGCAAGGATGAAGCTTCCTTTACCGCGAAGCAACGACGATTTAAACCGCTTTTATACCCAGCTGGGGATTCCTAACCACACGACATATGCGGGACTCTAACCCCATATATCAACCCAACACTCGGATTCTCTATGTCCAGACCGGGTCCACGTCACCCAAGAGCACAGTACACCACCGCCCTACGCCGTCCGTGACGGTTAACCCGCAGGGTGGGTACACACTACTCCCGCCATCTCTCCACTCCCAGTACGCGGTTGTCCGTTCTCAGCATAGATTGGCCCAGCGGAGCTTACTTCAAGAGCATGTGATCAGTAATAACAAATTGATCCAAGGGCCAACAACGGACGGTCCTTAACCGACTCCAACGGGACAAGCAGGACTGGGCATCCCAATCAGCTTCCACCACAAACAAAGCCGTGTCCCGTCGGTCTCAATTTCATTCCTCCTTTCCATACTCTTTAGAGACATGCTCCTCGGAACCATACTCACCAGAGCCATGCTCATCAGAGTCATCAATTGTTCTCATCTTTGAAACATTTACTTTGAAAGCCTATCTTTAATTAAGCATGGCTAAGCATCACTATGCATTTGTGAATAAAACAGGTATCAAGGATGATATATCAACATCAAGGAAGGTAAATGCATCAGTGTAGGATATCACTCAACTCCTATTTACCTAATGCATCATTTCATAAACAGAGAAGAGGAAGGGTTAAATGCATACGGGGCTTGCCTGGGTTGACAAAGAACTCGGGCCCGAACAAAGAACCAACAGGGTCGGAGCTCACTCCTTCAAACAACTCAGCTTCGGCAACGACGGGGGTCGGATCAACAACAACTTCCTCGGACCCCTCAACTACACGGAGATAACATATGATCATGAGGTGCAGTTAAAGTAACATGATAATGCGACGGAGATGCATCGAACTACGAAGTGACATTAAACAACTCCTCTTCTCAAGTGGTGGTAACAGGGTCTTAACAAAGATCTGCATCAAGCCACTCCGATGGACTGCTATTGGGAGAGTGGCGAAGATCTGCATACCACCCCTCGAACTAACAACGATGGAGTTCTCTAGTAAGATCTGCATGCCACCACTGCAAGGGTGATGGTCTTGCCGGTGAGAGCCACCATAGCTCTCCCCGACAAGCCGCCGCAACTACGTCGAACACGCTAATCAAAAACAATTATACGATTGTCGAGGGTCATTAAGGTTAATGACCAAGGGTCATACTCAATCCAAAGTCACACATCTCTAAAGTGATCAACACTACTAATCACTTTATTAACCATTTTTACAGCTATTAAACAAGTTCAATTAATAAAGACTTATTTAAAGCATTTAATTAAGTCTTTATTAATTAAGCCAGAAAAAAACCTTATTGAAACTTTATCTAATTGAGCTACAAATTTTAAGGTAAGTAGGTTTTACCTAATTAAGCTTAACCCTAATTTTTCATGATTTTTGGAAACACACAGAAAACTACAAAAATCATGAAAGATTAAAATTAGCAATTAAAGTTGCATTTTTGGTTTTTAGAAACTCTACTAAACACATGCACTCAATATTTTTATTAAATAGAGTATATTATTGTGAGCACAGAGCAATTTTTGGTTTATTTTTATCAGCCCTCAAAAATTAGTTACAAAAATGTGAAATCAGCCTTTCAGAAAATAAAAAGAAAAAGGAAAACCTTTTTCTCCTTAAGTGCACAATGCGGCCCAGGTTGGCCTTTCGGCCCACCCGGCCCACTCCGCCGACGGCGGGCGGCGGCGGCGACGACGGCGATACTCACCCGTCCGTCGGCCGGCCGGCGACAACGACCACACCAACGGACTCAACACTCCGCTACGGACCTAACGGGGTACTACTCGACCCTAGGCATGCACTGAGGCGCTCACGGCGATGGCTATGGCGGACGGCGGTGCACGGTAGCGGCGGTGCCGGCCCGTCGAGCTCCTCCGGTGAAATCGAGCACACCTACGCGCTCAGTGACTCGACACGGACTCGATGCAACACGAACGCGACTCGGCGGAGCACTGGATGCACCTCGCCGCAAGCGCGACAGCGGCGGCACGACGGCGCTCGACGGCTCGTTGCCGTTCCGGCTAAAAGGCGGTGACAGACGCGACTATGATACCCCTATAAGCACCAGGAGCTCACCGGGACTTCAAAACAGGGTTGCGATGGGCTTGGCGGTGCTCGGAGGGGTTGGTGCGGGGTGGCAGTGGCTACGGCGGCTTGAACACAGCGGCGCGGTGATGTTCTGGTGAGATCAACGGTGACCTGTGGGAAACAAAGGGCCGACGGTGATCAGTGAGTCAAGGCAGAGCGAGTGGTGGTGTTGGTTGAGCTAGAGACGCTCGGATGGGCGCTGGCCAGGGCGGAGAGGCTCACGGCGGCGCTGGCGGCCGGAGAAGAAGAAGATGGTGGCGTGCGGAGGCGCTGGTCATCCTCAAGCCATGGCTGGCAGCTCTGGCGATGTGCAAGGAGATGGCGGAGTGGTGTGCAAGCTATTGGAGGCGGCGGTCGAGCATGGAGCGCGAATGGCTCGGTGGAACAGCGGCGGTCGACGGCGAGCAGGAAGAAAAGAAGGCGGCGGCGTGGCGAGCTCCGGCTCTTATAGACGGTGGCGTTTGATCCAAGAGTGACAGCACGAGACGGCGCACATGACACATCAAGCAGGAGGTGGCACGGGTGAGCCTTCACGACGGCAGAGGGCGGCGGCCGTCGGCGAGCTGCTGGCCTGCCTGCTTGCACTGTAGCACCCCCATTTCCTCCTTTTAAACCGATTTAAAAACTTTTAAAATTACTTTTGAAATTTTGAAAATAACATGAAAATCTTCCAAAATAGAAGTTGTACAACTTTTCATGCTCTACAACTTTTATTAAAGAAGTTTCCTCTGAAAACAAATAGATTCTGAATTGCTTTGAGATTTTAAAAAGGGGACAAAAACCCTTCAAACTGATTTTTGAAATTACTTTAAATTTTGAATGGAAACTTGAAAAACTTTGAATACCAATGTTGTTCCTCTCATCAAGATCTACAACTTTGCTTTTTGGACCAACCCCAAATTTTGAATAATTTTGAAACTACACAAAAAGGGGTAGAAAAGGGTTTTGAAATTAGGGTTTTAATTTGAATTGCTGATTCAAACTTTGTGAAACTATTTAGGGCTGAGTTTGTGAAGTTAAGACCCAACCAAAAAACACACATTGCAAGTATGAAACTTATACTTTCAAATAGTGCCCTTGTTTGGCAAATTTTTATTTAAAAAATTAATTATGGTTAGCTCCTCAAGATTGAAAGTGGTAACCTTAACCCACACTTAACCACTAGGGTTATGTGAAGGACAAAGACTCCAAATTCAGTCTTGATTCTTGATTCACCTCCAAAGATTAGTAAAACAAGATTAGCCTTTTGAAGTTAGAGTTAGCCAAACACTTGATCACACCAATATTAGTTTTACTTGGAAATTTTTATACCCTAATTTAGCATCTAGGTTTAAAAAGAAAAGTGATATCACATGCTTAGCTATACTCAAACAACCTAGATAAGTGAACTTCTTGAGTTGTTTCATGCCAAGGTTCTCTATTCATGAGTGCTTTGCAATGCATATGATGTCATGACCAGTTTTAGTTGTGGTAACACCAAGGGTGTTACATCACATCCCCCTTAAAGAAAATCTCGTCCCGAGATTTAAGAGTTGAGTTAAGTAATGGAAAAGGAAATGTGTCATACTTGCACATCTCATAGGGTTTCATAAGAGAGGTAGAAAGTTTATATTACAAGTCTCATTTTGTAAAGAAAGCCATGACTTATAGAGGCAAGACATGTCTTAGATAGAGGCATAGAAGTCTAGAAAGTGCTCGGCCAGGAAATCCTCAGACCCCCAAGTAGCTTCTTCCTCAGAGTGTTGGTTCCACTGTACTTTGTAGAATCTGATAGTACAGCGACGAGTTACATGATCCTTTTGATCTAGAACCTGGATCGGTTGTTTGGCATAAGACAGATCCGATTTGATCTCAACACCCTCAATATCCATAACTTGTTCAGGTACCCGGAGGCATTTCTTCAATTGAGACACATGGAAGACATTATGTATCATAGACAGTTGTTCAGGTAAATCAAGACGATATGCCACTTGTCCATACCTTTGAATGATTTGAAATGGACCAATGTAGCATGGTGCTAGCTTGCCTTTAACTCCTAAGCGAGTAACTCCTTTGGTGGGTGACACCTTCAAATAAACAAAATCCCTAACTTGGAACATCAAGGGTCGACGCCTTTTATCTGCATAGCTCTTTTGTCAGGACTAGGCTATTCTTAAATTAGCTTGAATCTGCTTCACCTTTTCTTCAGTTTGCTTCACTAGATCAACTCCGAAGAACCATCTTTCTCCAGTTTTAGACCAATTAAGTGGAACCCGGCATCTACGACCATACAGTGCTTCAAATGGTGCCATCTTGATACTTTCTTGATAACTATTGTTGTATGCAAATTCCACTAGTGGCAAACATTCATCCCAAGCTACTGAATAAGTCAACACACACGACCTCAACATGTCCTCAAGGATCTGATTAACTCTCCCAGTTTGTCCATCGGTTTGAGGATGATAAGCTGTACTATACAACAACTGAGTTCCCATAGATTCTTGGAACTTTTTCCATAATTGAGCAACAAACTGAGCACCTCTATCAGTGACTATGCTCTTGGGTACCCCATGCAAACTCATAATTCGATCAATATATAGTTGAGCATATCGGGGAGCTCTGTATATATTCTTGACGGGTATAAAATGAGCCGACTTGGTTAAACAATCAACGATTACCCAGATGGAATCATAACCATGAGCTGTTTTTGGAAGACCCACTATGAAATCCATGCTGATATCTTCCCACTTCCAGGCTGGAATTGGTAGAGGTTGCAATTCCCCGACTGACATCACATTGTGCCACATAACGAGCTATTTCAATCTTCATCTTAGTCCACCAGAACCTCTGCCTTAGATCATGGTACATCTTATTGCTGCCTGGATGGATTGAAAAACTAGTTTTATGAGCCTCATCAAGAATCAGTTGACGAAGTTCAGGAACTTTCGGGACAACTAGTCGGTGTTTAAACCACAGTACTCCCTCATCATCAATATGAAAACAAGATGTTCGGCCTGCTTGAACTTTATCTTTGATATGAGCTATCCCCTTGCTTGTGCGTTGAGCTTCTATAATCCGAGCTTGAATAGATGACTTCACTGTGATATTATTCAATTCTCCTTGTGCAATCATCTCAATACCCAACCTTCCTAATTCTTGACAGAGATTAAGACTTGCAGGTGGGACAGATAAGCAGTTACACTGAGATTTGTGACTGAGAGCATCAGCAACCACATTAGCTTTACCCGGATGATAATGTATCTCAAGGTCATAATCTTTGATCAATTCAAGCCATCTTCGCTGCCTCATGTTTAACTCTGACTGAGTAAAGATATACTTCAAACTCTTGTGGTCAGTGTATATGTGACATAAATTTCCCAGCAAATAGTGCCTCCAGATCTTGAGAGCATGAACAACAGCTGCTAATTCCAAGTCATGGGTAGGATAGTGTTCTTCATGACATTTGAGTTGACGTGAAGCATAGGCTATCACTCGACCTTCTTGCATCAGTACACACCCAATACCAATTCCAGAAGCATCACAGTACACGTTGTTGACACCTCTTATGCCACCATGCAATTACATCGGGTTGTCATCCCCAGCAGCGACAAAAGAGGTGTGGTATTAAATCATGCAACTATCTTAAATATAAATGAGTATCCGCAAGCGCACAGATAAAATACCATTGTAGCACTTTATTGGGAGTGAACCCAATTGTCAAATTTATTTAATCCCAAGGGAAAGGACAACTAGAGAATATTGATGTGTATACATACTTACTTAGAATCCACACGACAAGGACATACTTATACAGGGGTAAGCCACATAGATATATATATATAATAAGTGTAGGGCAATGATAAATCACTCAGAGATAGAAATAGAAACTCTCTAATGTAGCAAGGCAAAAATAGGAGATTAGTTAAGGGATTGAATTCCTATGTAGTGTCAGAATTACTAAGTCTTTGCATCTACTCTAGCATGTTACTTTCATCTATAGTATTGATGACTCTAAATTACTCACAAGGAACATTACTAGGGAGGTTTGTGAATAGAACACTCCCCTCTTTCGCAATAGCGTTCTGCTAGTCTTATAGACGAGGGATGGATTACATAGGACTCAACAGGAATGTCACACCCGCGATCGACCACCGAACCCGGCCTACAAGGTGCATTCGTAGGTAGAGCATATCTAAGCACCATGCTTACATAATTACTACCACCTAACCCACTCGAGTAATGAGCTAAGCGCTTTACGATCATATGAAATAGTTCATCATCAATCAATACTATATCAAGCAAAACACTAGAATAAACTAGGAGCTTAATAAACTGAAACACAATAAATAAGAACAAAGTCATAAATAAAGAGGGATACAAAGCTATACCAGCCTCCTGGATGACGACTCCAGAATCCTGAGCGTAGCTCAACTCTACTGAAACCTTGCTAGCTAATGCCTAACTAGAACTTGAAGTATTGGAGTTCTAATCTAATTCTCTGAGGATGGAACCCTTCGCTCTCTCATGAAAGAGGAAATAATGAATTAGGGTTTCTGGGCTCTCCTCCCAGGGGGGTGCCTCTCCTTTTATAGCCCTGGGCGATGATCGTGAGCCATCGGATCAAACCCCCTTGACGGGTGGCTGAGATTGATCTTCAAAGGCGGTGGAGCGAACCGGGCAAACCGGGCCCCGAGAGGAGCCTGGCCCAGACCGGCCGGTCCAGGCCCAGGCCGGCCGGTCTGGCCTGGTCTCCTCCGGGCCACCGGCTCGGCGTGGTGCCTTCTCGTTCCTTTTAGATTCTTCCTGCATTGCCGTGGAGTCCGTTTTCCATTTCTTTACTCCGATAAGCTCTTATGTTGCGTCTTTTCTGGTTTACGCCTGCAGAAATAATGAAACACCAAAACTCGTGGAATTCGGTCAGTGTAAACCCTATGTCTAGTTTGGTGTTCTCGATTGTCTTCTTTTCAAGGCTAGTTGGCGGGTAAATTTATGCAATAATGGCCGTCAACAACTCCCCCAAGCTTAACCTTTGCGAGTCCCTTAGCAAACCACTCTTTCAAATGGATCAGGAGTTGCTGCAATATCAAACTTCTCAAGAGCACACATGCTTTCAGATAAAAATTCTCCTTAGTCTTAGAGTGAACCATTCTGACTTTCACACTTACCCATATTACCTTTAACCATGGAGCTTAACATCCTTCTCTTTTGGTCATGAGTAGTTGAAAGACAGAAAGATCAAGCCAAGCACTATGTCTCAAGCTCTTTTGTTCAACCAATTCTCTGGAGTTTTTATGGATTTCAAAAACAAAGCTCAGAGTTTCATTGTATGACACTCTCAAATCTCTCATGTATGTGGTATTTTTGGATTCCTCACCAAGGCAATGAAGCTTGTGCCTTTATCTCAACTTACATCTAAGGCTTATGTGGAGCTCATAGGTGTGGAGATAGCATGAATGTACTTGTACTGTATGTGTTGCAAAGTCAAACAAGGGATCCAAAGAGAAACAAGTCATACAATCAAATCAAGATGTGCATGTGTGTGGCATATGATGGATATATGGTGGATCTAATTCTACCATGCTCAAATGAATCTCTCTTTTGGAAATATCAAAACCTTGCTAGGGATGTGAGCTATCTTTTTTTCTTTTTCTTCTTGGATGTTTATTTTTCTTTCTTGGACACTTGTCCATTTTTCTCAACTTTTATTTTTCTTCTTCTTTTGCATAGCTCACCCCCTTAGCACAAAACAATTTGGAGAGATGACAGGAAACTCTGGAGCATGTTGTTTGGTGGATGTATATTTTTGGTGTCTACCCCCGGTGTAGGAGTAGAATATTTTTGGATGAATGGAATGGCATGTTCTTGCGCCTACTCTAGGGTAGAGTAGTGCATATGAGGAGGAGTGTGTGGATCTTGATTTCAAAAGCATGACAGGTTTCTCACAAGGGTCACCGAGGTTGACAACACTCAATGCAATGACAAGCAGCAATTGTGTGGAAGCTTCTTAGTCTAGATGTGCAATATGGCTCTAGTAGGAAGTAAGCTTGTCATACAAGAAACTCATCATGTGTTCTTTTCAAAATTAAATCTCTAGAATTTTAGCATCACATTGGAACAAGATAAATAGCAGCTCTAACCATCTCAAATCATGTCTGTCAACTACCTAGACTTAAGATCAGGAATATGCTACCCACAGGTCTCAGATTCAGAGTAAGTGTTCATGTCAAATCAGTTGTTTCCAAAACCTTAGGAGAATTCTTGACTATAAGCTAGGTACTCAAAAGAATTTAATAGAGCAACTATTCATCATTTCCATGCCAACAAATTTTCCTTCAAGTTCTTTTTATTCATAACAGAATTTAAGCAAGCTTATAAACACACTTTTTATTTGTTTTTATGATTTTTATTAAACAAACTAATAAGCAAACTAACGATCAATCAAACGAAAAAAATAAAAACAACGGCAAAGATAACTTACCTCGGGATACCGGGGGTGCTCTCCCCCAAGCTAGATGTTGCAGTAGTCGTTCAGTGTGGCGGCGGCGGCCTCGCGCCCATGTGCTGGAAGAGGTAGTCCCAGTTCTGCATCTGCTGGTGGTGGTACTGGTCGTGTAGGTGTAGCTGTCCAAGGATGGAGGTGTTTTGCACGACGAGGGTGGCGGTCTGCTCCTCCACAACGCGGAGCCTCCGATCATTCCTTTGCTGTAACATTTGTTGCTCGTGGTAGCTCATCCCGACGTCCGATGCACGCCCACGCTGGTACCCACCAGAGGATACTTCCTGCGAATCAACAGACATTCTTCCTTGATAGTTACTAAAATTACCTGCTGGCCAATCCGCCGTCTCTCCCCAGCGGACTTCGGTTTGTGGCGATGGTTGGGCATACTGGCCCCAACTGTCTTGTGAGGGTTGTGTCCTACGGGAAGGCCCTGCTTCTCCAAAGTTTATGTAGCTGGTGTAGGCTGGTCCTTGTGGCATTGCGTCGGCACCATAGTAATGAGTGGGCTGCACGTTGGTGAACTGTGCCGATGCGCTTCGTATCGGTGTCGTTGCTGTTACCTGCACATTGACAAGAAGAGAACTGGTGGTGTACAAGTTGAGCTCCGGGCTAGGTAACCGGATCTGCCTGTTATTGATCTTCATAATTACAGTGTCTCCTCTCTTCACCAAGGTCTGGCCTTAGCGAAAGTAGTCGTATGATATACGACCTCGTCCTCCTCTAATGTATGGAACAAGCGAATTTTGCCACAACTCGAGATAGCTAGCAATTCGAGTCACAAAGGAAGTGAACTCGATATCATAGCCAAATCAAAAAAATTCTAGCCATTGTCTCATCATCATCATAACGGGGGCAACTTTCCTACTCTTCACTATGGCATAAAGCAACTTGAGCTCATCTATCCTCACTGTACTAGTGTCACTTCGTGGGAAAAGAGTAAATGCCAACCACCTTGGCATGTGTGGGTGAGTTTTGGCCGGTTATGTCTCTCCAAAACTGCTCTCTCACAAAGTCGGGAATGACAGCATCGACATCAACAGAGCACTTAGCATGAAAACCTAAAACTAAACTTAGCTCTTTCCAGGTCAATGTTTTCTCAATCCCAAAGAGTCGGAATTTCACCCCTTTTTCAACAAAGTTTAAGGTGCATAGAAATTCAGCAGTAAGCAATTTGCACCCTGGCTCAGAAATATCCGCAAATCCTGTCCAACCCATAGTTGAAAAGATGGTTTGGAATTCGGTGTCCATACCTATGTCTCGAAGGAGCTCAGGATCATACACCGTGGTTAGGACGAACTTGCGGTTCTTGATGAGTTCGTACTTCTCTTTCTCTTCATCGTTCTTCCACTTGAGGTCATGTTCCTCCATCAAACGGTGTAACCGTCGAGAAAGAAGATGGCCTGCTGCTTGCGAGTGGTGTCTCGTCAACTTGCATGTCAGAGCTCTCTCGGGAAGAGGAGCTCCGAGTTGATCGTGTGGACCGGGACCTAAGTCCACTCCTGATTCCTTTCCATATGCCACTCATCCTGCAGACAAGTTAAGAACCAAAACAACAAGGACTCTAGGAGCGGGGTTAGACAATATGAAAAATGAAGATAACCACTCCAAGAGTGAATTACTCTTGTGGGAATGAACTCCTCCACAAGAGGGTTAGTACACAATAAATATAGGAAACGATGTGGGATATTGCTACCTCCACATAATCAAGAGAAAACAAAAGGAAGTAAATATGGAAAATAATTGCACGCGAAAAGTAAGAGATCGAGTTAGTAACAAAAAGAAGAGTTAGAGGGAGTTAGCAGTCCTTGCGGGGAAGGTTTCCACCACAACAATTAGAGGGTCAGTCGTCCAGGGTCAATGGTCCTTGTGGGGTGATCACCTCCACAACCAAATTTTAGCAGAGTTTCCCCTAGACAAGTGATTATCTCCTCTAAGTTTGGGTGGCACCTCCTCTACTTTTGCTTACTCTACCTCTAAACTTCAGCAAGACCTCTCTCCATTAATCACTAAGCAACCTCCTAGCATATCTACTCTCTCTCTTTTTCTTTCCTTTTCCCTCTCTAGAATTGGCTTTAGCAAGAATAAGGAAGAGAACTTTAGAATCTAGAGACGAAAGGCAGAAATCTGGACAGAGGAGAGTGAGTAGAGCTCACTGGGCACTTGCCCTTTTATAGGAGAGAAGGGGGGAGACCTGGCCGGTCTGGTGTGGGACCGGCCGGTCCCACACTAGGCCCACTTGGCCACTCCTTCCTCCTGGTGCTCCTACGTCCCTTCAACTGTGTATGTTTGCAACTTTCGGTGGAAAAGAGGGAGTGGAGGACAGCAGGAGGTGAGTGGAGATGAGAATCCTATGTGAAGTGATATGACAAGTGGGTCCCAGTGTTTGTGGGTCCCGCTAGTTAGTTATTTTTGTATTTTCAGAATTATAGAAACACCAAATGATAAAGAAAAATATTTTTGGATTTTTAGAATATATAAGAAGTCAATAGGTAAATACCGATTACCTTTCGGCGAGGGTCCGATATTTATAGTCCTCCAGACTGTACTTCTCCTGATGATTATGTCTTTATAGCACCTGTCGGTCCCGGAGTTGGAGACCTTAAATCTTCTTGCTCCTCACACCTCTCTGATTGAGAGTATTGTTCTAGTCGTGGCTTGAATGCAAACCTCTCTTCCTTTCCATTGATATGGAATCGGATTTCTCCAATCCCAACGTCAATGTGAGCATTAGCAGTGCTCAAGAAGGGTCTTCCCAATATAAGTGGTGTATTTGTTGCTTCCTGCATATCAAGCACAACAAAATTGACTGGAATAAAGAACTCTCTTATTTTTACCGGAATGTTCTCGGTGATTCCTTCAGGGCGACGAAGTGATTGATCCACAAGTTGAAGGCACATCGTCGTGGGTGTGAGTTTGGAGTAGTTGGGTTTGTCGAAGACCGTCTTGGGCATCACACTTACGCTGGCGCTAAGATCACATAGTGCATGTTCAAACACTTGATCTCCAATTGAGCACTCAATAGTGGGGCGTCCTGGGTCTTGCTTCTTAATTAGTGATGTGTTCAGGACAGCCGCACTACACTCCACTGTGAGCTTGATAACTTCAGTGGTGGGCAGTGGCCTTTTATTGTTTAGAATGTCTCTGAGGTATCTTGCATATATCGGCACTTGTAGGGCATCTAGCAGAGGTACATTGATATATAAGTGACGTATAACCTCCACAAATTTCCCAAACTGCTCATCCATCCTTTCCTTTCTCTGCCGACGAAATGGTAAGAAGTTGGTGTCATTATAATTGCGTTGAGGCTCTTGCTCTAATGGTGTCACAACTTCTTCTAATTCATCGTTGTTTCTCTCCGCAGGTGCTGCTGGCGATGCCTGTACTCTTACTCCTCTTCTAGGATGTGCACCCTCAGGATATGGGGATCTTGAGTACTCTTGCCTCCTCTTGTAGTGATTGCATTGATTTGCTCAGAGCTGGCGGCAATAGGCAAAGCAGTAGCCAACTTTGCTACTTGTGATTCAATCTTTTGGTTATAGCTCAGTTGATCCTTTATGGCAGAAGAAAAACTTTCCATCTTACGATTCATACTCTCTATGATCTTCTCATTAGAAGCTAGCCTTTGTGATAGCTCTTCATTGATCTTCGGCTGCTGCCTAATCACATTCCACAAGGATGGTTGTTTGACTTGGTCCAATCCTTGGGGGTTGCCAATAATGCTCAGATCTTCTGGCAGATCAGGGGAATATGCGATTCCTAAATATCTTTCTATTCTTGCCTGAGAATCCATAGCATCCTGAATAGCCTGACGATCCTTCTTATAGTTGTCTCGCTGTTCGAGCCAATCTAATAACACATTCATCTTAGCTGAAACTGCACTCAACTCTTCAATGTCAACTTCTTCACTCATCTTGCAATGCGGAGCATCATCCAATGACCAGCCTTGATTAGAGGCTATTGTCTCCATGAGTGACTTGGCCTTCTTGATAGTGAGTGACAAGAACGTTCCTCCAGCAGTAGCATCTAGTTGCCCTTGTGCTCCTTTGGATAATCCATAATAAAAGCCTTGCATGAGCAACCAATCTTCTATTCCATGATGGGGACAATCTGATATATAGTCCTAGAAGCATTCCCATGACTCTAGAATAGGTTCATCTTTCTGCTGTTGGAAGCCAGTAATCTTCTCTCTTAAGGCACTGGTCTTGCCTGAAGGGAAGAATCTCTCCAGAAAGACCTTCGAACAATCTGCCCATGTCTTGATGTTTTCTTGATTTGCATAGAACCACTGCTTCGCTTTCCCAGTTAACGAGAACGGGAACAAATGAAGAAGTATGATGTCTTGAGCGACATTCTTGGTGATAAGTGTGCTGCCAATCTCTAGAAAATTCTGAAGATGAGCACTTGCATCTTCACTGATCTTTCCACTGAATGGAGTTGCTTGCACCATGTTAATGAGACTTGGCTTGAGCTCAAACTCAAGATTGTTGATTGGAAGTGTTGGTCCAGTGCGAATGTCCTTCGTGCTCGGAGCAGAGAACTCTCGCAGAGTCTTGTCAGCCATGGCTCAAAAACTGGTGTGAAACAAACTCTTGATTGGTTTGATTGAGATTGATGGAGGATGATGATGACTCAAGACCAATCCTGCAATACCCTGTGTATGATATAGACAAAGACGAACAAGGGTAAGCCTGCTTAAGCAGAGGTACCTAGTCATGGTTCAATCTACAAGTATGCATTTAATCAATATCTCTTTATAGCTTAGCCTTTCCCCGGCAACGGCGCCAAAAATGCTTGTTGACACCACTTATGCCACCATGCAATTACACCGGGTTGTCATCCCTAGCAGCGACATAAGAGGTGTGGTATTAAATCATGCAACTATCTTAAATATAAATGAGTATCCGCAAGCGCTGAGATAAAATACCATTGTAGCACTTTATTAGGAGTGAACCCAATTGTCGAATTTATTTAATCCCATGGGAAAGGACAGCTAGAGAATATTGATGTGTATACATACTTAGATAGAATCCACATGACAAGGACATACTTATATAGGGGTAAGCCACATAGATATATATAATAAGTGTAGGGCAATGATAAATCACTCAGAGATAGAAATAGAAACTCTCTAATGTAGCAAGGCAAAAACAGGAGATTAGTTAAGAGATTGAATTCCTATGTAGTGTCAGAATTACTAAGTCTTTGCATCTACTCTAGCATGTTACTTTCATCTATAGTATTGATGACTCTAAATTACTCACAAGGAACATTACTAGGGAGGTTTGTGAATAGAACACTCCCCTCCTTCGCAATAGCGTTCTGCTAGTCTTATACACGGGGGATGGATTACATAGGACTCAACAGGAATGTCACACCCGTGATCGACCACCGAACGCGGCCTACAAGGTGCATTCGTAGGTAGAGCATATCTAAGCACCATGCTTACATAATTACTACCACCTAACCCACTCGAGTAATGAGCTAAGCGCTTTACGATCATATGAAATAGTTCATCATCACTCAATACTATGTCAAGCAAAACACTAGAATAAACTAGGAGCTTAATAAACTAAAACATAATAATTAAAAACAAAGTCATAAATAAAGAGGGATACAAAGTTATACCAGCCTCCTGGATGACGACTCCAGAATCCTGAGCGTAGCTCAACTCTACTGAAACCTTGCTAGCTAATGCCTAACTAGAACTTAAAGTATTGGAGTTCTAATCTAATTCTCTGAGGATGGAACCCTTCGCTCTCTCTTGAAAGAGGAAATAATGAATTAGGGTTTCTGGGCTCTCCTCCTAGGGGGGTGCCTCTCCTTTTATAGCCCTGGGCGATGATCGTAAGCCATCAGATCAAACCGACCTTGACGGGTGGCTGAGATTGATCTTCAAAGGCGTTGGAGCGAACCGGGCAAACCGGGCCCCGAGGGGAGCCTGGCCCAGACCGGTCGGTCCAGGCTCAGACCGGCCGGTCTGGCCTGGTCTCCTCCGGGCCACCGGCTCGGCGTGGTGCCTTCTCGTTCCTTCTAGATTCTTCCTGCATTGCCGTGGAGTCCGTTTTCCGTTTCTTTACTCCGATAAGCTCTTATGTTGCATCTTTTCCGGTTTACGCCTGCAGAATGAAACACCAAAACTCGTGGAATTCGATCAGTGTAAACCCTATGTCTAGTTTGGTGTTCTCGATTGTCTTCTTTTCAAGGCTAGTTGGCGGGTAAATTTATGCAATAATGGCCGTCAACACACATCAAATAGCTTCTCAACATTTGGTTGTGCAAGGATTAGAGCAGTAGTCAAAAGCTTTTTCAGAGTTTGGAAAGCTTTCTCGCACTCAGGTGACCATCAGAACTTGGTTTGGTTCTTTAGAAGTTTGGTGATAGGTTTAGAGACCTTGGAGAAACTTGGAATGAAACGATGGTAATATCCCGCCATTCCTAGAAAACTTCGGACTTGGTGGATAGTGGTGGGTGGTCTCTAGTTTAAGACATCTTGAGCTTTGCCAGGGTCAATAGGCACGCCTTCAGTAGATAAGACATGACCAAGGAAAGAAATTTTATTGAGCCAAAATTCACATTTGCTAAATTTGGCATAGAGTTGGTGTTCTCGAAAGCGAGTCAGCACAATACGGAGATGCTCCGCATGTTCCTCTTTGGTTTTTGAATAAATAAGGATGTCGTCAATGAAAACCACGACAAACTTATCAAGCTCAGGCATAAACACCGAATTCATGAGGTACATGAAGTGAGCTGGAGCATTAGTAAGGCCAAAAGACATAACCAGATATTCATAAAGACCATATCTGGTAATAAAAGCTGTTTTGTGGATATCTTCGGGTTTGATTCTTATTTGGTGGTATCCAGATCAGAGATCAATTTTGGAAAACACTTTGGCTCCTACTAACTGATCAAAGAGAAGATCAATACGAGGAAGGGGATATTTGTTTTTAATGGTCACCTCATTTAGAGGACGGTAATCCACACACATCCTCAAGGATTGGTCTTTCTTTTTCACAAATATCGCCGGACAACCCCATGGCGATGAGCTGGGTCGAATAAACTTCTTGATAAGCAATTGCTCCAATTGCTCCTTCATCTCTACTAATTCTTTTGGTGGCATTCAATAGGCACGCTTTGAGACTAGCACAGCTCCAGGCTTAACTCAATCGAGAACTCAACTTCACGCTCAGGTGGTAGACCCGGCAAATCTTCAGGGAACACATCGGGAAACTCACAGACTACAGGTATGTCTTGAATTTCTTGAACAGAGGTAGCACAGACTTTCCCAACTGCTCTCTTAGGAGTAGAGAATTGAAGTATAACCTTGGTATCACTATTGGGTAAATCTAGCTTTATACACCTATTCAAGGTGTCTATCACGGCTCCATGCTGGTAAAGCTAATTCATACCAAGGATCACATCTATTGTTTGATCCTTCAATACTACCATAGTTGTAGGAAATGAATGATCACCCAACTTGATGGGTACATCATGTACTAGCTCTTTTGTATGCATACGCCCTCTAGGCGACTGCACGGCAAAATTCTCTTTTATCTCTTTTAGGGGAATGCCATGATTCATCACAAAGGTTCGATTGATAAATGTATGCGATGCACCAGAATCAAATAACAGAAGTGCAGGGTGATCAGCAACAGGGAACGTACCCATCAGTACCGGTTCCCCAGCAGGTATCTCCTCAGCTTCCATATGATAGACACACCCAGTCTTCTTGGAAACATCCCCCTTGGGAGCATTCTAGGAACTCCCACGGTTCCAATTCTGGTGCTGCTGTTGGTTGCCAAAACAGTTGGAATTATTGGACTTTGGGTAAGGGCGTTCTCGGGAATAATGCCCAGGCTTGCCACAGTTGTAGCAAGGAGCTTTGTTATTTGGTGAGTTTTGAGTATTTGGGGAGGCTTGTGGAGCTGGGTTTCGAGCAACTTGGTTGCTCGGCTGTTGTGGATAGTTGGTGGCTGCAGCAGGGCGGACATACGTCTGCTGCCTATTTGGATATTGCTGGTAGGGTGGGCGGTAGGGTTGGCGGTTATGGTGGATGGGATGGAAAATGATCTTCTGGCGCTTTTTAATACCACCAGAAAGGTCTCGGCACACTCTGGCGCTTTTCAGCCTTGTGCTTCAGCTTGGACTTCTCATAGCTCAGGGCAATGTCCACAGCTTCATAGAAGGTGGCTCCGGGCTAGCAGTCAGATGAGCCTCGATCTTCCCATTCAATCCTCTAAGGAAGCAATCCTTCTTCTTAGAGTCAGTGTTCACCTGCTCAGGTGCATATTGGGATAGATGATTAAACTTGTTAACATACTGCAGCACAGGCTGCCCTCCTTGCTTCAGATTGATAAATTCCTCCAGCTTGGCTTTTATCACCCCTGCTGGGATGAAGTGCTTGTGAAAAGCTTCCACAAAACCAACCCATGTAATTTGATGTCCCGCTGGCAGACGTACTATGAAATTTGATCACCAGGTTGATGCAGGACCCCTAAGCTGCTGCACTGCAAACCTCACTTTCAGACGTTCAGGGCAGTCAATCAGATCATACTTCTGCTCTATGACACGGAGCCATTCATCAGCTTCCAGCGGCTCATCAGCACGAGAGAACACTGGTGGGCGAGACTCAGAAAAGTCAGCATAGGTCACTTCATGGTCATTATTGTGACCATGGTTGCCCTGAGGCGCATTTTGATTATTGCGGCCCATCACCCTTAACAGACGGGTGTTCTCAGTTGTAGCATTGACCAAAGCAGCTATTGCTTCGGCCAAGGATGGCCGAGCGGGTGGTGGATTGGGAGCATCACCCCCACTTTGAGCAGAACCAGCCATATCGGAGGCACGGGTATGAGGCATCTGTGGTAAACAAACCCAACTTTATTCACAAGCATTTTTATTGAACTTGAAAAGCAGTACGAGCACATATTTTACAGAGTTGCTTATTTATCTTACACGTCCACACTTAGGCAGGACCTTCCTAGGTTCAACTACTTGCCACACTATATTTACATATTTTACAACCCTCGGATGCCAACTTCACTACTCAAACATCTCCATTGTCAGCCACCGACTCACGGTCAACCTCCTCACTAGGGTAAGTCTCACTCGGTGGGTGCGTAGGAGACTCAACCTCTGGCCCCTCCTCCTCATTTTCCTCTTCTCCAACTAGGGGCTGCCCATAGTGCATACGATGGACGTTCTCGTGGAGCTCCTGGTTCTCCCTCTCCAACTCCATGTAGAACTCCAACTCACGGGTACGCGCCCTAGCCACGTCCTCGCGGCGCCATGCTTCATTGCGCTGCTCGAGGGCTTTCTCCCACTTAGCCTTCCACTTCCCAATCTCGATGACATCAGCCACCCTATCATGGGAAGCCACTAAGAGAGCATTCTCCATCTCCTCAAACGCTATCTGGCACTTGGATTTGGGTTTCGGCTCACTCGGGCCAGCCTCACTATCATTATTGCGAGGGGCAAGCTGGTGACGTGGCACACCCTTGGGACCAGTCATCTTGCGGGGTGTGAGCTTAGTACGTGCCATCCTGTAGAATGGAAAGATTGAGTAGTAAGAATAGAGTGAGAGATTCTAAAAGTTAGCAAGAATAGGATTGGTTCTACTTAACCCAAACTACTTTAACAGGGATATGATTATTAATTAATACAGGTTAATTAAGCATGATGCATGATCGATCCTACAAACAAACAAAACTTTTATAAAGAACACATACAGGGGTTATAATATAGGGCAAAAAGAAAATCACACATGATACTCCACCCTAAACTTTCCAAAAGAGTAAGAGGGGCCATTAGAAAGATTAAGGTTGAGTAAAAAGCAATTTGGACCAAAACAGTAAGTTAAATTTTTGAGATCCAAATCGTTTAGAAGTTTTCGCAAGGCAATACTACAAGTATCCTTGCGAGAATGGCAGAACCTTCTAAATTATATGGCTCACAAGCACTTGTCATTGTCTTAAAGACCTCTGACGGCTATGCTTGCGTACCACATAACTTAAAACGTTCCGTCCGGTGAAACCCCGATGAAACCACGAACAGCCAAGATCGCATTCTCACAGACACTTTGCAGTATTACAACAGTTTTATACAAAATACAATAGAGTAGCGGAAAGCTTACACAACCATAATTTACATCAGTGGTTTTTCAAACTTATACAAACCAGTTCTTAAATTAGTATAAACCTAGTGGAGTATCATTAAGTAACATATTACAAGCCAAACAACGGAAATGCCTTGCCCAGAGGCCAAACTACCTACTCCTCATCAGACACTTCAACAACCATCATGCAGCAAGGGCCATAGCACACTTGCTCATGCGGCTCACCTGCAATAGGGGTAGAACAAACCCTGAGTACAAAAGTACTCCGCAAGACTTACCCGACCAAAAAGTGGGTTGAAGACTCAGGAATGCTAGCTGATGGGTATCAAGGTAAAGCTTAACAAAATCAAGGACTCTTTTGCATAAATGCTTCAGTTGAACATTTTACTCATCATTAATTATTATTCCTACCTTCTAGGTAATCATAATCTAAATCAAGCACTTCTCAAACATTTAACCATTTATGAGCCATCGTTCCATTCCACTTCCATTATTGCTACCAATGCTAGTGCAAGGATCAACCTTCCTTTACCACGAAGCAACGACGATTCAAACCGCTTTTATACCCAGCTGGGGATTCCTAACCACATGACATATGCGGGACTCTAACCCCCATATATCAACCCAACACTCGGATTCTCTATGTCCAGACCGGGTCCACGTCACCCGAGAGCACAGTACACCACCGCCCTACACCGTCCGTGACGGTTAACCCGCAGGGTGGGTACACACTACTCCCGTCATCTCTCCACTCCCAGTACGCGGTTGCCCGTTCTCGGCATAGATTGGCCCAGCGGAGCTTACTTCAAGAGCATGTGATCAGTACTAACAAATTGATCCAAGGGCCAACAACGGCCGGTCCTTAACCGACTCCAACGGGACAAGCACGACTGGGCATCCCAATCGGCTTCCACCACAAACAAAGCCGTGTCCCGTCGGTCTCAATTTCATTCCTCTTTTCCATACTCTTTAGAGACATGCTCCTCGGAACCATACTCACCAGAGCCATGCTCATCAGAGTCATCAATTGTTCTCATCTTTGAAACATTTACTTTGAAAGCATACCTTTAATTAAGCATGGCTAAGCATCACTAAGCATTTGTGAATAAAACAGGTATCAAGGATGATATATCAACATCAAGGAAGGTAAATGCATTAGTGTAGGATATAACTCAACTCCTATTTACCTAATGCATCATTTCATAAACAGAGAAGTTATTAAAGCATTATAAAACACAAGGAAGGGTTAAATGCATTCGGGGCTTGCCTAGGTTGACAAAGAACTCGGGCCCGGACGAAGAACCAACAGGGTCGGAGCTCACTCCTTCAAACAACTCAGCTTCGGCAACGATGGGGGTCGGATCAACAACAACTTCCTCGGACCCCTCAACTACACGGAGAAAACATATGATCATGAGGTGCAGTTAAAGTAACATGATAATGCGATGGAGATGCATCGAACTACGAAGCGACATTAAACAACTCCTCTTCTCAAGTGGTGGTAACAGGGTCTTAACAAAGATCTGCATCAAGCCACTCCGATGGACTGCTATCGGGAGGGTGGCGAGATCTGCATACCACCCCTCGAACTAACAACGACGGAGTTCTCTAGTAAGATCTGCATGCCACCACTGCAAGGGTGATGGTCTTGCTAGTGAGAGCCACCATAGCTCTCCTGACAAGCCGCAACTACGTCGAACACGCTAATCGCAAACAGTATACAGTGCCGAGGGTCATTAAGGTTAATGACCAAGGGTCATCACTCAATCCAAAGTCACACATCTCTAAAGTGATCAACACCACTAATGTAACGTCCCGCCTCCTCGAGGCCAGCCCGCTTACATCTGACACCTTTAATAGGACCAATACTACCCTCACAGACCAACACCAATCTTTTCTGCGCACTTTGTCCTCACTCGTGCGCACCCGGGAACGAATTCCCGGTCGGTCACCCATCCTGAAATTGCTCCAGGCCAAGCACGCTTAACCCTGGAGTTCTTTCGAAATGAGCTTCCGGAAAAGAAGTTGCAACTTATTAGTATGAGTATCGTATTAATTCTATTAAGTCCTGGACCGGGGTGTTGTATCCTCACCCCCTTAAGCGATCGACGTCCTCGTCGATCACCCCCAGGCCAGGAACCTCCTCCCGTGGCCACATCCGTGTGTCCAGTGCCAGCGCATGTGTCATGTTGTGTGACCACGACGGATCCACACCAGCCATGCGCACCATGCCTGCGCAACTGTGACACGCGCGCCTGTGAAACCGCGAGAGTCGGCTCTGATACCATTTGTAACGTCCCGCCTCCTCGAGGCCGGCCCGCTTACATCTGACAGCTTTAATAGGACCAATACTACCCTCACAGACCAAAACCAGTCTTTTCTACGCACTTTGTCCTCACTCATACGCACCCGGGAACCAATTCCCGGTCGGTCACCCATCCTAAAATTGCTGTAGGCCAAGCACGCTTAACCCTGAAGTTCTTTCGAGATGAGCTTCCGGAAAAGAAGTTGTAACTTATTAGTATGAGTATCATATTAATTCTATTAAGCCCTGGACCAAGGTGTTATAACTAATCACTTTATTAACCATTTTACAGCTATTAAATAAGTTTAATTAATAAAGACTTATTTAAAGAATTTAATTAAATCTTTATTAATTAAGCCAGAAAATAAACCTTATTGAAACTTTATCTAATTGAGCTACAAATTTTAAGATAAGTAGGTTTTACCTAATTAAGCTTAACCCTAATTTTTCATGATTTTTGGAAACACACAGAAAACTACAAAAATCATGAAAGATTAAGATTAGCAATTAAAGTTGCATTTTTGGTTTTCAGAAACTATACCAAACACATAAACTTAATATTTTTATTAAATAGAGTATATTATTGTGAGCACAGAGCAATTTTTGGTTTATTTTTATCAGCCCTCAAAAATTAGTTACAAAAATGTGAAATCAGCCCTTCAGAAAATAAAAAGAAAAAAGAAAACCTTTTTCTCCATAAGTGCACAGTGCGGCCCAGGTTGGCCTTTCGGCCCACCCGGCCCACTCCGAGCCGAGACGGCGGCGGCGGCGACAGACGAGCGATACTCGCCGTCCGGCGAAGCCGGCCGGCGGCGACGACCACACCAATGGACTCAACACTCCGCTACATACCTAACGAGGTACTACTCGACCCTAGGCATGCACCGAGGCGCTCACGGCGGCGGCTATGGCGGACGGCGGCGCACGGCAGCGGCGGTGTGCCGGCCCGTCGGAGCTCCTCCGGTGAAATCGAGCACACCTACGCGCTCAGTGACTCGACACGGACTCGATGCAACACGAACGCGACTCGGCGGAGCACTGGATGCACCTAGCCGCAAGCGCGACGGCGGAGGCACGACGACGCTCGACGGCTCATTGCCGTTCCGGCTAAACGGCGGCGATAGACGCGACTACGATACCCTATAAGCACCAGGAGCTCACCGGGACTTCAAAACAGGGTTGTGGTGGGCTTGGCGGTGGTCGGAGGGGTTGGTGCGGGGTAGCAGTGGCTACGGCGGCGTGAACACGGCGGCGCGGCGATGTTCCGGTGAGATCAGCAGTGACCTGTGGGAAACAAAGGGCCGACGGTGATCAGTGAGTCAAGGCGGAGCGAGTGGTGGTGTTGGTTGAGCTACAGACGCTCGGATGGGCGCTGGCCAGGGCGGAGAGGCTCATGGCGGCGCTGGCGGCCGGAGAAGAAGATGGCGGCGTGCGGAGGCGCTGGTCGTCCTCTGGCCATGGCTGGCGGCTCTGGCGATGCGCAAGGAGATGGCGGAGTGGTGTGCAAGCTATTGGAGGCGGCGGTGAAGCGTGGAGCGCGAATTGCTCGGTGGAACGGCGGCGGTCGACGGCGAGTAAGAAGAAAAGAAGGCGGCGGCGTGACGAGCTCCGGCTCTTATAGACGGTGGCGTTTGATCCTAGAGTGACAGCACGAGATGGCGCACGCGACATGTCAAGTAGGAGGTGGCACGGGCGAGCCTTCGCGACGACAGAGGGCGGCGGCCGTCGGCGAGCTGCTGGCCTGCCTACTTGCACTATAGCACCCCCCTTTCCTCCTTTTAAACCGATTTAAAAACTTTTAAAATTATTTTTGAAATTTGAAAAGAACATGAAAATCTTCCAAAATAGAAGTTGTACAACTTTTCATGCTCTACAACTTTTATTAAAGAAGTTTCCTCTGAAAACAAATAGATTTTGAATTGCTTTGAGATTTTAAAAGGGGACAAAAACCCTTCAAACTGATTTTTTGAAATTAATTTAAATTTTGAATGGAAACTTGAAAAACTTTGAATACCAAAGTTGTTCCTCTCATCAAGATCTACAACTTTGCTTTTTGGACCAAGCCCAAATTTTGAATAATTTTGAAACTACACAAAAAGGGGTAGAAAAGGGTTTTGAAATTAGGGTTTTAATTTGAATTGCTGATTCAAACTTTGTGAAACTATTTAGGGCTGAGTTTGTGAAGTTAAGACCCAACCAAAAGCACACATTACAAGTATGAAACTTATACTTTCAAATAGTGCCCTTGTTTGGCAAATTTTTGTTTGAAAAATTAATTATGGTTAGCTCCTCAAGATTGAAAGTGGTAACCTTAACCCACACTTAACCACTAGGGTTATGTGAAGGACAAAGACTCCAAATTCAGTCTTGATTCTTGATTCACCTCCAAAGATTAGTAAAACAAGATTAGCCTTTTGAAGTTAGAGTTAGCCAAACACTTGATCACACCAAGATTAGTTTTACTTGGAAATTTTAATACCCTAATTTAGCATCTAGGTTTAAAAAGAAAAGTGATATCACATGCTTAGCTATACTCAAACAACCTAGATAAGTAAACTTCTTGAGTTGTTTCATGCCAAGGTTCTCTATTCACGAATGCTTTGCAATGCATATGATGTCATGACTAGTTTTAGTTGTGGTAACACCAGGGGTGTTACAGTTAACTTGTTAGTGCGAGTTCAAAGACATGTGCTCAAACAATATCCTTTGATTTTTAATGATTTCTCGAATTCTCCTATTGTCATGCGAAAGTAGGTCTCTTACAACCCATGCAACTGATGTCATGATATAGAGCTATTGTAGCGATTATGAACTCCACCCCAACAAAACAAAAAAGATGTCATTCTAATCATAGGGAAAATGCATATGAGGTGAAGCAATGGTTGAGGAGCACGATAAAGATTGATATGACTACGATAAGTTGCACATGATAGAATTTACGTTGGAAGTTTGAGGAGGATCAATTTTTCTAGATAAGGAGCCTATTGGCCACACATGCAGTCATGGTTTGGTCTACAGGTATACCGAAAACATTGTAAAACCATACATTGTTGCCAACAATGAACTGATGTGAACAAGGGTTCCTGATCTTCCAAAAGGTTCTGGTAACTCTTGATTTGGTGTAAACGAGACACAAGTCAATTCGGCTTCCAAACAGCATGATCTAAAACCCCGCAATCGCAGTACCACGTCTCCTTTGGTTATCAACAGGCATTGCACGGTTGATCTCGCCAAGAAGGCTAATCCTTGCCTACGAATCGAAGAACACAAGTAAGAATGAGGAAGAAAGCAACCAATTTGCAGATGAATGATTAAGCTCACGAGTTGGGGTCTCACAAACCGATGAAACGGTGAAACTATTCTTGACAGATTAATTTAAGCAAAACCCAAACCCTAACTTGGCGGCGGCTACTGATTATAAAGAGTCTAAGGCCGTGCAAGACCCCTTGGATGCACCCCTAATGGGTTCCAACACGATACAAGGCCCAAAGACCAAAATACGACGTCGCAGCGTCAGGACAGATTTTGGACATCAACTTGTTCGGACGATTCCCGATGACTCCAGATGAATTTGGACCTCCAACAAGACTCATTGGATAGGTCTTCTCATATTTTTTTTGCTAAAGTATGCAACAGGCTTACCTTCTTGCATCAAAACACCTGCAATGCCAACTCCACTAGCATCGCATTCTAGCTCAAACGTCTTACCAAAGTTAGGAAGTTGCAGCAATAGCATGTGTGTAAGCTTGTCCTTCAAAGTGTCAAAGGACTCCTCTTGTGCCTTACCCCAATGAAACACCACACCTTTCTTTGTCAACTCATGCAATGGGGCAGCAATGGCGCTGAAATCCTTGACAAAGCGACGATAGAAACTTGCAAGACCAAGAAAACTTCTCACCTGTGTGATGCTTGTAGGTACTGGCCAACTGCTTATATGGCTTTAATTTACGTCTCATCCACTTGAATTCCCTGTGGAATAACAACATAGCCAAGAAAAGAGACTCTATTCATACAAAAGATGCACTTCTCAAGGTTACCAAATAAACGTGCATCGCGCAAAGCATTAAAAATAGCACGTAAGTGTCCCATATGTTCATTCAAAGACTTGCTACAAATCAAGATATCATCAAAGTAAACTACCACAAATCGTCCAATGAAAGCTCTTAAAACCTCATTCATTAAGCGCATGAAAGTACTAGGTGCATTAGTCAAACCAAAAGGCATTACCAACCACTCATACAACCTGAATTTGGTTTTAAAAGTTGTTTTCTATTCATCTCCAAGTTTCATTCTAATTTGGTGGTAGCCACTACGCAAGTCTATCTTTGTGAAATTTACAGAGCCACAAAACTCATCAAGCATGTCATCAAGCCTAGGAATAGGATGATGATATCTAATAGTAATATTATTAATGGCTCTACAATCAACACACATATGCCAAGAACCATCTTTCTTAGGAACCAAAATCATAGGAACGGCACAGGGACTAAGGCTCTCACGTACATACCCGCGGTCCAAAAGCTCTTAGACTTGTTGCTCAATTTCCTTTGTCTCCTCGGGGTTGGTTAGATAAGCAGCTCGGTTTGGCAGTGTTGCTCCTGAGATCAAATCAATTTGATGCTCTATTTCTCTCATTGGTGGCAGCCCCGGGGGTATCTCCGCTGGAAATATATCCTCATACTCCTATAAAAGGTTAGTGACAGCAGGAGGCATTGAGCTAACAACATCTTCAAGCAAAAACAAAGCTCCTTTGCAAACCAAAGTATAGCATATATCATCATCAGAAATTTTAGCAAGATCAGTTTTTGTTGCAAGCGTAACAGCACCCTTCAATTTAATTCCCTCAACCTTAGAATTAGGTGCCGACTTATCCGTTTTAGAAGGGTATATAGAATTAGTAACTTGCTGATTTTTAGATTTAGCATCATGCAAACTAGCAGCTCGTTCTTTTTCAGCTTGTACAATTTCAGCAGGGGTCATAGGAACCAAAGTAATTTTTTCCCTTTATGCATAAAAGTGTAAGTATTGCTTCTACCATGGTGCATAGCATCGTTATCAAATTCCCAAGGATGACCCAATAAAAGTGAACAAGCTTCCATAGGTACCACATTACAATCAGCATAATCAGTATAGGAACCTACCACATCACAATCAGCATAATCAGTATAGGAACCAATGGAAAAAGAAACTCTGCAAGTTTGTGTTACCTTGACATTTCCGCATCATTAAACCACTGTAGGTTATATGGATGGGGGTGTTGGCGTGTGGCCAAGCCAAGCTTCTTGACCAAATCTGAACTCACCAAATTTTGACAACTACCTCCATCAATGATGACACATGCTCGCCGATTGTTGATGACGAAGAATACCTAGAACAAGTTATGGCGTTGCAACTTCTCTGCTTGATGTACCTTTGTGCTGAGTGCCCGCTGCACAATGACGCTCCTATAGATGGTTGTGTCATCAGTACCCAAGACTTCATTGTCCACCTCCACAGCTAGATCTTCTTCATCCTCTCCCTCAATGTTAGAGGCGCTAATGTACCCATCTTCTGTAGCAATGTATGCCCGCTGACTTGGGCAATCCTTCTACACATGTCCGAATCCTTAGCAGTGATGGCACTAAATGCCAAGAGTGCGTCCTATTGAAGCAACAGAGGATGCACTCTTTGAAGCTTCCTACAGAGAATTTTTACCTGAACCGGATGTCTGCTTGTTCGCTGGTAGAGTTGCCTGAAAAGAGGAAGCCTTGGGAAGTCCAAAGGTAGATGCCATGCGCGGAGTGTAGGAGGTGCCAATCTTGCCTTTGCCCTGCTTATTATGTCCCTGCAACTCCTTCTCTGCAAGCATAGCAAACTGAAACAACTGGTTGACAGTGTTAAAATCCTTATAATCAACTATGTTCTGAATTTCCTCCCTCAAACCTGAATAAAAACATCTAAAGCTGACCATAGTAATCCTGCACAGATTTATCTCCCTGTTCTAAGCGCATCAATTTCTTACGTAGGTCCCTATGATATGATGGCGGCACAAATCTATCACGCATAGCAACCTTAAGCTCCTCCCAAGTTCTAGGTTGGCTATTATCTGCAACTAAACCAGTCCACCAAATGATAGCAAAATCTTTAAATTCACTAGTGGCTTGTCAAATTCTATGTTGCTCAGGAACTATCATCTCCCAATCAAGGTATCCCGCAGCATCATAATGTCCCGAAAAAGAAGGTATGGTAAATTTGACATTAGCATAAGGATCATCAGGAGCATGAGGACGATTACCTCGATAGCGGTTGCCACCCATACCTAAGGTGTTGGTGCGAAGGCGTCGATGTAATCTATTTTCCCTTGTCGCTGCTTGATCAACATTACCATTAGTGTCATAGACCTCATCACCAGTGTCCTCGCTGCCTCCATGATCTTCTCTAGGTGGTGGTTGGTCTTCTAAGGTGGCTACCTTGTCAGTCAGTGTGGACAATCGTTTGTCCAATCTCTCAAGTGTGTTGCCGAGCTTGAGGTCAATGAGAACAACAGTTACAGCCTTTGTGACTACCTCGTTCATTTCCTTCTGAGCATTACTTACAATAGTTTGTAGTTGCTCTTGGCTGACACACTCTGAAAACTCCTTGGGAGAACTAGCGTCGTTGTCACCTGCCATTGTAGACACAAAACACAAGCAACAAACAGTGAAGGTTATCCCTAAAAATGCTACTACGAATGATGGAGTGGTGCCTCTCAGGATCAGCAAAGTAATCACTTCTTACCAAGCTCTCACTAATGTTCTTACCAGTAAGTCAAAGGACACTAGGAAGTCATAGACCACGATTGCAGGGATGTCAAACCTGTGTTGTCTAGAAGAATGTGGAGCTTGGAAGGCACACAAAGAGACAAATATATATATCTGGAACACAAGTCAGAAACAGATAGTAATGTTTAATTATAGTCCATAGTGTTTCATTCTTGTTGCCGGCCTAAAATGCTCCAAGTCCTAGATGTGTGTGACCAAATAAGATGGTGGAAAAACAAGTATGATGGATAGCAGGAGCAATAGAAACAAGGCACAACACAGCACACTGCTCACAAGCCAAGACCTCGGATTTTTCCTTTTTCTGAATTTTCCTCGGATTTTTACAAAAGGCACTAGTAGAAATCAAACTTTTTTATTTTTTCACTATTGTTTTTATATTTTTCTCTGAATAAGGATCACAAAAAATGTAACCACAAAAATTGGCACCAACAACTGAGGTGCGATGTGGTCTACAGAAATTCACCATGTTCTCTGAAAGCGTGAAGAAACCTTGACATTTTTTCTTTATTTTCCTGATTTTTTGGCAATTTTAACAAAACCAAACAAGCCAAAGGCACCTCCAAATGGTGTCAAGAAGCTGCTGAATTTTTTTTAGATTTTTCTGATATCCGATGTCTGTTTTAATGAAGGTACCTCAAGTTATGTTTTCCGGAAGGCACAACACGGTGGCGGCAGTTAGGGTAAAGCGTCCCTAAACTCCAACACCGATCACAGGAGCAATCATCCCTGTGACTAACAGCAGTAGGGTACTCGCCAGATGATGTAAGGAGGGTTGTGATGTAGGGCAAAATAACAGCGGCGTGCAACCTATCTATGGTTAGCGTGGCGATGAGAGATCACACAAGGTGGCTAGCGGGGGCAAGTCGAGTAATATGGTGGCTTCGACTTGTGGTTTGGGATTGGTGGATGGGTTAGTGGTGGAAACAAAGAACAGTAACGGGCGGTTGAACTACGACCATGAACACAATTCTAAACCAGCAATAAGACTCGACCACCGACAGAATTCAACAAAGCAAATCTGAAAACGAAATTGCAAGGCACAAAGGGAGATAGGACAGCGGAAATGGAAATATTTTTGTGGCTTTTGGTGGACTCTAGGTAAAGAACAAATATGGATCCAAAGGCAAACAAGAGTATACCTCGCGGTAAACCTAAAATATCTGATACCAATTGTTGAGGCACAGCCCGATCTTCCGAGAGGTATTGGTAAGTTTGATTGGTGGAGAACTCGACGTTGGTGATCCGGCTTCAAATCAGACATGATTCAAACCCTGCAACCGTTACACCATGTTGACACCTATTAACATATAATATTTATCAGCAATTATTCCTTTATCATACATGAATATCTAATAGAATAGTGTTACCACTGATAATTTCCACGAGTTTTGGTGAATTATGTTTTTTCAGGGAATTATCTAGAAAAACCTAAAAAAGGGATTCAAGTGCATATTTACACATGAAACTTATCCGCCATGGAAATATCACAAATGGAAATATCATACATGAATATCTAATAGAATAGGGTTACACCGGAAGCAATAGGACCCCGAGGGGGCCCGAGGTGGGGCCGGCCGACCCCACACCCACGCCGGGCGGCCCCTAGGGTTAGGGTTGGCTGCCCCCTTCTGGAATCTTCTTCCACCGCCTCCAAGGAGCCATCTCAGCCGCTTGTTACGTCGGTTTGATCCAACAGCGCGTATCCATCCCACTGGGCTATAAATAAAGGGCCAGACCCCCTAGAGGAGGCCAGATCAAGAGATGAAGAGTCAGAGCATTAGATAGAGATCCACTAGATCTAGGCTAGCAATCAAGATAGAGATTAGAGAGATAGAGTAGAAGAGTCGAGATTTAGAGGAGTCCCGGCCTGTCGGAGCTTCCTCAGGAGCTGTATTCGTCTGGATTCGGCTCCCTCGCCCGGAGCTGCGTTCTAAGGTACTTTTGTATTTACCATTCTAATTCAAGTAAGCAAGTTGTTTTTATTTGTTCTTTGGTTTGCAACTCATATTATATTGAGTACTTTGATTTGAGTAGCTCCTAGGTCGGAGTAGTGATTCGTAGCATAGACGTGGTGTCTGGGCTATGGTTGCTTGTAGATGTCCCCTGATCAGCCGGACAGTGGTAGCTCGCGAAGGTGACTTTATAGCTTTATTGAATCCTCTGTAGTCCACTTCTCGTTGATAGGACTGATAGGCTTATAGGTTCTTAGTAGGAGATTACTCTGTTTCTTCCCCTATTCGGGTTACTTGTCCGATAAGACGATACTATACAAAGTTTACCGGTAGTTGGAACTAGAGTACATTAGCTATTTCCTCATTTTTAATAGTTTTCTAGATTGTTTGTACCCCCTTTGATTAAGAGTTATAGACTTAGTCATAAATCACCTGCTGTTCCTTTGGGTTCAATATTAAAACTGGATTGATTTTAGTGAAGTGTTGATCAGTATATATCTGTACGCTAGCGGATAATCTGATTATAATTATTATTTAGAGTGTAGTTAATTTATACCAACAAGCATTTCTGGTGCCGTTGTCGAAGAACGGTTTCCTGATTTTAACATTAGTCTATCCTAGTCTATATTTATCCTTTTATCTTAAAAATAAAAATAAAAATATTATAGAAAATGAATCTCAACTTTTATATCAATATGGAGCACCACAGGGATCGTACCTCCAGCCAAAAGAATCTTCTAAACCTATCACATCATCTGGCTATGAGCTACGCCCGGGATTGATTAAATTAGTTCAGGAACATATTTTTTTGGTAATTCTAGCGAAAATCCCTATTCCCACTTAACTAATTTTAAGCAGGCATGTTCATGTCTAAGCATTAAAGGTATGGCTAATGAGACTTTAAGATGGAAACTCTTTCTGTTTTCATTAACGGGTCGAGCTAAGAAATGATATAATCACCATGTTGGGAGTAGTCAAGGAGATTGAGAAATATTACAAAAAGACTTTTGCCTTAAATTGTTTCCTGTAGAAAAGGTCGCTAAACTTTGATTTGAAATCATAGGATTCAAACAATTAGATAATGAATCGCTAGGCAAGGCTTAGAATCGTTTTGATGGCTTTGTAAATTCTGGACCTAATCTTGCTTTACCATAACCCATGCTTTTACAACATTTTTTTATGCCTTGATGATAGAAATAAGGAATATCTTAATTTGGCTTCGGGTGGAGCATTTATGCATATTACTATTGAACATGCTAAAACTATTCTTACTAATATTTTAAATGATCTTCGGAAGAAAAATAAGAGTTGTTAGAAGAAAGTTCTCTGTTAGCTGAAAATAAACTTTTACCCGATTCATCTTAATCTATAGTTGAATTAGAACCTGAACTAGCTAATGAGAAAGAAATAACTCCAACCTTAGAATGGATGTTTGAAATAGAGGATGATTTCTTTAATGATTATAGAAATACTACATTTTATCGCATGATTATTGAACCCCAATAATCTAGAGATTTTGATTCAAATTTCTCACATCCTGATGATTTAAAATTTCTTAGAGAAATTACAAGAGAATTAGTTTTTATTTTGGGTGATGATTGGTTAATAGAATCTAAGCAATCTCCTGAAGTAATTCGTCTTGATTCACCCTCTGTTGCTATAAAGTTGCAAGTACATTCATATCCTTTTGAAGCTTTATGCAACTCAGTTATAGGAGTCAATATTATGTCATATATATTTGCTAAAGAATTCTTAAAAGACATACCATTAATTTCTATAAATAAATTATTAAAGAACTGTTCAGAACACATTATTCCTAGCTTAGGAGTTTTAAGTGCATTTCCTATTGTTATTAATGATTTCTGCATCTTGCTAAATTTCTATATCTTTGATGTTTGGGATTTTGATTTAATGATTGCAAAGTACCCATAATAAAACTTCTTCAAAAAGGTCGTGATGATAAATTAGATGTTAAATTTAGAAAAAGATTTAGTTTTTTAATACCTATAACTCATGCAGTAAAAGTTAAAGCAGAGCCTCTTCCCGAATTAGATCTAATAGAAGAGGTTAAGGCTATTGAGTTCGATAATTTTATTCAGCCTGATTTAGAAGATGATACTCAGTTCTTCATTGATGAAGAGGATGAGGACCCTATTGATCCTGAACCTCTTGATGAATTGCTAGAGCCACCTAAACCTCCTATTGAGCTTAAACCACTACCTTCTGGACTTAAATATGTTTTTCTAAATAATGATCAAGAGTATCCTATGATTATAAGTGATAAACTTTCTAATGAAGAGTCTTATAAATTAATAACAGTTTTAGAAAAACATCGAGTTGCATTTTGGTTATTCACTCCAAGACCTAAAAGGGATTAGCCTTGTCCTTTGCACTCATCGCATACCAACCAATCCAGAGATTACACCATCAAGAGAGCCTCAACGTAGACTCTAAAATGCGATGCGAGAGGTAGTAAAGAAAGAGGTCTTAAAGCTTTTGCATGCAGGAATTATATATCCTGTACTGCATAGTGAGTGAGTGAGTCCTATGCAAGTTATACCTAAAAAGGGAGGAATGACAGTTGTCCAATATGATAAAAATGAATTAATACCCTAGAGAACTGTCACTGGATGGCGAATGTGCATAGATTATAGAAAACTCAACAAGGCAACAAAAAAAGATCATTTTCCTCTGCCTTTCATTGATGAGATGTTAGAGCGTTTAGCAAATTATTCTTTCTTTTTTTTCTTGATGGTTATTCAGGATATCACCAAATTCCTATCCACCCTGATGATCAAAGCAAAACCACATTTACATGTCCTTATGGAACTTATGCTTATTGTAGAATATCTTTTGGATTATGTAATGCACCCGCTTATTTTCAAAGATGCATGATGTCTATATTTTTTGATATGATAGAAGAAATCATGGAAGATTTTATGGATGATTTTTTAGTTTATGGGAAAACTTTTGATGATTGCCTAGAAAATTTAGATAAGGTTTTGCAACGATGTGAAGAAAAACACTTAATCCTCAATTAGGAAAAATATCATTTTATGGTTAGAGAAGGAATAGTGTTAGGACACTTAGTGTCAGAAAGAGGTATAGAGGTAGATAAAGCTAAAATTGAACTAATTGAACAACTACCTCCCCCTGTTAATATAAAAGGAGTCCGAAGCTTTCTTGGTCATTATGGTTTTTATCGTAGATTTATAAGAAATTTCTCACAAATTGCTAGGCCAATGACTAGATTATTAGCTAAGGATGTATCTTTTGAGTTTGACGAAGAATGCTTAGAATCATTTAATATTCTTAAGAAAGCACTTACATCGGTACCAATCATTCAACCCCCTGATTGGTCTTTACCTTTTAAAATTATATGTGATGCTAGTGATTATCTTTGTAGGAGCAGTCTTAGGACAAACAAAAGATAAAACGCATCATGCAATTGCTTATGCTAGCAAAACAATGATAAAAGCAATTAAATTATGCAACCACTGAAAAAGAGCTCTTAGCTGTCGTTTTTGCTATTGATAAATTTAGGTCTTACTTAGTTGGAGCTAAAATAATTGTTTATTCTAATCATGCGACTTTTTAAATATTTGCTCACTAAGAAAGACGCTAAACCACGATTAATAAGATGGATCCTATTACTTGAAGAATTTAATTTGAAAATTAAAGATAGAAAAGGAATAGAAAACCCTATTGCTGTTCATTTGTCTAGGATGTATTTTAAAAAACCCTGTTGATGGTCACTATTGTATTGAATCAACAGTCAACTAGCCATAAAAAGGATGCAATTGATCACCAAGGTAGACATAGGGTTTACACTGACCGAATTCCATGAGTTTTGGTGTTTCACTGTTTATACTGGAGTAAACCAGAAAAGGCGCAAACATAAGAGCTTATCGGAACAAGGAAACGGAAAACAGACACCACGGCTACACAAGAAGGTTCCAGAAGGAATGAGAAGGCACCACGCTGAGCCGAGGGCCCAGAGGCCACCTGGCCAGACCGGCCGGTCTGGGGCTGGCCCCCCTCGGGTCCCGGTTCGCCTAGTTCGCTCCACCGCCTTTGAGGATCAATCCTAGCCGCCCGTCAATGTTAGTTTGATCCGATGGCTCATGATCATCGCCCAGGGCTATAAAAGGAGAGGCACCCCCTGGGAGAGAGCCCCCATTCATTCATTCTCATTCGAAGTCCGATCATCAGCCAGAAACCCTAATCAGAGCTCCTTAGCTAGGGACTAGATAGCTAGATTAGAACTAGAGGGAGGCAAGCACAGGCTTGGATTCCGAAGCCATCAAGAGCTTGGATTTGGTATAGTTCTTACCTTCTCTCGCCTTTGTTCTCTTTTATTGTATAGTTATATGATTGCTACAATTGAATTGCTAAATACTTATTTACTTATATTCATAGTTATCTTGTTCTTTGTCTATTGTGGTTATATGCTTAGTATAGCTAGATTAACATTATATTTATCCATAGGTCCATATAGCACTCATCTAATTGATCGTTGGGTGAGTGATAAACATTGTGTAAGCATGGTGCTTATACGTTGTTTATCTGCGAATGCACCCTATAAGCCGAGATTGGTAGATCGCAGGTGTGACATTCCTGTTGAGTCCTATGCAATCTAAACACTGTTTATAGGCACAGTAGGGCTTGTATACGAAGGAAGGGCGTGCTATGTTCTCAAACTTCCCTAGTATGTCCACTATGAATAAATATAATGCCAACGTTAGCCATGACTACTAGGTGTATTGTACTAACCATAATATGCATTGACATATAGCTAAGAATAACCTAGGAATATCTCTTGATGTTCTACTAGCAACCCTAATGATATAGCTAGGAGCCTCTATTTGTTTATGCTGATGATTATATACTTACCTTATCAATTATCTTGTGACTTACCCCTGCATTGAGTAGCGAGGACATGGTTATGCCTATTTATTACACTCTAGGTCAACACACTACCTTTACACAGCCATGTAGACCTTCCTTTGGGAAAATATAAATGACAACCCATAATACTCTGGGTAAAATGCTACCATAGTATTTGATCTGTGCACTTGCGGATACATTTCTATATTCTAAATGGTGGCATGATTTAATACCACACCCCTTGGTGTTATGCTGGGGATGATAACTTGGCATTCTAGTGGCGGTGCGCTGCACAAGTATTTCTGGTGCCGTTATGAGAGATAACATTAAGAGGTGTCAACAAGCATTTTTGGCGCCGTTGCCGGGGAAGGCAATTGGCAATTAAAGGGATAGCAATAGACCTATCAAACTAATGAGATAGAGGAAACCATAGACCCCTACTCAATGCAGGCTTACCCTTGCGTTTTCTATCTTTGTGAAATCTTATGCAGGGTAATGAATGAGTGGTTTTGATCTGCCAGATAACTATGTTGAAAATCTAGAGAGACTCCTACAAGAGGTTCGTTCTTTGGAGGAGCAAGCTCCTATAAGAGAAGAAGAAGAGCAACAAGAAGGCAACTTAGCACCAGTCTTTGAGGAAATGGTTGATAAGTCACTGCGTGAGTTCTCCACTCCGAACACCAACAACATCTGCACTGGACCTAACGTCGAAGTTGGGGAGAATGGATTTGAGCTCAAGCCAGCTCTTATCACCATGGTGTAAGCCAACTTGTTCTGTGGAAGAGCACATGAAGATGCAAGTGCTCATCTCCAACACTTCCTGGAGATTTGTAGTACTTTCAAGCTGAAAGATGTACCAAAGGATACCGTACTGCTATGTCTGTTCCCATTCTCACTGTTGAGAAAGGCAAAGCAATGGTTCTATGCCAACAAAGACAACCATACAACTTGGGACAAGTGCTCCATAGCTTTTCTATCAAGATTCTTTCCAGCAACAACATGATGAGTCAGTCCCTGAGGCATGGGAACGCTTTCAAGATTATGTATCAAAATGTCCTCATCATGGGATGAAGAATTGGCTCCTTATGCAAACTTTCTATCATGGGCTTACAAACAGCACCCGTAACAACGTTGATGCTGCTGCTGGAGGTGCATTTATATTACTAACCATACCACAAGCTACTGCTCTTATGGAGAAGATGGCCTCCAATCAAGATTGGAATGATGAGCACCAAACCACCCGCAAGAGGAGTGGAGGAATGCACCAGCTCAAGGAGGTAGACATGATGTCTGCCAAGATAGACCTGCTCATAATGAAGCTAGAAGACAAGACAAGCCAGAGACAAGATGTCATGCGCATTAATGATTCATGCATGACTTGTGAAGTGTGTGGCAATATGGGACACTGAGGCAACAGCTATCCTGAGACCCTGAGGATGTGAACTTCATCAACAACAACAACAACAATTATCGTCCTCAAAACCAAGGATGGAACCAGCAAATTCCCAACTACCAAAGTAACTTCCAAGGTAACTTTCAAGGAACTAATTACAATAACTATGCTCAACTGCCTTTGAGAGAAGTGATCTCCAACCAAAATAAAATTATAGAGACTTTATCTAGGAAGGTAGCATCCAATGATAAAATGCTAGAGAACATAAACATCAAAATGGATAGCTTTACCTCTGCTGTTAAGAACCAGCTTAGCTTTAATAAAATGATAGAACAACAACTAGCTCAGCTGGCAGCCGCTGTTCCACTGACCAACGAAGGTAAGATTCCAGGGCAACCTCTAGAGCCCGAGACTATGAATCTGGTTGATGTGTATGCAGGTTACTACGTTGAAGCATCATCAGGATGGAAGGATGAGTCCATGCCACCCAAGAGAGGAGATCCAGGGAGACCTGTGATTCCCATCTCTATTGGGCAGCATGACTTCCCTGAAGTTGTCTGCGATCTAGGCGCTAGTGTCAACATCATGCCTAAGGTAATTTTTGACCAAGTCTTTCCATGGGCATCTTTGTTGTACACAGATATGTGTTTACAGCTTGTAGACTAGACGATAAAGTACCCTAAAGGAATCTTAGATGACGTGTGCGTACAAATCGGGAGATCATATGTCCCTATAGACTTTGTAGTCCTGGATACCGGTAGAGATCCCAAGAGTCCAATTACTCTTGGCCAACCATTCCTGAGTACTGCAAAGGCTGTCATCTACATGAACAGTGCTAAGATTTGTTTCACCATCAAGGGGAATAAAGAGAAGTTCAGTTTCAAGAACAAAACCCTTGAAGCTCTTATAGATCCAAGAGGAGCTTACTTCCTAGTCAAGCCAACAAACGAAGGAACCAAGAGGAATTCAAATGGAAAGAGGAAGAACAAGAATAGAAGACAAGTGAGAAAGCAAGTCCAAGTAGTCAAGGCTGTTGAGTACAAGTATGACCACCTCTTAGCTTCACCATTCCTAGCCAAGAGAGAGGATCCAGGCATGCCAGCCATTGATTGCACTATTGGGCAGTGCTCATTCTACAATGCTTTCTATGACACCGGATCAGCTGTCAACATAATGTCTAAAAAGGTATATGATTTACTATTCGATACACCTCTATACCCTACCTATATGCAGCTGTAGTTGGCGGACAACACAACAAGATTTTCGAAGGGAGTAGCAAGAGACATCATGGTCAAAATCCAGAATCACTATGTCTTGACTGACTTCATGATACTGGACATGGGAGAAGAAGATGAGATGCCCATCATACTTGCTGTTCCTCAGCACCACCAACGCGATCATCTATAATGGATCAGGCCAAGTCCACTTCCAATTTTTAGGAGAGAAGGTGTGCTGTTATTTTAAAGATTATAACTCTTCTAGATTAGCAGCTTTTACCCTGTCCAAGAGGAGACGTCAGCACCGGAGGAATTGCTCTCAAAAGAGCAATATTGAGGAGGAGGAAATTAAGGAAGAATCTACAGCACCAAAGCAATAACCTACGAAGGTATGGAAAGAAAAGGTAACCTCCTCAACTGAGTCACCATCACCAGGAGGTCCAACATCAGGGTCCCCATCCTCGGGATCTGATGAAGCACCCCAGGAGTGAAGACGACAAGAACTCTTGTTCGGAGGACTTTAAACTCTGAACCCTTGCCATATGGTGACAGTGGTAGTTATCTATTTACTTTCTTGCACTTTTAATTCTTAGTTAATTTTCACCTTATAGAAAATCACAAAAACATTTGGAAAACCTCAAAGCCCCATGTGACATACCTATAGCGCAAGCTAAACGAGTGTTCACTGTGGTGGCCTAAAAATAAAATAAAAATTAGCATACATATTCCATTCCGTTTGATAAAAAGAAAAATCCAAAAATAATCATTGAGCATCTTGTTGCCACTGAATGCACTGCAACAACCTTTGAAAACTCTCACAATAACCAACCCATGAACGGCTAACCACTAACTGTTTATCCTAATCTGTTTCATGAGTTTTGGTGCTTTACGAGATGTTTGCTGCAGGATGACTCTGAGAGCTAGTCCACCTAAGAATCATCGTCTTCATCACTCAAAGTACACCTTTCCGCACATGGCTAACCACTGGTGAAGGAAGCAACTTCTTGTTGGATGAGATGAAGGTTCCTAGCTACACCAGCTCTTACAAGCATGCATGAGCTCCACCGAGAGGACTCCTCAGCTTCAATGCTCAACCATGACAACAACCAGCTTGGGGGAAGGCATCCCCTAGGTACCCAGGTAAGTATACCTACGCGATTATCGAGTCAGTCATAAAAAAAGTTAAAAATACCAAAAATATGTGAGCACATAAAAGTTCATCATAGTATCTAAGAAAACCTAAAAATACCAAAAATATGTGGGCACATGAAGGTCCATGCTTTTTAAGAGTCCTTAGAGTCTTTTGAGTTTTATAGTTTGAGTCTTTGAAAAATGAAAAAACCAAATAAAAATATTTGTTTGTCTAGAGTCAAAGGAAGCTCATGAATTGAATTAATGATAAGCTGCTCTGTTACAACACCTCTGAAATGCCTAGAGTTTAGACAAAAGTTTCCCAAGTTTTAGCTCCAACTGTTTTGACATGAGAATTTGCTCTGAGCCTGAAACTTGTGGGTTGCATACGCTTGAACTAAGTCTAGGTACCTGATTCATAAGATTGAGAAAGTCTGAGCTGCTATCTATCTTATTCTAAGTGACACTAGTGTTCTGGAGATTTATCTTTTGAAAAATACAAAAACATGATGAGTTCCTATATGACAAGGTTTATATTCCCACCAGAGCCAAACATAATGAGATTGGCTAGTTAAACTTCCACATATATGCTGCTTGTTTTGTATTGAGTTTTGTCAACCTCTGTGACCCTAGTGAGAGATTTGTCATACTCTTGAATCAAGATCCACCTTCATATGCACTACGCTACACTGGAGTAGGCACAACAACATGCCATTCCACTTACATCCATTTCAAAAATGTTTTTCTCCTATGTTGGGAGAGAACACCAAAATATTCCATTAGGTTAGCCACCCAATAAATGCTTCATGTTCCTGTGTTATCTCTCTAAATCCATCAATGCCAAAGAGGAGTGTTATGAGCTATGCAAAAAGATATTTGAAAAGGGGAGAAGAAAGAAACATGGACAAGTGTCCCAGTGCAAAACAATGGGTGCATAGGTGCCTGACTCCCTAATAAAAAAAGAAAAAAAGAAGAAGAGAGAAAGAAAAGAAAAGATACCTCATAACCTCTGGCCAGTTTCAAAGGAGAGAAGCATCCAAGGAGCTGAGTAGAATTAGGTTCCACTATATATCCACCATATCCATCCACCTATACATCTTGATTCGACTGCATGACTTGTTTCTCCATGGATCTATTGTTTGACTTGACAACACATGCATTTCAAGTTTGCTCTTTCAGTTTCTCCATACCTATGAGCTCCACATAAGCTTTAGCTATAGGATGAAAAGAAAGACAATCATCATCACTGCCTCGGTGAGAATCCACAAATACCACATACACTGAGAGACTTGAGAGTGCTACATGGGAAGCTCTGAGTTTTATTTAAAAACCTCTAAAAACTCTAGAATGATAGTTGATCGAAGAGATTGAGACATAGTGCTTAGATGGGATCTTTCTATCTGTCAAGTGCTCAAAACCCAAGGAAGAGCTAATAAGCCCCACAATCAAAGGTAATATGGGTAAGTTTGAAAGTCAGTTCAGTTATTGCATAACTTGGAGGAAAATTTCTGTCTGATTGCAGGTATACTTAGAGAGAGTTGCTTCGAGATGGCTACAATGCTAAAACATATACATATATTCAATAACTTTTCTAAGTTTTCTTTGCTAAGGGACTAGCAAAGGTTAAGCTTGGGGGAGTTGCTGACGGTCACTATTGTATTAAACCAACCGTCAACTAGCCATGAAAAGGATGCAATTGTGATCACCAAGGTAGACATAGGGTTTACACTGACCGAATTCCACGAGTTTTAGTGTTTCACTATTTATGCAGGCTTAAATCAGAAAAGGGACAAACATAAGAGCTTATCGAAACAAGGAAATGGAAAACGGACACCGCGGCTACACAGGAAGGTTCCAGAAGGAATGAGAAGGCACCATGCTGAGCCGGGGACCCGGAGGCCACTAGGCCAAACCGGCCGGTCTGGCCCTGGACCGGCCGGTCTGGCCCTGGACCGGCCAGTCTGGGGCTGGCCCCCTCGGGTCCCGGTTCGCCCGGTTTGCTCCACCGCCTTTGAGGATCGATCCTAGCCGTCCGTCAATATCGGTTTGATCCGATGGCTCATGATCATCGCCTAGGGCTACAAAAGGAGAGGCACCCCCCTGGAAGAGAGCCCCCATTCATTTGTTCTCATTCGGAGTCCGATCATCAGCCAGAAACCCTAATGAGAGCTCCTTAGCTAGGGCTTAGATAGCTAGATTAGAACTAGAGGGAGGCAAGCACAGGCTTGGATTCCGGAGCCATCAAGAGCTTGGATTTGGTATACTTCTTGCCTCCTCTCGCCTTTGTTCTCTTTCATTGTATAGTTATATGATTGCTATAATTGAATTGATGAATACTTATTTACTTATATTCATAGTTATCTTGTTCTTTGTCTATTGTGGTTATATGTATAGCTTAGTATATCCATAGGTTCGTATAGCACTCATCTAATTACTTATCCATAGGTTGGTACTTAGCGTTGGTTACTCATCTAATTGATCGTGGGTGTGACATTGCTGTTGAGTCCTATGTAATCCAAACCCTATTTATAGGCATAGTAGGGCTTGTATACGAAGGAAGGGCGTGCTATGTTCTCAAACTTCCCTAGTATGTCCACTATGATAAACATAATGCTAACCTTAGCCATGACTACTAGGTGTATTGCACTAACCATAATATGCACTGACATGTAGCTAGGAATAACCCATGAATATCTCTTGATGTTCAACTAGCAACCCTAATGATATAGCTAGGAGTCTCTATCTATTTATGCTGTTTCTTACCTTATCAATTATCTTGTGACTTACCCCTGCATTGAGTAGCGAGGACATGGTTATGCCTATTCATTACACTCTAGGTCAACACAATACCTTTACACAGCCATGTAGACCTTTCTTTGGGAAAATATAAATGACAACCCGTAATACTCTGGGTAAAATGCTACAATGGTATTTGATCTATGCACTTGTGGATATATTTCTATATTCTAAATGGTGGCATGATTTAATACCACACCCCTTGGTGTTATGCTGGGGATGACAACTTGGCATTCTAGTGGCGGTGCGCTGCACAAGCATTTCTGGCGCCGTTATTAGAGATAACATTAAGAGGTGTCAACAAACCCCAGGAACTACCTATTAATGGCTCATTAAGAGATGACATGCTATTTAAAGTGACCAAGATAGATCCTTGGTACGTGAATATTATCAACTTTATAGTTGTAGGTTACGTACCACCAGGAGGAAAAAAGAAGAAGCTTATTTATGAAAGTCGTCTCCATATATGGGATCCACCCTACCTCTTTTGGGTATGTTCAGATGGGCTACTCAGAAGATGTGTACCAATAGAGGAAGGCATGCAGATCATTCAGAAATGCTATTCATCACCATATGGAGGTCATTATGGGGCATTCCGCACTCATGCAAAGATCTGACAGAGTGGTTTCTTTTGGCCAACCATTTATGAAGACACCAAAGGTTTCATCCAAAGATGTGGGTCGTGTTAGAGGCACGGAAATATCAATGCTATAGATGCTATGCCACTCACCAACAATCTTCGGATAGAGCTCTTTGATGTCTGGAGAATTGATTACATGGGACCATTTGTGAAATCGAGGAATTATGAGTACATTTTGGTGGCAGTTGACTATGTATCCAAGTGGGTAGAAGCCATGCCATGCAAGAATGCTAATTCAAGACACTCAAAGAAGATGTTTGAAGAGGTTATATTTCCAAGGTTTAGAACACCAAGGATGGTTATAAGTGATGGAGGAACACATTTCACTGACAAGCAGTTTCACTTATATTTACAAGCTCATGGAATACGACATAATGTCGCTACTCCATATCATCCTCAGACAAGTGGCCAAGCAGAAACATTAAATAAACAAATAAAAAACATTCTTCAGAAAACAGTAAATGAAATGGGAACTTTATGGAAGGATCGGTTATCCGATGCACTATGGGCATATCGGACAGCTTATAAAACACCTTTGGGTATGTCACCATATCAACTGGTATATGGTAGACCTACCACTTTCCAGTTGAATTAGAACATAAAGCTCACTAGGGTATCAAGAGATGGAACATGGATCTACAAGCAGCTGGAGGCAAGAGAAAGATGCAACTATCAGAACTAGAAGAATGGAGAGAGAAAGCCTATCACAATTCTAAGATCTATAAAGAGCGAACAAAGGGATGGCATGATAAGAGGATCAAGAAGAAAGAATTTGCACCAGGAGATAAGGTATTACTCTTTAATTCTAGGTCAAATTATTTGGCCTTGGAAAATTGTGGAGCAAATGGGAAGGACCATTCACCGTCGTGAATTCATCATCACACGGAGCGGTAACTCTACAATCAAGCGAAGGTACGTTATTTAAGGTAAATGGACACCGACTTAAACTTTTTCTAGAACCATTTGATTTGGGAGTAGTTGATGAATTGGATTTTATCCAATTACCAATCTATTAAGCTCTATTCTTATTCCGGTATGAAATTTTTCTGAAAACGCGACTAACAGAAAATAGGAGGAGTCCGAAGGCACCACACAGAAGGGCACCCGAGGTGGGCCCCTGGTGGGGCCGGGCGGTGCCCCCCTGCGCCCTCTCGTCCCGACTCTCGTTCCCCTATCCTTCTACACCCATCCTACGTATATTCGCGTATTATCCAACCGCGATCGGATATTCTTTCGTATAGATCCCGTAGAGCCTAGGTTTCGTCCTCATCCTGTCTCCTGAAAACCCATATAAATACGTACCTAGACCCTCCTCAATTGTATTCCAGAACCAGCCACCTCTCTCCTCTAAAGGAGCTCTCCAATCTAGATCTATTAGCAATGGTGGACAAGGCGATCGTCTCCTACGGCGTGGACTTCGACTGTATCCTCAGTGATGATTCGAAGGCCCTCGTCCTCGCGTAGCCGAAGCCTCTCTCCGTCGTGCCACCGAAGCAAGTTGCTACGATCCCCCAGTGCCATGAGCAAGTCTACTACGTGCAAGATCCATCTGCTCTTCCTCCACCACCTGCAAGACTGCTGCTTGAAGGAGGGGCTAAGGGAAAGCAAATCGCTATTCCAAGGGGTACTCCGCTTCTTCCACCGAGAGACAATGAGCGACTCTTGGCGGTCCAGACCAACAAGAAAGGAAATCTAGTATGTGCCAAGTATATCAATGCTCGTCCTGCCGTCCAAGGAGTTCATGCAAACCCTAATGAGTTCTGCTACACTGAGCACATCACACCTAAGCCCAAGCCAAAGAGAAAGAGAGCTGCACCAACACTAGCACTGGAGAAGGTTCCTAAGCAGCCCGCGCTTTCTCTACGCATTCTTAGTGAGAAGCTTGAAGGCCTCTCCAACACTGTTAAAGGCTTAGAGACATCTAAAAATTGAAGGACAAGATCATAGAGGACATGGATAAGTAGTTAGGGATCAGTCTCAAGTTAATCCGCAGCCTCAAGCGCGTCAAAGACAAGATTGAAGTAGAGGTTGCAGCCCTCCAAGAAGTAATTTAGGGCCTCAACAATGAAGGGCAGCATCAGTTGCCTAGTTATCTAATAAGGCACAATTCCGCTAGGTTCGGTTAGTTAATTGAGTCAGTCGAGTCATAAATTTTTCTTAGGACAAAGCCTAATGAGCTAGGGCAGTCATTAGCTCAGTCGTCAAAGCGTCTGTTGAGTTATATTATATCACCGCCATAAATGAATAAAGTGTCTTATCTTTTATATTAATGTTTCATTATCTACTCTACTCTCTATTTTTGGTATGTGTTTGTCTCCACATATTGCGCAGAAAAGTATATAGGAAAACAAGTGTGGGGGAGGCACAATTAATCACGAAGCAAAAATTCGATCGGAAAAGTACATAATTCGGAGCACAATCGAACCAGGACCGCGCACAGCAAGGCGGGCCCCGTAAAACCCATAGGTGGGGCCGGGCGGCACCCATGTGGGGCCGGGCAGCGCCCCCGCCTCGCCACTCACCTCTTCGCTTCGCTCACGGTCAGGTTGAGTTAATTGCAATATAATCGTATACATTCCACTTTAAATTGTCATCCGAATTATAAATCTTCATATTAAATATCTTTAAGAAATAATAAAAGCCATTTAATCTGTGACTTGAGAAAATAAATTATATAACACTTTACTAGAGTCATGATTATTATGAAATTTATAGTACTTCATGATTGCTTAAGTTACTATGGAAAGTGAGATAGCAAAATGATGATTACTAAATTCCTGATAATTTGTCTTTGGAGATTTTATTTCAAAAATTTGAAAACAATTAGCTTCACTTCTCTTTGTAATGAAACCCAATAATAATTATATTATTCTAATTTAATTATAGCTTTGGTTGAGAGGTTTATCATATTCCTAGTATCATAAAATAAAATGAAATAAAAATATAACACTCTCTTGAAGCAATATTATGAAGGAGGCATGAGCTATTCACAAAGAATCGAGGAAATAAAAAGGGACAAGTGTCCGAAACCTCAAAAAGATAGATCACGAGGAAATAAAAAGGGAGGAACCTCGATTCAAGAAGAAAAGAAATACGAGCATGTGCTCAATAAGTAGAATTAGTTTAAAAAGAGCTCATGGTTCCTCCAATATAATATGCCAAGGAGTGGGAGATTTTCCTAATCTAGGAATATAATATTTCTCTCCCTGACTATGAATATGAAACTAATATCACTACTGTTGGTGCCACTACAAATAAGACAAGGTTGAAGCTATGTTTTATTTTGCAAAATCTACTTACTCTCCAACAGGCATAATTAAAGGAAAAATGTTTTAAGCTATCCTACTCTGCAATCACTAAAGGATTCATGATAAACACTTTAAAATTTCACAATGCATGGTAACTAAACTAGTTTTATATAATTCAATTTTCAAGTTATGCATTAAATACTTGTTCTTTATGCTAAAACCAACCTTTTTCTCGAGACGACTAAAAGCCTAAGTATGGGGGTAATTGTTGACACCTATTAACATATAATATTTATTAGCAATTATTCCTTTATCATACATGAATATCTAATAGAATAGGGTTATCACTGATAATTTCTACGAATTTTGGTGAATTGTGTATTTTTCAGGGAATTATCCAGAAAAACCTAAAAGAGGGATTCAAGTGCATATTTACACATGAAACTTATCCGCCATGGAAATATCACAAATGGGACGTGGGAAGGTTCCAGAATACACCGGAAGCAATAGGACCCTGAGGGGGCCCGAGGTGGGGCCGGCTGGCCCCACACCCACGCCGGGCTACCCCCTAGGGTTAGGGTTGGCCGCCCCTTCTGGAGACTTCTTCCACCACCTCCAAGGAGCCATCTCAGCTGCTTGCTACGTCGGTTTGATCCAACGGCGCGTATCCATCCCACCGGGCTATAAATAAAGGGCCAGACCCCCTAGAGGAGGCCAGATCAAGAGATGAAGAGTCAGAGCATTAGATAGAGATCCACTAGATCTAGGCTAGCAATCAAGATAGAGATTAGAGAGATAGAGTAGAAGAGTAGAGATTCGGAGGAGTCTCGGCCTGTCGGAGCTTCCTCAGGAGCTGTGTTCGTCTGGATTCGGCTCCCTCGCCTGGAGCTGCGTTCTGAGGTACTTTTGTATTTACCATTCTGATTCAAGTAAGCAACTTGATTTTTATTTGTTCTTTGGTTTGTAACTCATATTATATTGAGTACTTTGATTTGGGTAGCTCCTAGGTCGGAGTAGTGATTCGTAGCATAGACGTGGTGTCTGGGCTATGGTTGCTTGTAGATGTCCCCTGATCAACCAGACAATGGTAGCTCATGAAGGTGACTTTATAGCTTCGTTGAATCCTCTGTAGTCCACTTCCCGTTGATAGGACTGATAGGTTTCTTCTCCTATTCGGGTTACTTGTCCGATAAGACGATATTATACAAAGTTTATCGGTAGTTAGAACTAGAGTACATTAGTTATTTCCTCATTCTCAATAGTTTTCTAGATTGTTTGTACCCCCTTAGATTAAGAGTTATAGACTTAGTCATAAATCACCTACTGTTCCTTTGGGTTCGATATTAAAACCGGGTTGATCTTGGTGAAGTGCTGATCAATATATATCTGTGCGCTTGTGGATAATCTGATTATAATTATTATTTAGGGTGTAGTTAATTTATACCAATATACCACTGCTCTGTTGGTTATCAACCAAGCACAACTTGATTCACCTCGCCAAGAAGGTTGTTTCTTGCAAGCGAATCGAAGAACACAAGCAAGAAGGTTTCAACACGCAATCTAAAATTGCAAATATGATTGACGCGAATATCAATGGAGGGTTCAAGAATTCATTTCCAAAGGACTAATCGACACTGTGGAGGAGATCAAGAACGGGGGCCCTGGATCACTGTAAAAGGATATGTCACCACAGTTACAATGAACGATTCAATTCCTCAATGGAAAACTAAACTCTAAACAAAACCTAAGATTCTAGCAGTGGCAGCGGCTATGAAATATACTAAGGACGTCCTAGGGTTGGAGGCGCACCTGGGGGGCACCCACAACATGGGCCACAAGCCTGACTCGATACAAGGCCAAGTTGGCCCAAAAATAGGTGTCACAGCAACTTTCATGGCCACACAGCATGCTCCATGAATGTTCTAGAGCCAGGACCAGAACCAAACTGACAGCGTCATCGTCCCCTTTCCAATGCATATTCACATGCCTCGTTTCGACGTCGTATGAGGAAGTTATGATCGAAGCACTAAGGACATGTCTGCTGAATCCAAAGGTGACGTGGTAGCTAAGTTGGAGATGAGTTGCAACTTGGGGAAGACCATGACATCGATGTGTCCAGTGTGGTGATGTCCTCATCAATTTGTCGGAGATCCCAGTGTTGAAGAGTGCTTTAGGTCACGTTTCCAATCAGATTACTACTTCACCGTTCTCTACAAGCTGGGTCGCAGTGGTTCGGAGGCACCCATCTTTCAGCACAAGTGCCTCTTGCTCTCTTCTCTCCAAGCACACGATCACCCTGATGACTCAGCTTCTTTCATATCTTGATGCTTGGAGGCTTCTCAACCCTATGACTTTTTAGCATTCATGGAATGAGGAGATCATTTGTCAGTTCTAGGCTACTTTATAGATTGATTCTGCGCACAAGGTCTTACATTGGATGACAGCCGGGGAGCACTTTTGCTGTGACTACATGACCTTCTCTCGTCTTCTTGGCTTCAACCATGATGACCGTGCTGCTCCTAGTTTGTGTTCTCTGTACCCAGATTCAGTTCCTTAGGACAATTTGGCTGCTACTCAGATGTATCTTCCTGGCTTTCCTGCTGATTGTAAAACAGCTACTCTGAAGCCTTACTTCTATGTGCTCAACAACTTGATCCGGTGGTCAATTGATCCCAAAATTGGAGATTCTATTCGGAATCATCATGATGCCCCCAAGTTTCTTGTTCATTTTGGTGTTAATGGTGGGCGCTTCTCTATCTCTGACTTCATGTGGACTAAGATTGCAGAGCCTTCAGTGAACCCGCACAAGTCCCTCCCATATGCTCCATATATCATGCACATCATTGAGCAGGTCGTGGGACATCGCTTCTATCATGATTGCCCTCATTCTCTTTATACTGGTGGCGCTGATCCGGCTAGTGGCAATTCTCCTGCTACTGGCGGTACCTCCTCTCCCCCTCCCCCCCGCTCCTCTCCATCCGGTAGTGGTGGGGCCATCAAGTTTGCCCTCCGAAAGCTGCATGAGTTCCTTTGTTACAAGGTTGAGAGGGATGAACGTCGTTTGACCCGCTTGGAGCAGCTAGTACAACATTGAGCCTCTATCTCCTCTTCATGAATTTCATGATTCTTTTGAGGAGTATGCTGAGGTTTATGCTGCTGCTGTTGCTGAAGAAGCCGGTCCATCTTCTGATCCTCATGGAAAGCGGGTGACGACGTACATTGTTGACTACAGCAGTGAGTCCGACGATGATGATGAGTAATAGATGTTAGGCTTATGTTTATTGCAATTGGTACCTATTATGTCCTATAATAACTTTATATATTGTGCTAAATTATGTGTGGTGAACAAGAACTACTGTGTGATGGATGCTTGTAGGCTAAACACTTATGCTTATTGTTTGATCATGTTGTGGTGGCTACTATTTGATATCATGTTGATGCTTCTTATTGCATAACAATAGTTATCATGATTTTAAGTCCTTTTCTTTCTATCAAAACCATTTATGATCTCTTACTTATCATTATGTGATATATCCTATCATACGCATCATGATATTATGCTTGTCACCAAAAAAATTTTATATACATATATATCCATATTGTTATGTTAACCGTGAGTAGCACCGGTGGTACTGGTTATGATCGGTAGTACCAATGGATCACCGGCAGTACCGGTAGGTCAAATCTGCACTCTCCAATTTGGCGTGAATTTTGAACTACCGGTTGTACCAGTAATTACCTCTGGTACTACTGTTACTCACCGGTAGTACCGGTGAGACACCAGTTCTACCGGTAGGCACATTTTGCGCAAAAACTTTCCGCGTGCAAGCTCTGATTGAAAACCCTCGATAGTACCGATTTGTATCTATTGGTAGTACTAGCATCTAGGGTTTGCGGGTTGTTGGTATTTTTAACATCACTTCAAGTTCAAGTTGTCATCTCTAACATGATGCCAAAAACCAAGGATAAAAATAATCTACATGCACTGACTCTTAAGAGAATATATCCGCAAGCGCATAGACAATTCTCCCGTTGTAGCATTTCATCCAGGAAGTATTACGAGTATCGTTGATTTATTTTATGCCAAAAGGATAAAGGAGCATTCTATTCATTAGGAGTGGGCAACTTATAAGGATTAAGAATAATAAATAAAAAACCTATCATAACCTATTACACCAATGCTTTAGTAATAACTAGTCAAGAGTAATGATAAATGATAAATGAGTAATTAAGATAAATGGTATTCCAGAGATAGAATATAGAGACTCACTAATGTAGTAAAACAATCTCGACATTCGATTAGAGTAAAGGAAACTATGTAATTACTAATATAAAGTCTATATCCTACGCCATGCTACACATTTTCATCTCTAGTGCAATAAACTTAAAAGACATCATAAGGAGCATCAACTAATAAGGATATTTAGACACAAGGGTCACCTCCTTCGCGACCGTGCTCGGCTAGTCCTAAATGCACGGGGTGGACTACTGAGAGGAACCAACGCAAATTTGTCACTGCGTGGACTACCACACGACCCGACACATCAGGGTGCCTCCGTAGGTACACAATATATCTAGACACCACGTCTACATAATGCGCACCACCTAACTCACTCGAGTACTGAATCAGGCGCTTTACGATCATATAACAATAATCATCATAAATCACATCTATATCGGATATGCAACTAGAATAAACTAAGAATTGAATAAATAGCAATATATTAAAGTAGAGCAAAGTCATAATGAAATACAAGATAATATTACCAATTTCTAGATAAACAGATCTAGAATCCCGAGCGGAGCGCCCTATCTCTACTTCAATCTTGCTAGACGCCTATACTAAGAACTTGAAGAACTAGAGCTCTACTTCTAATCTCTAAAAACCCTAACTTCTGACTACTCTTGACAAATGAAGTCGGAGGAATGAATTGGTATCCCTTTGGAGGGGGTCTACCCCTCTATTTATAGCCCAGTGGAGTGCACGCGCGCCGCAGGATCAAACTGACGTAACCAAGGTCTAGGATGCATCGTGGGAGGCGACAGAGGAAGTTTCTAGAAGGGGGCAGCCAAACCCTAACCCTAGGGCTAGGCGGCGCCATGGTGGGTGTCGACGAGATATCGGCGATAGCTCTACCACGGGTATACCAATGGCAGTGATTTATGTGGAGGCACGCGATGGAACACAAGCGAGATGGAATAGGAAGAACAGCACACACGGTTTACCCAGGTTCGGGCCGCCTGATGCGTAATACCCTACGTCCTGCTCTTCTGTTATTATTGAAAAAGCTTTGATCAGATGTCTATGTAGGAGGTCCCTGCCCGCCTTATATAGTCCGGAGGGCAAGGTTACAGATCCTAAGATCCCAAGGTGGTCGGTTACAAAACAATCGTGTCCTAGTAGAAGTACAATTGGTTTCCTAACTGACTAATTCCTTGTATGACAAGCAACTCTGATTGTCTGCCTAGGACTCTGACCTGACCAGAAGGGCCGATCGGGCTTGGCCCTACGGGCTGGGCCACCTTGTGAGTTGAGACTAATGACCTGCCGTGAGGGTATAGGGGGCTAAACCCCCACAGCTAGTCCCCGAGCACCATGAATCTTGAGGAACAGCATCGTCTTCTACTTGTCGACCAACTCTGATCAGCAACTCCTCCGGAAAAGCTTGCAATCAACCAACCGACCAGTTTGCAGAAGTGCCGACCAGTTCGAAGAAGCCCCGACCAGTTCAGAGGGAAAGGTCGACCTCTGGTTCATCATGACTCCGTTTCAATCGAAAGATGCATGTTGCTCCAAAAAAGGAAAGAAAAAAGCAGCTCATGTCCAGTGACGTGGGCCCACAGTAGCACATGATATTAGATATCATTGGTTAATTTATGAGAATCACTTTCCAGAAAAAGCGATATATGCTTCCAGTACAGAGATCAAAAATAGGCCCAGTCACTACTGAAGTGACGTGGGCCAACGTAGTCCCCAAGGTTGGTAGAAGATGAAAGTCATGTTGTGGCAAGCTTACTGATAAACTTCATCATCCCTCGCCCTATTGCCAGGCAAGCTCGGGCATGGACTTCTTGAAACCTATCTTTCCAGAAGAGGATAGACTAAACACGCTGTTTGAAATGCGAAGTCCAGTATCCTAACTAAATGGGCCAGACCCCAATCTAGAGGCCCAATGGCATAACTGGAAATATCCTTCGTCCCAGAGGATAGAAAAGAGATGCCCGACGCGATAATCGAGTAACCAGTATGGGTTACCACGCCGCGGCTGTTCGTCTTCGGTCGTGGGCATAATGATGGCACCGTCCCATCGTGGGAAAGTGGCCTATCATGAAGTGGAAACGCCGACCCCTCGTCTGGCTCGCCGCTCGCCTCCTATACAGCCGCCTATAAATACGGTGCGTGGCGGAGGAGAAAAACAATCTTCCCAGGAGCGAACCCTAGTCCCAATCTTCGCTTTCCACCAACTCTCTGCCACTCGCTTCGGGAAAATGGAGTCAGGGAAGCGCACGGCGGAGAGCTCGCTGAGCACACAGCCCCGGCGGCGACGCCGCAACGATGGGTAGGTATCGCATTGTGTCAGATTCCCTTTTGTTGGAGAAGATACTAACGCCATTCTTCGATTTGTGCAGAGTCCCGCTTCTCGATGCGCCCGCGCCGCGACTCCTCCTGGCCGCCGAGGAAGTCGGTGAAGGGAGCAGCGACGGGCACCACGGGATGGTGACACGGACGGTTGCTATGGCCGACCTCCGTGATTGGCTGAGCGCCATGATGACGGCGCTGGAGATCACCGAGACAGAGGCGCAAGCAGCCGGCGCCAACCAGGAGGCCGCCGACCAGCGGGTGGCCGAACTGGAGGAGGAACTCGAGGCGGTGCTCCCAGCGGCAGAGGCTGTCGTCGACCTGGTGGGGGCTACCGGTGATTCTCTCCAGGAGCGGCTGGAGAACGCACCCAGGCGCATCCGGGAAACGGTGTCCCGTGGTGTGCGTCGTGAGGCAGCTTCGGCACTGGCCGTGGCTCAGCGCCGGTCTGGTGTAGAGCTCCGGTACCTCATCGGCCTTCCGGAGGGCGAACTCGTCGCCGACCTGGAACATCTTATCCAGGACTTCGCTGACGCCGCCGACGCCATAGCAGAGGAGGTGACCGCGGAGAAGGTCATCGAGGACGCTCCATAGGGCTCCGACGGTTGTACCCAAGGCGCTTGGTAGAGGGCGCTTTTCAGCCCGTCCTTTGACGAGCTTCTTGGTTTCAACCCCTAGTGCTCTAGGGACTGGGCCTCGGATGGCGCCCCGTAGGGTGCTTGGTTGAGGATTTTTTTGCAGTTCCATGGGTTTACTTGGCCCTTGAGCAAGCTTTGACGAGCTTTGTGGCCTTGCCTCCAAGCGCCGTAGGATTTTGTAGTGACAGAATATGTAGTCTGAATCTAGGCATGCTATAAATAGTTCTGAAGTAATGCTGCTACTTTGCATTTCCATTTTTAATGAAAACCTTGCAATGCCCAAATGTTACAGTCTTGTACATGTATGGCGCAAATCATAAATTGATCGACCGATGCGCTTTGAAGAGAACCAGTATTCTCGTTTTCTGCAGTCAATCAGTTGTTTAATACCCTTGTAACCGACTGGGCAGTCCCTAGTAAGGACAGATCGACCACTCTGTTTAGTATATTTTAGAACAAAGTACTGTCGCCCGACCGATCCGGGTCGACCAATGCAGAACAAGGAAGTAGAAAAAATATCAAGTCCCCGGTCGACGACCGGTGGACCTAATAACCAATAGAAAATGACTCGGGCCCATCATAGTATTTTATACCTCACCATTTGTAAAAAAACATACCCATGTAACGTGACCCAAGAAAGCCCGGTTAAAAATTAGGGTAAACGGTTATCAACGGCGATCTCCTGGGAGTCAATGGGCCACCCACATAGTATAAATAGTTCGTCGGCCACCGCCCACATTTCACCCTACATCAGCTGTTGCCATTTCCTCCACCTTCAATCTCGTCATTCTCCAATCTAGGTTTCCATCCAACACACCAAAACTCCTCATTCAACACTCATCGGAGATAATGGGGAAGAAGGTCACCAAAGCCGAGACGGAGCGCAAGAAGCTGCTGGAGGCGAACTGGGAGCGGTCGCTGTCAACGCCGGAGTTGTTGGCGACAATGGCGGAGGGAGGCCTGCTGCCCAGCGAGGATCTGCAAGTGTGGAGAGCACCGGCCAAAGGTGATCGATTCCCGAACCCGTACCCTGATGAGATTGTAGTCTTCGAAGATTATTTCCTGCGGGGATTAGGGGTTCCAGTGCACAGCTTCCTTAGGGATTTGTGTATTTTCTAGGGGATAGCTTTGTGCAATCTTCCCCCAAACTCAATCTTGACCCTAACCATCTTTGTGACTTATTATGAGTGCTATCTGGGAATAGCGCCACATTTCAATCTCTTTCGGTACCTGTATGTCCTGAAGAAGAAGGGTGTTGGATCCGAGGGATCTCAGGTAGCAGGCGGGTGCTACCTGGCTCTGAGAGAGGGTGTGAAGTCCAAGTGGATGACCATCCAGCATACCTCCAACACAAAGAACTGGATGAAGCGCTGATTCTATATTAACAAGAATCTAGAAGGCCGACCAGTCCCCTGCGACATTACCAGGATTTCGGAAGCAAATCCTAACTGGTCGGAGATGCCTAATAATAATGGGATGTCCCAGGTTGAAGAACTGCTATCCTTGATGGATTTCAGCAATATTGATGGCATTGTGGCGGCCACCCAGTTTGTGGGACATCGTATCCAACCCTTGAAAGAGAGGGTGCACTGCATGTTTGAATATGAGGGCCGCAAAGATCCTTCTAGAGAGAGAGAGGAAAGTCTGGAGCCCAAGGAGATAGCCACCTGGCTATCAAAGATGTTTCAGAGCTATGCCTCTTACGAATATCCGAGGACCAGTGTGGCTCTCTACTGTCTGAGGAATCCTCGCCCAGAGGTTTGTAAATATTGAAAGCCCTCTTTTGTTTACTCTGTACTAATCTTGTAGACAGCTGACAAAATCGTTGTTATGTAATTGTACAGGATCTTCGTGTGTATGTCTCTGATGTGCCTGTGGGAGACTGGCCAACTGGCGAGGCACTCTGGGGGAGCAGAAGAAAACCAGGCCAACACCGGATGCCAAAGATGTTGAAGAGCAACCCGAGTCCCCAGAAAGACAACGGAAACGCAAGGCTACTGGCAAAGCACCGATGCCGCCTCCACCAGAAAAGAAGGCGAAGCCCACCAAGAGCAAGCTTGGTGGTAAATTAAAGATTGGTGAGGAGCGGGAACAACGACGCCGAGCTGTTATTGAGAGCTCGGGCTCAGACTCAGAGGACGTGATTCCTCTAAGCAAGAAATTCGAAGTCAAACCCACCAAAGAGCAATCCCAGCCGGAGCTGACCACTGAGAGAGCACCGCCCAACCGTCCCCGTGCTCTCCCTTCGGGGCCACGGGTAGCACCGACAAGGAAGCCGGATATGGCCCGAAACCAACTACCGATCAGGCGCCCCAAAGGAGCCAAGAAACTCCAAAAACGGTGCAGCCAAAGACGGGAACTGAGGGAGGTCGGTGGTCGGCCTCTAGTGGAGGTAGCGGCAGGGTATTTGGCATGTCCTTCAAACAGTCCTCCAGGTATGCTGTGTATGAAATCCTTGCTCAGTTTTGCAATGTAATTGATAGCTCCGGCATGTTTTAACATAATTGAATTGATAATTTGTGCCCAGACAACCCAACGTTGATGATGAGGGAGCTGAGGACCGGCAGCCTGGAGGTGGCGCCGACCGCACCAATGCGCAAGATGACAGGGGACCTGAGGTCGACCACCCTGGTTTTGAAGGTACTGCATCCCCTCCTCGTCAGTCCCCTGAAGAACCACGAAGGCAGGAGATCAGTCATGTGGTGCAGACCAAAGCCCACTCTGCCGGCGTCGATCAGAAGGGTTCAAAGAAGACGTCGAGCCATCAAGACATGCCGGAGCCAATGGAGGAAATCAAAGGGCATCCAGAAAAGCCTGGGCGAGTCTATGGTAAGTCCAGCTTCATAGCCCGCCAGGTAAGTGGTGGTGAATGGGAGGTCTTTGAATCCAAGGTCGACACCCCGATTCAGGACAACATCGAGCATGGCTTCAAATTATTGCGAGAGCATGTGCAGGTACGCCGATGGTCCTGGGAACCTTTGTCCAAGTATAAGCTATTAGCCAGAACTAACAGCCATGATTATATAGGGGTTGCAAAATCTTGCTGAACAGCGAGGTGCAATGATCGAGCAGTTCCGACCCATCATGGCCGAGAACCAGCGCCTACAGGAAGACAATGCAGCCCTGACATACAAGGTCAATGTTCTGGAGGGCCAGAAAAAAGGTAGAAATTCACTTCTGGTGTAGTCTACATTGCTGCAGATCGTATTGTGGCCGACACACGACTTCATTGTAGATCTTGAAGGCGAAAAGGAGAAGGCTGAGCAACAGGTCAAAGACCTGAAGGCCGAGATAGCAGGTATGTAAAACTGCCCTTACCCAGTCTTATTGTTATGATATGCTTACTGATTTATACTGCATGGATCTGCCAGACCTCCGGAGCAAACACATGGCTCAGTTCTGAACACTATCCGAGGAGAACACGCACATCAAGGAGCGGTGGCAATTGGTCGAGACGGGATTGAAGCCCCTAATGAAGGTCTTGTCCCCAGGAGAAGCAGCCGTGCTTGATCCGACGCACCGCCCAGAAGCGGTTATAGGTGTGTGTCAACGAGCATGAGAGCTGTTTAAAGACTATACCCGGGATCTTTGGTCGGTTTATTCTTTGCCGGTGTTGTCCCCGGTATGCAGGCGCACTATCCCGGATCGATCTGAAGAGGATCGAGGAAGGAGCAGCAGCAGGCTACACATCGGATCAAATGAAGACGCTCCACGCCGACTTCTTGGACACTGCCGCCATTGTAATGCAGAACATTTCTCTTCTTGACGAGGGGTCTGCCAGCCTATCTCCACAGCAGGATTAGGAGTACTGCTGTTGTATAAATACACTTTATTTGTGCCCGGCCCGTACCAGGTTAAATGTATTTAACAGATTGATGCCCTCGTTGTGATGGATCTGGGAAGGAAACAGCATATGGGGGTTATAAAAATTCATAGCAGAATCTAGAAAAAACCGTAATTCTACCGTTTTATAATTTTAGTAAAAAGTGGGTGATCCTAAAGCCCGTAATTCCTCTCGAACGTATCAGCCCTTACGGTACATAGGTGACCTCTGTGGAACGGCACTGATGCGGAACTCTTAGGACCCTAGTACCCAGAGGGAGGCAGTCAAGTAACCCTCCAGTGCTCAGTGGCTCGGAGCCGTAACACATAACGGATGAGTTAAGAGAAGCTGCCGCTTCTGATAGTCCTTGTTGAGGTATTGCGGACTAGTCGGTAAACCCAAAAAACATCATTTGATCAATGCGGAAAACATGTTGAAGCAAGTGGAAGCTTTTTATTGATCATGAAAAAGGTACATATCTTTATTCTATGCTTGCTATCAAGGGTAGAATCTTATAAGCTGTTCTATGTGCCACGAGTTAGGCTCTTCAAAGCCATCTAAAGTGCAGAGCCTATAAGATGTAGGCCTGGTTACTACCTTTATCATGAATGGCCCCTCCCAGTGTGAGGACAGCTTGTGTAATCCCTCCGTCTTCTGCTTGCGCCGGAGAACCAGATCGCTGACCACGAAAAAACGACTTCGAACGTTACGGTTGTAATAGCGACGCAAGGTGGCGAATCTTTGCCGTTCGAATGCATGTATCAAGGCGTCGCTCTTCCAGGGCATTGATGTCGAGCTCTCGTGCTTCATCTGAGGTGTCGTCATTGAAGTATTCGATCCTGGGGGAACGATGCACTACCTCTGCGGGTAGGACAGCTTCCGAGCCGAATATCATAAAGTATGGAGAGACGCCTGTGCTACGACATGGCTGAGTGCGTAGTCCCCAGACTACTACCGGGAGCTCTTTCATCCAGCGCCCTGGGTACAGACCATCTTCGCAGAATAGGCGTTTTCGTAGGGGCGTCAATGATCATTCCATTGGCACGCGCTTCGACCTGGCCGTTAGCCCTTGGATGAGCAACGGATACATACTTCACTTGTATGGACGGGTCATCGCGAAGTCCCGAAATGACTTCTTGTGAAAGTACTACCGAGGTCGGTGATGATGCTATTGGGTATGCCAAACCGGTGAATGACTTCATTTAGCATCTCGGAGGCTTTCTGGGCTGTTGCCGTGACCAGTGGTTTATACTCGATCCATTTGGAGAATTTGTTTATGAGGACATAGACATACTTAAAACCGCCTGGTGCTGTTTTAAATGGTCCAATCATGTCGAGCCCCCAGCATGAAAAAGGCCAGGAGACTGGTATCGTCTGTAGTTCACGTGCAGGGACGTGAATCTGTTTGGCAAAGAATTGGCAATTCTTGCAATGCCGGACCAGGTATTCTGCGTCAGCCATAGCACTAGGCCAATAGAATCCAGCCCGAAGGCTTTGCCGACCGGTGTTCAGGAAGCCGCATGGTTGCCACAAGAACCGGAGTGAATTTCTCGAGGAGGTCGACGCCATCCTTTGGCGTGGACGCACTTCCGGAGTACCTCAGATTTGGCATTCTTTCGCATGAGCTGGCCATCGACCAGTATATAGTGGCGGCTTTGCGCAGATTAGTCGTCGGCATCGTCCTTATTGCTTGGCGGCACCTTACTCATGAAATCTTGGATGAAGGGTGTGTGCGGTCCTTGAAGACGTTGTAGACGGCCCGGGTCGACCAGTTCTGGACAGCGGAGACCACCGACTCAAAGTGCCGGTTGCTCACTTTGGGAGCCACTGTTGTGGTGGTGCAGTGCCGCGTGGTGTCGCCCGGCTGTTGCTCTTCTTGAATGGAAGGAGTAACCAGATCTTGGACGAAGACTCCGTGTGGGACTTACGCTTTCGAGACGACCAATTTGGAGAGCTCATCCATTTGCTTGGTTTTTCGCTTCTTGGGACATGAATGAACTCAAGGCCATAGAATTTGTCCTCGAGTTTGCGGATTGCCGCGACGTAGGCGTCCATCTTTTCATTGGCGCAGTCCCAGTCTTTGTTTACTTGGTTGATGACCAGAGCTGAGTCACCGTACACTAAAAGCCTTTTGACTCCAAGCTCTACAGCGATGCGGAGTTCGTGTAATGCAGCTTCGTATTCTGCTGCATTGTTGGAGGCTTTGAAGTGGATACGAAGGACGTATCTCAGCTGTCCTCCTGAAGGAGCGATGAAGAAAACACCTGCGCCAGCACCTCCTATGTTCAAAGAGCCGTCAAAGTACATCTTCCATTGCTCCTGCACCGTATCAGAGACGGGCAAAGTCATATCCATCCATTCGACCAGGAAATCAGCCAATGCCTGAGATTTAATGGTGGTCCTGCTGCAGAAGCGTAGCTCAAAAGGGCTGAGCTCAATCGCCCACTTGACGATCCGTCCAGTAGCGTCTTTATTTCGCAGGATATCGCCCAGCGCATACTCAGTGACAACGGTGATGCTATACTGTTGAAAATAGTGAGAGACCTTCCTCTTTGTGACCAGAATCGCATAGAGGAGTTTCTAAATATGTGGGTACCTCTGCTTAGTTTCATTGAGCACCTCACTTATATAGTAAATTGGTCATTGGACAGGGTAGACAGATTGTTGTTCCTTGCGCTCGACCACCAAGACGATACTGATCACTCGGTCAGTGGCGGCTATGTAGAGTAGCAAGCGCTCATCTACAACAGGAGCCGTGAGGACTGGTGGTGATGGCAATGCGTCTTTAGCTCGTTGAAAGCCGCATCGGCTTCTTTGGACCATACGAACTTCTCTTTGGCCCCGAGTAGCCGAAAGAAAGGGAGGCCCTTGTCGCCAAGCCGGGATATATATATCTGCTCAAGGCTGCCATGCACCCCTGTCAACTTTTGGATATCTTTTTACACACTTGGGAGGCTTCATATCCGGGGCGATTTTTACTTTTTTCGGGGTTAGGGCGTATCTTTGTCGGTCGACGACACTACCGAAGCAAGTACCGGAAGGTACACCAAACACGCACTTGTTCGGGTTTAGCTTCCATTGAAAGACATTCAGGGCTTTGAAAGTCTGTCTAGGTCCTCAATCGGGGTTGAGGCCTCTCTGCTTTTTTCACCACTATGTCGTCAACGTAAGCCTCACCACGGTCCATCGCGGATTTCTGCTTCAAGGCATTCTTTGTATGGCGTCTTTGGTATGTTGCACCAGCGTTTTTTAAGCCGAACGACATGGTTGTGTAGCAATAGGCCATAAATGGGGTAATGAAGGACGTCTTTTTCTCGGTCGTTTAGCACCGGGGCTATCCGGGTGATAGCCTGAGTAGCAATCTAAGAAAGAGAGCAGTTGGCAACCCACAGTTGAGTCGACCACCTCGTCGATGCGAGGGAGCAAGAAGGGGTCTTTGCGGCAGTATTTGTTGAGATCGGTATAATCAATGCACATTCTCCATTCATTATTCTTTTTGCGCACAAGGACCGGGTTTGCTAACTAGTCCGGATGAAACACCTCTCTAATGAAACCGGCATCTAAGAGCCTAGTAATCTCTGCCCTAATCGCCTCCTTCTTGTCCCGAGCAAATCGTCGTAGCTTCTGCTTGACTGGTTTGGCTGTCTCGGGGACATTAAGGAAGTGCTCGATCCGTTTCCTAGGGACACCGGGCATGTCCACAGGTTTCCAAGCGAAAACATTTATGTTCTCCTGCAGGAAACGGACGAGCGCGTCTTCCTATTTGGGGTCGAGGTCGGCCCCTATCATAGCGGTCCTGCTTGGCTCACCGGGGACCAAAGGGACCTTCTTGTGCGCCTTGTTAACCTCTTCGGGGCGGTTGTGCTGCTTCACCGGAGCTTCAAGTTCAGCGGGCTTGGATACTCGAAGCTGGTAGGTGACTTCCTCCAAGCGACCTTTTGCTTCCTCGGCTTCGGCGGCGGCGAAGGCACTTGTCTCACAGGCATGGGCCATGAGGACATTACCGCGCAGGGACAAGATCCCCTGCTCGGTTGGCATCTTGAGGACAAGGTAGCCATAGTGCGGGATAGCCATGAACTTGAAGAGAGCTGGTCTTCCGAGAATAGCGTGGTAGACGCCGTTGAAATCAGCCACGATGAAGTTGACGTAGTCGACGCGGAAGTGTTGCTGTGTGCCGAACTGAACGGGCAGTGAGATCTACCCAAGGGGCATAGAAGGCTTGTCTGACATGATGCCCCAGAAAGGTGAATCACAGGGCTCGAGCTCTTCTTCTGGTAAGCCGAGCTCTAAGAAGGCGCTGCGGAATAGGATGTTAGGGCGCTGCCACCGTCGATTAGTACCTTCTCAAAGCGGACGCTCCCAATAACTGGATCGAGGATCAGGGGGAAACGACCGGCTTCTGGATGCTTGGCCCACATGTCCGACCGGCTGAATGATATAGCCTGCTCAGACCAGGCTGGAGCCCTGACGTCGGCGATGAGCTGATCGGCCTCGGCGAGGGCGACAATGCGACGTCTGAGGAGCTTTTTCTCCCTCGCGTTTTTCTGTTGCGCCTTTGCCCCGAAGATGTAAGCGGTTACATGCTTCTCCAGGTCCGTATAGGCGTGGCGAGGGTTCTTGCCGTCTTCTTCTTCGTCGTCGGACTTGGGGTGTGAGGCAGGCTTCCTTGAATAGTCCTTGTTGGTGCGCTGCTTCTTTCGAGCGAAGATGCGGGCGAAGCCGTGACATTCGCCGAAGGTGTGTCCTCTATTCAGATGACGGGGGCAATCTTTGTTCAATATCTTGTCGTACTCGCCGAGGTCGCCATCGACGTCTCGCACGCCCCTTGTTGGTGTTGTAGATGGAGTCACGTTGCCGACTACCACGGTAGCGACGGTTGTTGTCTTCGTTCCGTCGCTGCTGTGGTCGGTCATTGCCGCGATGGTTGAGGTCATCATGGCGATCGCTGCCCCGATCATCACGGCGCTGGGTGGTGCGGTCATCTCTCTTGAAGTTGCGACGATCGGGACCTGGCCCTCGGCTACGATCCGGATCCCTGTCATCGTCCTCATGAGGCTTGATGCGCTTGTAGAGGTCAGTGCAGCCGTCCTCGTAGAGGGCTTTGTAGACCCGTGCCCACTCTGGGCGCGTCTTGAACGTGTCCTCCATGGTCGAAGGATTCTTCCAAAGGAGCTCCTTCCGGAGGTCAAGGTTGCGTGGCTGTCGGAGTCCGGAGATGAAGATACCGATTGCTTCCGGAACTGAGAGGTCAAGGACTGTTACCTAGACTTCGAGACTTGGCCGAATGTAATGCCGTAGTGACTCGTCAGCTGAGTCATGTATTTGGGCTAGCTCGTACTTCGAGCCGGGTTGCTCACAAGTTGGTCGATAGTTATCCATGAACATCTCTTGAAGCTGAGGCCAGTTGTGGATTGAACCATCCCTCTAACGTAGCAGCCACCGGTTGGTGGATTCGCTGAGTACTACCAGAAGGTAGTTGGCCATGGCAAGCTCATCGCCACCTACGGCCCGGACAGTGGTTTCGTAGATCACCATCCACTGCTCAGGGTCAGCTTTGCCATCATAGTGCCTGAGGTCCCCGATCTTGAAGTTCCTGGGCCAATTGACTTGGTGCAGTCGATCGGAGAAACATCTGGGGCCTGGAGCCCCGTATCGAGCTCGTTACCTGTCGTTGATGACGTCGCGGAGGTCAGACAGATGTGGCTGGTTGACTTCTTCGGGCCCGCTAGGTGGCATGTTGCCATCGCCTTCTGCTTGGTTAGGACGACCATGGTCTGCCCCCACACGATGACTTTCCCTGTCCCGATCGTTGGCCCCGCCACCTTCGGCTCGATCGCGTCGAGAGCTGCGGGAGCGACGGCTCCTGGAGGTTCCGGCGGACGGCTCACGCATGATGTTTACCTGAGCCTCCGCGGCATTGAGGTGGTCTGAGACGGCCTCGATCTCTGGCGTGGGTTGCATGTTGCGGAGTCGCTCAACCGCTACGGCGATGTTGGCGCTTGGTGTCTTGTGGACCCGTCGTTCGCCGACCAGATCAAACTTGTTGGTGAGGTTTCTGGGTGGCATTCTCCCTCTTTGGTGGACTGCTTGCGGGGCGGGTGGCGGATCGGCATCAGCAGCTTACGCCCCGTCCGCCGCTCCTCCTTCGCCGGCAGCTTGGGCTTCTGGTTGGGGAGGTGGCTGAGCCTCGAGCCGACGTCGCGCCCGATCTGCATTGCAAGCCAACCTCTCTTTCCGATCCTGAGGAGTTTCTATGATAGGCTCCCCTTCGTCTTGGCTGATGTTGAAGACGGTTCTTCCGAATCCCGGCGGATATTCCGGGAAATTAGTGACATCCACGAGCTGCGCCATCTTCTTAGTGAAGTCGTCGTCGTTAGACTCAGTGGCCGTCGAGGAGCCTGCTTCGCCGTCCAATCCTGAGATGGAACTCGAGCCGGCCTCCTCCTCGATGGTGGGAAGGGAGTGACTGGAGGCCTCCTCGTTGTGAACGTAGTTGACGGTGGGCCTAGCCGTCCCATCAAGGTGGAACTCGACCAGTTGAGCTGGTGGCCGCCGCTGAGCATGGAGCTGTCTCTCCACCTGTTGCTGGTACATGGCAGATGCGTTTGGCATGCCGAAGGGGAAGAGTTCCTGCCTCGGCACGTGCCGTGGACTGATCCACGGGCTTGACAGACCAGTTGCCGGTTGCCGATGCTGTCGCCCATGTTGGGTTCTCCGCAGATTAGTATCTGCGTGAGGATTCTGACCCCGAAGGCCATGTCGAGGTTGGACTGTGGTCGGTCCCCGGACCTGTTGTCCGTGTTGATTTGCGTGGGCCAGAACACCGCATCGGGGACGAAGCCCGACCAGATTGGATCTTGGTCCTCAAGTTCGCTGGCACGGGCCTGTGCACCGTGCAGCGGTTGAATTGTGACCAGATTGGAACCTGGGCGATGGGGCTGATCGACGCGAACCTGAGAGTTGCTCCTGGCCGCGGCCAGGTCAGAGCCTGGACGACGGAAAGGATTGGCGCGGACCTGAGTGCCACGCCTGGCCGCCGTCAGACCGGAATCTAGGCGACGCGAGGGACCGGTGTGGGTCGGAGCCCAACGCCGGCGTCATTGGACCATGGTGAAGCTGTCATCATCGGCTTGGTTGCGGACCGACTCCAATTGGTCGATAATCTCCTCCAGACCTCTCCCAAGGTGATCGATGGACTCGAGGAGATTAGAGTTATCGATCTGCCTCCTCCGGTAGCGAGGGGGCAGGGCGGAGTTGCGGTCATGGTCCTCTAGGGCCCGAACCCGGAGGAGAAGGCGGCGGTGCTCGAGGTGCCGGCGCCTGGTTCGCCGGGATCTCTATGGTGCTCTCCGTTGCAGTGACGGTCCAGGTGACCGAGCCGACGGTGAAGGTAGACCCAGCTTCAAACTCCATGGTTGTTGCGAAGGACACCATCTTGCTTGCCCTGAAATGTCAAGCACCCCCGGGCGCGCCAAGCTGTCGACGACATATCAGCGATAGCTCTACCACGGGTATACCAATGGCAGTGATTTATCTGGAGGCACGCGATGGAACACAAGCGAGATGGAACAGGAAGAACAGCACACACGGTTTACCTAGGTTCGGGCCGCCTGATGCGTAATACCCTACGTCCTGCTCTTCTGTTATTGGAAAAAGCTTTGATCAGATGTCTAGGTAGGAGGTCCCTGCCCACCTTATATAGTCAGGGGGCAAGGTTATAGATCCTAAGATCCCAAGGTGGTCGGTTACAAAACAATCGTGTCCTTGTAGAAGTACAATTGGTTTCCTAACCGACTAATTCCCTTGTATGACAAGCAACTCTAATTATCCGCCTAGGACTCCGACCAGACCAGAAAGGCCGATCGGGCTTGGCCCCCGCTTATTTGGGCCGCCTTGTGAGTCGAGACTAAGGACCTGCCGTGAGGGTATAGGGGGCTAAACCCCCACAGTGGGGCCGGCCGGCCCCACTGGTGTGTGGCTGCGGGCCCGGATTGCTTGGTGTCTTCTAGGACCTTCGACCTCGTTGGCGGTGTTGTTGCGTCGCGGATAAGTTTCGTGGCAGATTTGCACTCTAATCCTTCTTTTCGGTCTTTTTTGGATAATCCCCTGAAAATCAAACAATCCACCAAAACTCGTGGAATTTGTCAAAAATAACCTCTATGGTTCTATTGTTGCTTCTTTTAAGTGATAGTTGATGGTATATATTTTGCACTTAGTGACCGTCAACAATACCCCCAAGCTAAGTCTTTGCTAGTCCCTTAGCAAAGTTGACTTGAAATAATACTTCCAGGGTTCCTCATGTTTTAATTTCCAATAAATACTTGAGCATTGAATTTAAAATTCTTCTGTAGATTATAATTTATTAATCTATCTTTCAAACTTATCCTTATTCCTTTTAACTGTGGGGCTTATCAAATTGATTAAATCTTGGGTGATTGAAAGATGGAATAATCAAGCAAGCACTGCATATATTTGATTCTTCGTTCATGCATACTCCAGAGGTTTTCTTTTTATTTTGAATATGTATGGATCATTATCTTGAAAACCATGAGAGTCCACTAATAAGATTGCAGTGGACTACTAAGCTATACATGATGACTGAATGTGTTGGTGATTAAAACTTTATTTTCAACCTCTTATGCAATATTCTGTCTTTTCTACCTTCTGAGAAGTGTGGGCTATCTCCCTAGCGGATACTTTTTGTACCCATTTTTTCTCTCAGGCGGGTGTCTTTGCACCCCTTGTTTTACTCTCTTTCTTTTAAATTTTGGCACATACCCTTTTGATATGGCATCTTTTGGGCTCATACTTCTTTGGTATGGCATCTTTTAATTTTATAGCCCACATTCTCTTTCAGACTTTTAAAGAGAGAGTTATTATATAGAGTAAATCCCTTTTTGTGCATGTGGATTCAATCATAAATACATAACAGAATAGTCTACTCAAATCATATTAGCAAGATAAATTATCAGATTGCTTGATTTAATTCTTGAAAAATATCTGGAGCTTAGCCATCACTAGCTCAAACTTTTTATATTATATCGCCAATTACTTAGACTGAATCACAAGTTTTATGCTACCCATAGGTATCGGGTTTTAGAATAAATTATCAGGGTAGATAAACTTCATATAATTTGCAAGAGAATTTTAAATTCTAGTGCTAAGTAATTGCAGAGATAATTAATTGTTTCATCAAAGTGTGATTTTTTTTTTTTTCAAATACTGAAAGTAAATATTAAAATAAATGCTGAAAATAAATACCAAAATTAAATTCTAGAAATAAATGATAGAGTATATACAAAGGTGAAAAGGTGCTCACCTTGCGGGGGCTCTCCCAAGCTGCACGTTCTTTGTACTCAATAATGTGGAGGAGGTGGTGGTGGGTATCCTATCTAGTCTATCAGGTACTCCAACCCGGTGCGTATGTGCTGCTATCCATGGTGTAACTGCTCAAGCTGCTGGTCCGCCCGGTCTTTGCCACTTGTTCTTGGTGAAACCTGTTATCAACGTCGATGCCGCCTTGCTTGTGTCGGTGCAAGGTGTCATTCGTCGTCTGCTGTCCCTGCTGCGGGTTAGTGAAATACGTAGACATAGCAGAAAAATCATTAATGGGAGCCAAAAAAGTGCTGTTCGGGGGCGGCATATAATCATTTACTGGGTGGTGCATGGTATGGATACGGTCCACCCGGTGGTGTAATCCGTATTTCCACGCACGAGAGAATGATGCGACCTCTCTCGAAAATCTAGCCCATAATTATCGGGCTCTGCGTAGGGAATGTACCCCATCCTATAGATGTAGCGACTCTCCCCTCGATATGTGGCTTGGTCCTCCCACCCCGAGTGGGTGGACCACGGCCGATGTGGCTCATGTGGTGTACATGGATCGTCAAAGTTAGTGTAATGAAAAATAATTTGGACCCGATGGTCTTTGGGTCTGTCCCAGTGTACATAGTCCTAGGCACTCTGCTGATGCGTGTTGATAGACACCTGCCAATGTTAGTTCTTCCTGAAAAAGTAAAACTATCAACAGAATAAATTCCCAATTTCTAGTCAGGCAGCTCGTACTCATTGCGGTAGTCCTTATAAATCATGATTATTTTATTATCTGGTGTTTCAGCATATGAGCACAAAAAAAAAAGTCATATCTAATAATTCTACGGGGAATTAGGAATAAATGTGAGTGTAGCCTTTGACAATAAATCTAATCCTGCAGACTAAGCGTGTAATCCGGGGCGTGAATGAAATGCTGCACTTCCTTATAGGAGGAACGGTTTTCAAAGTAACTCAATATCAATTTAACGGTGATGCTTTTCTATTTTTAATCATGATATATAATAAATGCAGCTCATCATGCGTCTTTGTTTGACTCCTCTCTAGGAAAGAAAGTAAAAGCTAGCCATTTAAGCATAAACCTCGGTGTAGGATGGTGGACTTCCTCGGTGGTATATTTTTGTTTACGTTCGGGTTTCTTAGCGGTGATGCTCTCCCAAAAATCATCTTTATTAAAATCTCTAAGAACATCAGCTATATTTACTACACCTTTGCTCAAAAAATCCTAGTACTATCTTGAAGTTTTTCCATGTGAGAGTAAAAGGTTTGTTGAACATTCTAAACCGAACATGATCATCATCAAAGTCAAGGGAGCTAATAAATTCTATGGTGAGTAACTTGCTACCCTGCTTAGTGATTTCCCATGCATCTTCCCATCCTATCATTCTAAAAATAAGCTCAAATTCGGAATCCATTCTGGTTTCAAGGAGCAAAGCATCATCAAATATCGGGGTATGAGTAAACTCTTTTGTCTTAACCACATTAAATATCTCAACTTGAGGCCTATGTGGTAATAAAATTTGGTTTAAGTTTGTTAGCTCATACCTCTCTTCCCGTTGGAAAGAGGATGATGGGGTGTGATACTCAGGAGGTGATGGAGGATCAACGTCCATTTCGGAGCCAGCAAACGAAGGTACTTGAGATGATGAACGGCTTTGGCTGCTGCGGAAGGAGAGTGTTCTCCCAATGCTCCTGATTGCACCTCTGAACTTTCGATTCATTTTGCCTGTAGAACAAAGAACACGAAGAACACGGCAACAACAACAAGAACACAAGAACTTGAAAATGATTAGGATTAGCAAATCAAAGAGAAAGAGAGAAGAGGGAATCCTTATGATGAACTTGCAAATTGCTTTCTCTCTCCGTTTCTTTTCTTTTTTCTTGCTAATTAATGGTGGATTTGGAAGACTTGAGTTTCATAGTTGAGAACAGAGGAGGAAATGAACTCTCTGGTTTCTGAGTGAATGAGTGAGGGGGTGTGAGAAGTGAGAGGGAGAGAGAGAGGAGAAGAGGGGGCACCGGCCGGCTGGTAGTAGGGGCGGTGGCCCCACCTTGTGCCTCTTTGGTGTCCACTCTTTGCCTATGCCGACATATGCCTCGAAATGATCAGTATGCTACCCCCTAGGTGCTGCTTTCGGTGGCAGAAGAAATGGAGGAGGTACAAGCATGTGATTGAGTGTGATAATTTGAATTTTGGATGGTGGTGAATAATTGGTAGGTGAGATGTGAGGTGAGGTGATGTGTGTGGGTCCCACATGTCTCCCATATTTACACCGTATAATGACACAAGAATGAAAAACTAAATTATTTTTATGAATCTACGAAAAAATTAGAATTCTAATGATAGTAATTTTATAATTTTTAGCCACCACGATAAATTTCACTAATGGGGATTTTTACGCTCCGTTAGTCATAATTTCATACGGCTTAGATTTTATATATGACATGCTTATTTTTATTTATTTTTAATAATGCAATGGGTAAGAATAAATGTGGTATTTAATGCGAGAATTTAAATTACTGATAACTACCGAGTTACCTCCCAATGAAGGTTCGGGATTTTTTAAGTCCACCCCCTGGACTTCTCCAGTTGAATTATTCTTCATGACTGTTCTCCAGTGTCGGAGATGTTGATGCATCTTTCTCTTCTTGATCCTTCAAAGCTTTGCATTGTTCGGGTCTTGGCCTGAATGCAAATCGCTCTTCTTGCCTATTGATGATGAATATAATTTCTCCAGCTCGGCGTTGATGGTTGCATTTGCGGTGTTTAGGAATGGTCGCCCAAGGATAAGAGGTATCTTCCTCTCTTCTTGCATGTCAAGTACTACAAAATCTATAGGAACAAAAAAGTTGTGGTTTTTTACCGGAATATTTTTCTGCTATCCCTACTGAGGGGTAGCGGACTGATTGGTCAGCTAGTTGCAAGCACATCGAAGTTGGTGTAAGTACGGAATGGTCGAGCTTGTCGAAAACCGTCTTGGGCATGATACTGACGCTTGCTCCAAGATCACATAAGGCATTCTCGAACATCTTGTTGCCTATTGAGAAATCAATAGTGGGACATCCTGGATCCTTCTTCTTGACGGGGAAGAATGTAGGATTGCCTTACTACATGCTTCTGTTAGTTTGATGACTTTGGTAGAGGGTAGTGGTCCCTTATTGTTGAGGATGGCTCGAAGGTATTTTGCGTATGTAGGTACCTACATGGCATCTAACAATGGAAAGTTGACATATAATTTCTGTATAACCTCTACAAACTTACTGAACTGATCGTCGGTGGTGATACAACTCCTTCATGGGAACGGTAGGAGAGTAGCATCATGGAAGTCTTGCGTTAATTTGGGCTCTTGTGGATCAACTTTTGGTGAAGGTGCTTCAACTTCTTTTTCTCTATTATTCTTTTCAGCTTCTTTGTGTACCTGCACTGAATGTGAAGGTCTACATGCCCCTTCTAGATAGGGTGGATCACGTGTAACCTTACCTCCTCTAGTAGATATTTCTTTAATCTGTTCATGGTTAGTGGCAGACAGAGTAGAAGCTAAATGTGTAATTTGTGAGTCTATCTTTTTATTGAACATTATTTGATCTTTAACTGCTAGAGAGAAATTATCTAGTTTTGAATTTATTCCTTCTAACATTTTATCATTAAAAGCTAGCTTCTTATAAATACTCTCATTAATTCTAGCTTATTCTAATATTAATTCTCTCAAGGGTGGTTGTCTTTGATTTGAAGAATTATAATTACTTTGATACTTATCTTGGCTTGTTGCCTTAGGTTGACTCCATCCTTATTTCTTGATGATTGCACTAATATCTTCTTTATATTGATCTTGAGAATTGAATGCATCTTGAATAGCTTGATGATCTCTTTTGTAATTATCCCTATGCTTTACCTAGTTCAATAATACATCCATCTCGGTTGATAGTGCACATAGCTCCCTGCGGGACTTCTTCACTTTCATGGCATGTCCGAGTGTTGAATGTCAGTTCGATTTTTCTGCCATCTTTGCCATAATAGCTTTAGCTCTTCCAGGGGGTGAGTGACATAAATGATCCTTCGGCGGTGGCATCCAATTGCTCACTTGACCTTTGGGTTAGTCCATGATAGAATGTTTGCATGAGCAACCACTTCTCCATTCCATGATGCGGGCAGTCTGATATGTATCCTTGAAAATGTTCCCATGCTTCTGAAATAGGTTCACCTTTCTACTGACGAAATTCTGAAATCTTGCCTCATAGGATATTTGTTCGGCCTACTGGGAAAAACTTCTCTAGGAAAGCTTTCGATCATTCTCCCCATGTCTTGACTTGATCTTTACTCTGATAAAACCACTACTTCGCTCTTCCTTCTAATAAGAAAGGAAATAAACGAAGTAGCATGACATCTTGAGGAATGCCTTGAATGTCAATGGTGTTGCCAATCTCCAGAAAATTCTATAGATGGGCAATAGCATCTTTATCCTTCTTTCCACTGAATATGATAGCTTGCACCATTTTGATGAGGCTTGGCTTGATCTCGTAATCATGTTCTCCAAGGTTGAAAGTTGGACCAACGTGAATGTTCTCGGTGCTTGGAGCAGAGAATTCACGTAGAGTCTTCTCGGCCATCACTTCTCAAAATGGTGTAAGACCCTTTTTTTCCTATGGTTGTTCTTGATAAAAGTTAAAATACTACAATCAATCCTATCCTGCACTTACCCTATAAAAATAGCTAGATAAAACATGGGTAAGTCTGCTAAAGCATAAAAGGTATTAATCTAGGTATAGTTTAATGTTTTGTTTTCTATAAAATGGTTCTATGAAAGATTTGCTCATATGAAATTCTAGAAAAAATGTATATATCCTGGCTAATCAATAAATCCTTATAAAGTTATCCTAATAAATAAAATTGCTATTCTAAGCAACGGCGCCGGAAATACTTGTTGGTATTTTTTTAACATCACTTCAAGTTAAGTTATCATCCCTAACATGATGCCAAAAACCAAGGATAAAAATAATCTACACGCAGCGACTCTTAATAGAATATATCCATAGCGCCACGAGATAATTCTCCGTTGTAGCATTTCAGCCGGGGAAGTATTCCGAGTATCATTGATTTATTTTATGCCAAAAGGATAAAGGAGTATTCTATTCATTAGGAGTGGGCAACTTATAAGGCTTAAGAATAATAAATGAAAAAAAACCTATCATAACCTATTACACCAATGCTTTAGCAATAACTAGTCAACAGTAATGATAAATGATAATAAGTAATTAAGATAAATGGTATTCCAGAGATAGAATATAGAGACTCACTAATGTAGTAAAACAATCTCGAGATTTGATTAGAGTAAAGGAAACCTATGCAATTACTAATATAAAGTCTACAGCCTACGCCATGCTACACATTTTCATCTATAGTGCAATAAACTCAGAAGACATCATAAGGAGCATCAACTAATGAGGATATTAAGACACAAAGGTCATCTCCTTCGCGACCGTGCTTGGCTAGTCCTACATATGGGGGTGGACTGCAGAGGAACCAATGCAGCTGTCACCTGCGCGGACTACCACACAACCCAGCACATCAGGGTGCCTCTGTAGGTACACAATATATCTAGGCACCACGTCTACATAATGTGCACCTCCTAACTCACTCAGTACTTGAATCGGGGCCTTTACGATCATATAACAATAATCATCATAAATCACATCTATATCGGATATGCAACTAGAATAAACTAAAAACTAAATAAATAGCAATATATTAAAATAGAGCAAAGTCATTATGAAATACAAGATAATATTACTAATTTCTAGATGAACAGTCACGGAATCCCGGCGGAGCGTCCCAATCTCTACTTGAATCTTGCTAGACACCTATACTAGGAACTTGAAGAACTAGAGCTGTACTTCTAATCTCTAAAAACCCTAACCCGACTACTCTTGACAAATGAAGCGGGGAGGAATGAATTGGTGCCCTTTTTGGAGGGGTCTACCCCTCTATTTATAGCCCGGTGGAGTGCACGCCGCCAGGAGGATCAAACCGACGTAACCAAGGGGCGGGATGTATCATGGGAGGCGGCGGAGGAAGTTTTCGAAGGGGGCAGCCAAACCCTAACCCCTAGGGCCGGCGGTGCCACTTTGGAGCGGCCCGGCCCCACCTTGTGGTTGCTGCGGGCCCCGCTGCTTTGGGTGTCTTCTAGAACCTTCGACATCGTTGGCGGTGTTGTTGCGTCATGAGATAAGTTTAAAGTGGCGGTCTTTTCTAGATAATCCCCTAAAAATCAAACAATCCTCTAAAACTCATGGAATTTGTCAGAAATAACCCCTATGGTTCTATTGTTGCTTCTTTTAAGTGATAGTTGATGGTATATATTTTGCACTTAGTGACCGTCAACACGAGTGTGTATAAATTGTTGTCTCCCTCCTCTCCAAGCAGTCACCGGCAATAATTATTTGTCTTATCCACATCCTGCGCGAGACCCGCTCCGCCCCCACTCGGCTGAATCCGCGCAGGCCACCGCCCTACTCCTCGCCCGCTCCGGGCCCACATGCCGGATCACTTGCCGGCCATCACCCCACCACGCGCCACGGACGGTCTCCGCCCCCATGCCCCGCCACCGCCCTCCCCCCTTCCCCAAACGCCCGCACACCGTCGCGCCACCTAGAACAAGCGGGGTAGGGGAAGGAGGAGAAGAAAAGGAGTGCCTACCGCTGCACTGGGCTGACTGCCTTGCGGCCTTCCCGCCCCGCCATCCCGTTGTTTTCAGCGGCACGGGTATGACATCCCCTTCCCTTCCCTCTTTGTGGTGGTGGTGGCAATGTAGGCGGTAGATCACGCCCAGTGGTGGTGTGGTGGTGGTAGAATGTGCCGGTGTTGGTGTAGTCGGTGGGGTGGAGTGGTAGTTGTGCCGACATTAGTGTACTCTTAGGTGGGGGTGGTTCAATGGGGTGGTGCAGTGGCGAAGCCACTACTCATGTTCATAGAGATGAAAGGTTTAAAATTTTGGAGAACCAATATGAGCTCTCGGTTAAACTTGTGGACACACAAAAACATGAACAATATTTTATTGTTTACAAGCTTTTTAAGTTGGAGTTAATTCTTCACGTAGCCACTACTCATGTTAAAAGAGTGTTTCCCACAATGAATTTTGTGAAGAAGAAGCAAAGGAATAAAATGGGTGATGAATATTGCTTGGTTACATTACTGAGAGGAAATTTTTCAGTCTACTGAAAGAAGAGGACATCATCAATCGAGATCATAGAGCTATATTATAGTGGCGATGGTAATTGTTTTCTAATAATTCTTAATTATTTATGTCTCAAACTTGTAATTTGGTTATTATTATGGATTTGTTAAATGTTATGGTAGTTATAACTTATCGTCCTCTATATCACACATTTGCTTTGAAATTACGTACATTTGGCATACCCGGCCCGCAAATCCACAGCTCAAAATCACTGTCTAATGGTGGTGGCCATGGTCGACAAATAATTTCTTCTTGGCGATGTTTGTGAATTTACAGTCTTTTGTATGATTAGGTTGCAGGAGATGGCACATTTCAACTTTCTACACCTCACAATCCTTGAGGAGCCTGAGATCACCTAAACTTCTGATCTTGAAGGCGTCTTAGTGCTTGTCAGGGTCCCTCCATATAATCCAACCTCCGACCTTTCTCCAGTTGGACCCTATAATATCGGTGTGGATAGCATATAGGTAGCAATACAACAACAAACTCGTGTCCTTGTCCCGCTAGGCAATATCAGCAGACATATGTATCCCCCACCGAAGCCACTAACATCGTGAACGCAACACACCTCCAAGTTGGACACCAATTTCTGTATCCTTCCATGGGTGCCGTCTATGGTGCCACTCAGTACTCTTCGATGACACCATACCGGCTGTTGTAACACCAGCTAGACGTCCACCAGAGCACACCTACAATGAACATCTCAAGATTATGATATCTGGAATGCCACCGCATCTTTTCTTGCCATATGTGGTATAGAGAATCTTCATGAACATATGTTATGTTCAAGACATCGAGTTCAAACCACGTAATCTCTCCTTTACCATGTCCACATATGCACCAAGAGCAACTATGCCTAACCTTGTACATGTAGCCATCCTCCAAAGAATTCCTGCTCCGGTCCTGTACATATGGACAATTTGGGTTTTTGTAGATGACCCTCCACCACCAACGGCTAAGGAAGACCAACAGAGAATCCGGCGCTGCCTAAATGGTAAGTACACTTATCACATAACCTTGCTCTGTTAAGGTTACAATGTTCCCTTTAATAATTGTCACTCATATTGTAACTTGAGGGGAGAATCCGCCTACACCTTGTTCCCACACCCCAATTATCACAACAATGCGGGGCCTTCTCATGGAGGAGGTGGAAATAAAAGCGAGGTCATCGACAACGAGGTATGGTAATGTGGGACGCGTCGTGCGGTGGTTGTTGAATCACCCTCCGATTCATCAAGAGAAGATTCACCGTCACGTGTCAAGCAATGCACAGGTGGTACCGTGGTTCTGGAGACTCCCATAGAAGAGGGTGACCATGTGCCTCTCACGAACATGAGGGCACGGATGAGCGGTACATTTAGTTAAACTTCAATCCTTATGTATAACACTTTCCAATTAAAACAATAAAACTTGTGCAGCCGTCTATTTGCTAACACACACCTCCTTTACAGCTACTATGAATACTAAATCCAAAGATGAGGAGACACTATGGAAGTGGCAAGCACTCAAAGAAAGTTGTGCCTGATGCCACGACTACTTGCCCATCATGTCTTAACGTTGTCATCACCTTTGGTTGTGAATTCTTGTGGCTTGACTTCGGTTGTGAACTTATGGTTGTGAACCGGTTATGAACTTGTGATATATTTGAACTTGTAGTTTTATTTCTGTGAACTTTGGTTGTGAATTCGCTGCGACCAGCTTGGTTATGAACTTATGCTTGCAAACTTCAGTTGTGAACTTGTGATGTATGTGAACTTGTTGTATTTGAAGTTGTGTTTAAAATTGTGGTGGTGACCTTGTCATATATTTGTGATGAATGTTTGTGATATTTGTGTTTGCGTGACCTTGTCATATATTTGTGATGAATGGTTGTGATATTTGTGTTTGCGATGATATATGTGTGGTGTTGGAAATGTCCTTGCTTGAGGTGGGGGTTTGATTGTTGTTGTAAAACTTATTCGGGTTAGGGGCACCCAAGGCAAGTATGATGTATTGTAGAACTTATCATTATGTGATAGATCTGTCATACGCATCACGATATTATGCTTGTCACACACACTTAGGTCATCATGAATTGCAAAATTTTAGGCTTAACCTAGCACTTTTATTTTTTAGATATCAACAAAAAATTTTAGGCTTAACCTAGCACTCGTCATATGCATCACGATATCATCCTGCAAGAGTTTAGGCTTCAAATGGACTTAACCTAGCACTTTTTATTTTTAGGTATCACAAAAAATTTATATAAATCCATATTGTTCTGTTAACCATGAGTAGTACCGGTGGTACCGGTTGTGATCGGTAGTACCGATGAATCCGGTAGTACCGTGTAGGTCAAATCTGCACGCTCCCATTTGGTGCGAATTTGAACTCTTGGTAGTACCGCTATGTATCACTAGTACTACCGTTTGCGACCGGTAGTACCGGTGAGAACCGGTACTACCCGTAGGCACATTTTGCGTAAACTTTCAGCGCACAAGGCATAAGCTCGGCCCAACAATATAATATACATATCCCTCGGGAAAAAATAAAAATGAACTGAGCCTATTTCTCTCCATGTCGCTCATCGTCCCCATCGGTGGTTCCTCTCCCAGCGACCGCGCGACGGGAAGTGGCCACCCGCCCCCCCCCGTCGCCACCCCCACCTACCCCATGGGACGCCGTGTTGCGAGTCAGCGGCGGCAGCGGCGGCTACCCACGACTCCCAGCGCTTGATGGCGCCCAGTGGCGCCCTTGCCCCCCTGTCGGCTCGGCTCTCCTCCACACTAAGTCTGCCTCTCGTGGCTCCGTGGCGCATCTCCGACGACCAGCATTCCCTTCCTCGGTACTTCTCCCTGCTGAAGCAAAGTTATTACCACCGAATCAATTTCCCCCAAATCTCTTAACCCTAAGCGGCTAACTTCCATCGATCTAATTTATGTAGTTGTTTGCTGTCCATTTCTCCTCAAATTAGTACAATTGATGTAGGATTTGTGAAATACGAAGAGAGATGGAACATTAAAATGTAGGAGATATTTTACTTTTGAAGCATATTCTAAACTAAGACTTTCATGTCCATTAGAAAGTGTAGGCCCATAAAGTAGTACTATAATCGTATTTGATCAAGTTTATATCATGCATATTCTAAACTATTAGTTGCTATTAAAACTATTTGTATCTCAATCTAAGACTTATTATGCTATTTAGTTGTTATGTACCAAATTGTGAGGCAATTTTTTACGATATCGTACTAAATTGTGGGCCATCATCTTTTGGCGTGGTTGTCGGCCTTCGTGCCAATATTTTCCCTTGCAGGTTTTGAAACCTCCCGTATAGGGGAGGTATTGGTGAATTTTCAACTTATAGTGTTATGTTTCTCCTTTTTGCGAGCTTGAGGACACATCGGAGGGACCCGGAGTTGTGAACCTGATTGTCTTCGGGCGACCATGATCGTCTTTGTCGTCTTTGCACCAACTTGCCACTGCGCCGCTAGCCTGTCTCCATCGCCACCCTAGGTATAATTAATATCTCTTCCTTACCGTTGTCATAAATAGAACAATGTAGCCTAGTTATGCGTCTCCCATCCAAAACAAATACGATTGGAGACATACGGATCTTATTTTAATATCTATGACCGTATCTTTTTTTGGATTGTCAATTTTTTGGACCACCCACCAAACATTTGATGGATATATTACTGCATTATGTGTATATGCTAGAGGATGGATAACCGTGGAGTGGATGTACATGGGGCCGCTTAAGTCGGGCTCAAATCACCCGAGAATGGATGGCTAAGACCGAGGGTTTTCTTGGATCAAGCATTTGGCAAGTCAGCTAATGGAGGCGAGAGATACGTTCGTCCCTATAGCCAATGTGAAAACAAGAAAAGAAAAACAAAGAAAGTCATGGGACGCATCTTTGCAAGAGCGGATTCATGCCAAAGTATACCCGTGGGTGTACCATGGTGGTGAAGCCCGACGTACTAGAGAGGAGGTCGTTAGACCACGCTTGGAGGCATTTGATGGTGATGGTGGGTAGCGAGAATGGTTAGGTGACTTTCATGATGCAGCGTTCTTGAAAGACCTCTGAGAAGGTAGATGAGGATGAGGAGCAGGAGCCAGCTGCAAAGGCGTTTTTATGCCATGTTGGAATTAGCACGTAAGCTCCTACAAGGCAGTGTTAGCGGTGGTTAACGTCAACTTTCATTAGAACTTTTAGACCCGAAGGAAAACATGAAAACACACTAGTCTAGGGTTTTAATTGACAATTTTCATGAGTTTTGCATATTACGTATTTTCTAAGGTTTATTTTAGAAAAGCTAAAAAGAGGGATTCAAGTGCAAAATAAACACGAAACTTATCCACAACGGGGAGACACCACGGGAAGACTCGGAAGACTTTAAGACACTTTGGAAGGAGTAGGGGGGCAAGGCCGCCCGGATGGTAGCCCAGCCCCATGGCGCCGGGCGGCGCCGTCCCCCTTAGGGTTTGCTCCCTCCTTACGGAATGTTCCTCCACCGTCTCCCACGATGCATCCTAGCCCTTGGTTACGTCGGTTTGATCTGTGGGCGCATCGCATCCCCCCGGACTAAATACATGGGCGGAACCCGCCCTAGAGAGGCCAATTCATTATTCATCAAGGCCTCAAGCCATCAAGCATCAAGAAGCCTTCTAGTTCATCAAAGAGCCTTCTAGTTCATAGTTCTAGTTAGTTAGATTAGAAGTAGAGGAGATCTAGTTCTTCATCGAGGATGCGGGGCCCAGGCGCCATCTAGAGCGCAAGAGTTTGGTAATAGATCTAGTTCTTACTTTATTGTATTCATTATTCAGATTAGGGAGACTTTACTCTTAATAGATTCATATGTTCTTAATTGCAATAGTCATTGTCTACTTTGATTATATGTCTAGTTTAGTTACTTTGATCTTATTGAATCCATATAATTGCTCGTATAGCATTTATCAAATGTACTTTGGGTAGATGATAGGCGATATGTAGACATGGTATCTAGATGTCTTGTTTATCTGCGAGTGCACCACGACATGCCGAGGCGTGTGGTAGTCTACGTAGGTGGCAACTACGTTGGTTCTCTATAGTCCACCCTCAGGTATGTAGGACTAGCATGGAGTCACTGGTCATGAAGGAGGTGACCCGGTGTCTTAATACCCTCATTAGTTGATGCCCTCTTTACATATGAATGATTTTAGGGTTGACTTAGCGATGATTACTAGATGTAGTTACACTAATTAGAGTTATTCATTGATGTAGTTATAGAATTACCTTAGATCTAACTCCCTAGTTTAATCAATGGCTAACTATGATTATGACTAGTAAGATGCTCGATGATTATTCATAATTATGATACTTGATGATTATGCTATCACCCATATTTATCCATATTTATCTTGTGACCTCTCACTGTTATGAGTAGAGTAGATGACATTAGTAATATCACTTATTCATCCTATAAAATTCCTTGTCAATATAATAGATTTTAGTTTATTACATAGCTTTCCTAGTGGTATAAATATAAATTGACAACTGGATGAACTCCCTAGGTAAAATGCTACAACGGTATAATTATTTGTCCGCTTAAGGGGAACCCATTTAGTTTACATTCATAATATATTCATATCTTTATTATACGCCTAGTCACATTAGTACATGTAAATCTATAGTTATTTCCTAGCAATATAATTAGGGATGACAACCTACTTCATGTATAGGAATGTTAGTAATAAAGATGTGATTAGTTACTAATGACAAGTTAATTTTAGCATTTAATGATATTGTAGGGGTAGGATTTATCAGTAATGATGGTAGTAAATGTCCAACAAAGCATTTTTGGCGGCTATCGGAGAAGGCACAACAAACTTAGGATATATTGATAACATATACATGGATAAAGTCATATTACCAATCGATCTCTAACTTCGATCGGGTACACCCTTCATTGTTTATCACTTTCTTATCTTATGCAGGGTGATGAATGAATGGTTTTCTCTTCCAAATAACTTCACCGGACGATCCGGAACAAACTCCTTAGAAAGAGAAGGTTTGTAGAAGCAAGGGGATAAATTCGAGTCACCATCAAAAGCTTCCCTACGCTACTCAAGCTAGCTCTTCGGAAGAGCCGGCTCCAACACCGGAAGAGGAATTTGAAGAACAAATATAAGAACAAGCGTAGAAAAGCATTTAGTGAAAACTTAGCTCACATTGTTTGAAGACATGGGTGAGAAGACACTGTGTGAGAGTTTCTCGCCCAACAACAGCAAACATTCCATTTGGACGATCAATAGGGGAGAATGGATTCAAGCTCAAGCCTACTCTCATCACCATGGTTCAAACCAAGACCAATTCTGTGGTGGAAAGGACATGAAGATGCAAGTGCACACTTACAACACTTTTCTAGAGATCTGCGGCACCTTCATGATGAGGGAGGGAGTACCAAAAGATGCTATCTTAAGTCTTTTCCGTTCTCATTCTTGGGGAAAGCCAAGCGGGTGGTTCTACATCAACAAAAGACAAACACACTACATGGGACCTATGCTCAACTGCTTTCCTGGCAATAGCCAAGACCAATGCTCTGCGTGGAAAGATTGCAAGTTTCTAACAACAACATGATGAATCATTCACTGAAGCATGGGAAAGATTCTAGAATTACATTGAAGACTATCCTCATCATGGGATAGAGAAGTGGTTGTTAATGCAGACTTTCTATCATGGGCTCATCTCTAGCATCCGTGAGTCTATTGATGCTACGGTGGGGGAGCTTTCTGTCACTTAAGCTCACGAGACGCTAAAAGCACTTCTCGAGAAGATGGCCTCAAATTCAACATGCAATGAAAAGAGCGTACTCGGCCTCACAAGAAGGGAGGAGGAATCCATCATCATCTCAAGGAAGCTGATATAGTCCTTTGCCAAGCTAGACCTCATCATCAAGAAGCTCGATATAGAGAAGAAGGAAGTCATGCACATAAATGATTCCCATATGAGATGTGAAGAATGTGGAGACTTCTGGGCACTCTGCTGTCGGCTGCCCTACCTTTGCAAGAGGATGTGAACTTCATCAACAACAACACCGACTATCATCCTCAACAAAATCAAGGGTGGAATCAAGAACCTCGATAAGGTAATTACCAAGGTAACAAGTTTAATAATTATAACCCTAGACTAGTGTGTTTTCATGTCTTCCTTTGGGTCTAAAGGCAAGATTCTAGGCCCGGCCAGGAAGATTTAGAAGCTGCTAACCTTGTTGATATTCACAATATAACCCAATATCATATTGAGCCTCACAATGATATGCGATGGATTGACCACTCTCTACCGAGAGAAGATGGGAGACCCTGGAAGACCTGTCATTCCTATCTCAATAGGATGCCACGGCTTCTGAGAGGCTATCTATGATTTTTAGGCGCAAGTGTCAACATCATGCCCAAGGTAGTTTATGAAAATATTAAATGATCCCTGTTGTACACAAATATGCGTTTGCAGCTTGCGAATCGATCCATTTGCTACCAGGGAGTACTAGAAGAAGTTGTCATTAGAGTGGGGGCAATCATATGTCCCGGTTGACCGTGTCGTGAAGCAGTAGTAGATGAGAAGGCACCCATCATTTAGGGCAGACCATTCCTGTGCACAATAAAAGCCATCATCTCTATGCGGTACGCCAAGATCGTCCTATCCATCAAGGACAAGAAGAGATTCACATTCAAGAACCGCATCTGAAAGCTCTGCGGCCAGAAGTAATTCCAGCAACAAGAAGAGCAAAACAGCAACCAATGCGAAAAAAGAAGAACAATAGAAACAACAGAAGATGGAGAGAACCAAGCATGTGTACCTAAGGGGACAACTCAACTAATCACACTCTCTCAACACGGAGAATGATCATATGCTACCCAAGCCATTTCAATAAAGAGATGTGATCAGTGTCCCAATCATTGAATGCACAATCAAAGACACCACCTTCGCCCACACACCATCTACGGATATTTGGATCGGGGTAATGTCAAAATAGGTATATGATGAATTGTTTGATTTACCTTTATACCCAACATGTATTGATTCTGGATGGCGGATCAATCACTAAGATTTCTGAAGGAGTAGTCAGGATGTCATGGTAGGAATTCAAGGACAATATATACTGCAGATTTTGTGATCCTTGACATGCGAGGGAAATGATGATTCCCGATCCTCTTGGGAAGACCATTCCTACCACGACCAACGCAAACATCTACATCGGGTCGGGCATATCCACTTTAACCCTACCTATCGGAAGGTATCTTTGTCAATTTAAAACACTTAATAACCATGAAGCGGATCGGGAAGCAATGCAACGGGAGAAGACACCAAGCCACGAGTCGGTTTGTCTAGCCTCCTTTGTGGATGGGAAGGAAGAATTTCACAGCAAGGTTGAGAAATATGAAGATGGCTTCCCGAGCAAGAGAACAAGTGTTGGCGACCACTAT